>JAENPR010000619.1:0-375761 GCA_018135685.1 Themeda triandra
GCCGGCCGGCCGGCCGTCTTGCAGGACGTACGTTTTAAGGATTGGATTGGGCGACGAGTCGACGCTGCTGCTGCTGCTGCTGCTGCATGCAGGTAAGAGAGGTAGCGGCTATCTCTATGTGTCGACTGTTGCATCCACTAGCTTCCATTGCGTGGCCAGTGTACAGCAAAGCTAGCTTAATATCTAGCTAGGGTCCTCTAATTAGGTCAATAGTGCTTGTCATTATGCTTGCTAATTAGCTGGCATAAACATAATGGCGCGAATTGATCGTTGCAGCATCCTATCCTACAAATGCCGATCGATGCCTCTTGGTACACGTACGCGTCTCCTGCAACTGTTATTTGTACATGGCACACATTGGTGAATGACGTAGAGCTGCAACCGCCGCGAACGCAAGCCGTGGCTATGGTTTAATTAGCGGAGTTTTGGAGCAGAGTTTAATTAGCATGAAAACGGTAAGCAATCTATCCGGCCGAACATCAGCGTGTAAGAAAAGAATGGACCGGCCGGTATGTTGGTCGGATGACGGATCGCGGTCTAATGACCAGGCACCGAAAAAATGGTCGATAACTAAGGGCAGGGACATTACTACACGTAAAGCGTGCCGTCATGAGTGCCGTATGTATTGCGGTAGGATTTTTGATGATGTGGAGGAAGAGAGAGGTGAGAGAGAATGAGGTAGTTGTTTCGCAGAAACAACCACTTATAAATGAGCTAAAATTTAGGGTACGAGGCAATTATTATTTGTATGAGTTGTTGTCGTCACGCACCGCAATCCTATTTTTACTCTCTCCATAAATTGAAATTGCGAATTCTTTATGAGGCAGTTTAAAAAAGGCAATATTATACGTGTAATAAATTAAGTGTCTTAAATTACGTGGCTTTACGAGCAGTTATGAGACGACGTTAATATACTGCCCCTAACCAGTAGTCCCAAATTAGTAGGCTGGGCCTGCCCACCCAAGGGTGAGAGGCAGTAGAGCCGAGAGCCGCGCGGCGATGGAACAGTCGAGCAGAGCAGAGTAAAGCAGGCGGAGAGCGAGGCGAGCCGCGAGCGCCTGTGCCTGCGACTGCGAGCGCACGGCACAGCACTGGCGAATCCCGCACAGGCATGCAGGTGCATGCGCGCGATCGTTTTCCGGACGGCGACGCGGCTAACGGCGCGGCACACAGGGCGCCAGGGCGGTCCCAGTCCGTCCCCCGCGGTCCGCGGTATGCATGTGGCTGACACACCGCCCGCGCGACACGGCACCAACCACCACTGCCGGTGTCCGGCGCGCGACGGCGCGAGCGAGGGAGCTGCGCCGCGCCGCGCACTATAGAAGGCCCCTGTCATCATCATCGCCATCGATCGATCCATCATTCATCACTGTGCCCTACGACGGCATACAACTACGACGTCGACGACCCCATCCCTCCTGTACTCATGCACGCCAGTAGGGTACTTGTTTTTCCGTATCGGGCGGGTGAGCGCCACCGTACCGGCCGGTGCGGGCGCACGCCGGCACAATAATTGGTATTCCCTAGCCGGACTACAATGGGGTGGCAGCCGTGAGTTTTGGCGGAGCGCCACACACCGACCCTACTGCCTACGACCCCGGTGACCTACGTCTCGTCCCCATGCGGCCGTGCGCGCATTGCCCTACCCTGCACCGCATGCATGCGATGCGCGCCGCCAGCCTCTCCCTGTCTACAGTTGTGTCAGTGCCGCACTTGCTGGACTGCACAGCCGCCGGCCGGCCGGGCGGACCGGACGCAGGTAGGTGGTCATAGTCCCATATTACTGTAGCTGTAGGACGTCAAAAGGCACCGGCACGAAGTGGTCGTGGAACATGCACCGCCGAACCACGCACCATCATCCGCACCACGCACCTCCCCGTTCCCATCCCATGCGTGGTGGTTGAGACGTTGTGGTTGCACAGAGAGCACCGCCACGACGCCAACCCCCATCCGTCAGGTAGTAGGAAGAGACCGGCCCTGCGTTTTCCAACAGACTTGGGTGGTGACGTCGGTCGTGCACTCGTGCGACGGATCACGAGCAGCAGCAGATAGAGACTCTTTTCAACCCAACCAAAGGGCAGCAACCTTTTTTCCCTTTTCAGAAGTACACGAGCGCGGTGATGCGTCCATGATTGATCAGGTCAGGCCGGGGCCGGCAAGATAAGCCGCCCCCATGTCAATGCAAATTGCAAACCACTCTCGCTAGACGCCCAATTAACATGAACATAGCTTTATCCATCCTAGCCGCCTGCACTGCAAACCGTACGTCGTTTTCCGGCCGTCTGCCGCCTTGCCTTGGGGACGAGAGAAAAACAAATGCATGCTCGGTGCAAATGAAAGCGTACACGCAGGCCGGCAGGTGCAACGGCAACGCCAAAGCCGACGGCCGGCGCTGGCCCGCGTCGCGCCTACACGGTACGTGTATTCCGCCGGATGGAGCTGGACGCGCTGCCGGCGGAGCGGCTGGCGACGCGCGCGGGACTGACCTGCCGACCTAGCACTAGCAGCACGACTGCACGAGCGCGAGCACGTGGTGGGGGCCGCCCCGCCCGCCTCGCGCGACCTACCGACGGATAGCGAGGGGCGGGCGGGTGCGTGCGTGCGCGGAACGGAGGAGCGCCGCGACGGCCCAGCGACTCTCGCCCGTGCACACACGCACACGGGCACGGCGACATGCCACCAGCGCCCGGATCTGTGTCGACCCCCAGCCTCCTCGGCTTTTGACTGCTCCGCTACCCACCCTATCCCTGGCCGGATTTGCTGCTGCTCTCAGAGTCCTCGTCTGCAGCTAGCTGCAAATCTCATGCCATGATGACGGAACGCCGGAACGCCTGGTCAGGTTCGCCTGGTGACGGAAAGCTACAGGAGCTCGTGGCATGTTCCAGCTCCCAAGGGATCACACACAGATGGTGTGTGGCGGTGGCCTGCTGGCAGCTGCTGACGCCTCGCCGCCATGATTCGAAGTGGACGGATGGGGTTGACATGCGTGCACTGCACTGGCAAGCTTGTTGCCAAGGACGTATGGTCAAGGCGGACACCAGCCAGGGTGGGAGCAGTGGTCGCAGGGCGTTCCGTGCTCGTGTTGTTCGTGTCCGGGCAGGGACGCACGCTGCACGCACCAGAATGATTGCTTGCTTGACGCTGAAGCGGTGCAGCTGCAGCAGGTGGTGTGTCACGGTTCCTGGCAGCCTCGACCCTGAGGAATCAGGAATGTATGTGTGCCAGAGTTCTCCTGCATTCTCTATCGTCTGCTCGTTAGTTGACCCAAGCACCGGGTCTAAAATCCGGTGGGACCAACTAGCTAAAGAGCTGTTGTGTCTCTGTCACCCTCGTGCAGCCGCTATGCAGTGCAGGGGTTAGAATCAGCAACAGGGTATCCAGGTTTGAATAACACGCGAAGTCTGCGAAGGGCAGAGCATTGACGAGTGCACGCTTTCATGTTACAAGATGTTCCAAGTTTATGACCTATTATAAACATGTAAGAACAACCACAATGCTATAACAAACATATAGGAGACAAAACCACAATGTTGTTCAAAAGCAGTCCATAAGGATTTAAAATGATCCCCGCCAAGCTAAACCGTCCATAGACCACTCCTACTCGGTCCTCAGTAATGTCAACTCCAATACAATACTGACTGTAAACGAAGTCAATATAGTTCCCTAACAGCAAATCAGGCACTTGGTCCTTGGTAACAGGATAAAATGTTAACCCAAATGCAAAACTGACTGTAAACGAAGTCTAACAAATCCTTTGTAACAGGATAACATGTCAACTCAAATGTAAAACTGACTGTAAGCGAAGTCCAATATTAGTTCCCACCAGCAAACTCATTCAAATTTCAGGCATTCAGTGTCACTAATACATGTAAACCAAGAAAAAGTGGGAGCCTTTTATGGACGTTAATCCTAGGAAGTGTCAGTTGAGAAGTAGGCTTCTTCGAATGATTAACAGTATCTGTGTACATAAGCAACTCTCTTGTTCACTTATACAACCTCTCCAGTTACAAAAAAGATCATCAGAACAAAATGCCTTTTGCTACATCATCTAACAGCTACTGTCAAAAATGTTGGGAGGAGGAAAAAAGGACCTAATCCTTTGGCCCATCAAGAACATATGAGAAGCAAATGCACTCTACAGCATAGTACTCTGGTAGCTTCTGAAAATTTGCTGCTATTATTACTTTATCATCAAGGCTGCTTTAGCAGCACAAGGCCAGGGCGGGTACAGAGAATTCTATAATCTAAAGAGAAAATAAAGTAGAAAAGAAAGAGAAACGTGATGGTGAGAACAGGTGATCCTCCAGCCGAACAGAAACCAGATCAAAACTTTCGAGAGGATTGCAGCACAGACCCTAAGGCGCCATGAGCCCTTGGATCGTGTATTGAAGAGACTTTTGCCCAGTCTTCCTTGAAAAGTAAAGTTTGTAGTGTCTTCATAACATTATAATCCGGATCCAACTTGCGTTGCCAGCCCTGTGATAAAAGTGAAAAGAATTGAAGAATCACAAAAGGAAAAGGAATCCCTACCAAAGGTATTCTTGCAATTAAGAGACAAAGGTGTAATACTCAAATAGACAATTACGAAAAGCAGTTTACATAGCCACATCCTATCTGCTTACGAATGAACGCATCATCTTAGCTGGAAATTAGACAAATAAAAAAACTACAGGAGGAGCAAGATGTTTAGAGTCAAAATTGCAAAAACAATGCAGAGTTTATAACACAAACACGGCTAAGTTGGCTTAAAGCTCTCCAAATCAAAAAGAGTGATCTGAGAGTAAAATTCAGTGAAGTAAAAATAAATCATGTAAGTTACCTCAAGAACTAATGTAGTCACCATGACAGTACAAACATTGCCATCGATATTCACTTTGTGACGTCGAACTTGCTCAAGCAGCTGGTGCATACACTCAGCTGGGTGGACAGCATCACCTTCAGCAGTGCCCCAAAAAGAGAATGATCGTTCAACTTCCTGTAGCATAAATTAAGTTAAGAATTCTCAACAACTGCACTCATCAAAATAAATTAACTATGATTTGCAATTGCCATTTTCATCAAAACAGAAGAGTTACTAGCCACTGATGAGATTGCACAAAAATGCCTAGGAAAGAGTAACCAACAATCCAACATTGAGTTCTGTCGCATCATAGTGCATCTAGGGTGTCACTGTTTACTATCAAAATTGTCCATCCAAATATGATATTTTACTCACAAACTTTTAAGGGTAGAATTTAATCTCTGTGGCAGCATAAGGCCACATACAAGACCAAATGTGCATGCATCAGAGACTACCACATGTCCACAGCATCAGAAATTAATGAATCAGCTAAGATTTTTTTTTGGTTCTTCCCTAGAACCTCAGGCATTGTGACACCACCTCTGATAATAGTCCCTCTTTTGTAATTAGACCATTCCCATTGCAGGAACAGATTACACATCAAGGAGATAACAAATAGGCAAACATGTATACAGCTAATGAGATTGGACCAAATGTTCGCCATTAAATGACTCTGATTGCTGAACCTCTTTCATAGCAACAATTAAGGAGTGGATAAAATTGGGGTTACATTGAGAACAACAGTACTCTCTAAGAGTAACAAAACAGAGCAAGCACCAAATTGGCACTCTGCTAACCCTAAACCAAGTCATAGCTACCTATAAATTCAAAGAAAACTTGTCATATCCAGTTTCTGCTGATAATGTATATTGTGCAGATACATTTTGTGAAATTGGAGGTAAATGCTGTTACAGCAGTATAGCCTGCTTTATCATGGAAAAGGAGAGAGAATCATCGCCAATAAAATCCAAACTTCTATCACGAACGAAAGATTAGTTGTAAGGTAACGATAAATTACCTCAATAAAAGCTCTTGGATTTGGGCAATTCTGTTGTTTTGACAACTTTAGAGTACTTTCTGCAGCTGTACGACCATCTCGCGAGCAACAGCCTTGAAGAACTCGAGTAAATTCACACGGTCATTACTTGAAAGTTCAGCAGTCATTCCTACATCCAGGAAGACTACATGTGGCCTTGATTTTATAAGGGTGTTATTTGAGTTCTTTGGTTGTACAACACGGACTAAAATATTTCCTGGGTGCATATCTGCATGGACGAAATTATCAACCTGTAAAGGACACAAAATAACCAAAAATGTTAGGGTACCCAAAATGTTAGCTGTAAATACAAGCTCTAAAAAAGCAACAAAATATGCCTATGAATAACTATGCTGCAAAGCCTGCAATAAATATGTTTGCTTCAGAAATTTTATCGGTGGGCTCACAATCTTGAATCCAGAATAAGTCATCTCTTATAGCAATTTATTTCCAGCACAAAGCAGCAAAAAGTGTCATTTTGATGCATAATTAAAATATTGAAGTCACTTCAACCTTTACAACATATAATCCAGATTTCACATAGTACTAATAATTTCTTCATTTGTTCAAATTAGGTAATCATATATACTAAATGAGGATGCAACGATGTCTAAGAATACATTACCAGTAGCATTTTCAAGAGCGCGTGAGTGCCAATATGGGCTAGAGCACTTTTAATTCGATCATGTCCCTCAAGGTCATCAACATAGTGTGCAACACTCTCCCCATGCTCGTAGGTCTCGACCAAAACAGCAGGATGAACAAGTGGATAAAGAGGTCTTGGGAAAGATACATCCTTCCACCTTCGGAAGTTGTAGATAAACCGGCTCAGGTGAGCAGCTTCCCTTGCAAGGTCAACTTGAGACATCATGAAGACAGCAAACTGTTGTACACTCTCATCCAAGCGCAGCCAATTCAGCGTGGGGATATATCTAGAAATTTTTGCTACTGCATTGATGATATTGAAATCCTTCTTATCGAGTCTCCTACACCAGGATGTCTTACTTTTACTGCAACTGTTACACGCTTTGTCTGCTTATTGGGATACCGGAATCGTAAAACAGCCCGATGCACTTGAGCAACACTTCCAGATGCAACAGGGTTCTCTTCAAAATCCTCAAAAATGTCTGATAGCTTTCGACCAAAAGCTTTCTCAACAGTTTTCTTGGTATACTTAAAGCTGTGAGCTGGTGCTTTTGTGTGCAGCTTTGACAATTCAGTACAAAGGTCACTTGGAAACAGATCAGGGCGTGTTGCAGCCCATTGGCCCCATTTGATAAACGCAGGACCTGCAAGCTCCAAAGTACGATGGACAAGTCGAAGCCATGTTTTCCTATACTTGCTGCCAAGAGTCTCTGCAAATGGGGCCATCAGTATACTGGGAGTGAACAGCATTGCCAAATATATTGATCTGAAGAATATAATAACCAGCTCTACTGCCGAATATATTAGAGAGGTAACATAAATACGGCCATCCTGAGCTCGCTCACGTATTGGGTAGTATTCGCCATCTGCAGATGTCTTCTGAGCTAGCATTACCTGTCCCGCAATGAAAGCGGCGAGGTAAGGAGCTAGATTAGACCTACTCACAGCCAAGCCAATGGCACAAGCAACCTTACTCAAAAATGGAGATGCTTTTGGTGCACGAGAACCCATTGCCACAAGTCGCTTCCAAGCAAGCTGACTCTGAAATGCATTCTGGCTACAAGACGAAAGAATTGAGAACTTCCTCACACCAGCGCTCCAGTGTAAGCTATCACTTGCTCTTCCCAGCATGTAGGAGGTGCTTGGACCATTATGAACCCTCCCATGCAAGAAGGCCCTGCTGGAATAACCCAAACCGGATGCGAAGCTTGAAGCAATGTTTTGGCCAGTAGCAGTGTTGGGTTTTGAGGAGACCAAAAGGGCTTGAGCAAGTTTTCTGCTCTTCCTAAGTGGGCAAACCTGGGAAGTCACAGGGGAGCAATTTACACTTCAGCATTGGGCAAACAGCGCCAGGGCATCACACTAACTAGCATAGAAATATTGAATGTAATAAACTCTATAGGATAATAACAACCGAAGATCTGACCTTGACAACATGGCGTTTCTCCTGAAGATGATGCGTCACGGCGGGATCACAGGGGTGGGCGGTTAGCGAGGGGCATGGGCCTTAAAACTTCTGCGAGAACAAGCTGCACCAACACCTTAGAATCCCAAGTTCTCTATCACGTCGACTTGACTGGGCTCGATCGTGCGAAGGAGGAAGGGCCTAATCAAAGCAATGATGGATGGATTAGATAAAAGCCCTGCACCACGCAGCAGCAAAATCCCCTAGTAACTGATGCTGACAAGGGAATATTTTGATTCGAATGAAACACATCGCGGAATCGAATTCGCGCTCAGAAGAATCAACCCAAGCAAGCTAGGGTTCCTTACCAACCAGAGATCAATCCAGGCCGTGGCGGATCTCCGCTCCACCCTCAATCCAACACCCGAAGGGACGGGGGGAGGGAGGCCACGGCGGCTGCAACCAGGAAGAAGGAGGGTGGGTTCCTCCGGTGCCGCCGTGTCGGGGTGTGGCTGGCTGGCTGGCGTGCTCCGGTGTGCCCGAGGCTGGGGGAGGCGGCGGGTTCGGCGGCGCGCGGCTCGGGCGCTTGAGAAGCAGGGGGACGACGCTGTGAGGTCGAAACAGAGCTATGCGCCTGCCTTGGTCTACCGCGGGCCGGGATGGGCTGATGCACTTGGCGTGGGCCGTTCGCAGCCGGACACTGATGCCGCAGCGCGTCGACCGTTCGTGCGAGTGGGCACCAATCGGCCGCGTTGCATGCAGCGCCCGAAGTGGACCACAAAATGGGCCCATATCGGCCCATCCAGTCTTATCTCACGCGGAAAAGGCTAATCCAGCAAAGCTGCTCTCCAACGAGACTGCTTTTCCCAACTTCCAATCTTTTCATACCTGGAAAATTGATCCAATCACACAGAAATATACGTGTGCGTATCGCCGATGCCAATGGAGAGGTCGAAGGATGTTAAAGTATATAAAAGTAGTTGGGTGATTTTAGAAATAGTTCAGAATTCATGATCAAAATTGTCTTCTAGGAGCAATTTTTTGGGAAACTAGTAGAGGAAGCCAACAAACATGATCTCAGTTTTTAGGCACTTCTAAAGTTCATTGATTTGCCAACCATTTTTTAGGTTGTAAAAAAACCATTTTTTTTAGAACTATTAGAGATGCTCTTGGGAAGTAAAAAATGACCGGACCTCAATACATTTTGTAATCAGACTCTATATCATCGCTATATGCGAGCTACTCTAACTCATAAGTCTAAACAATATAAGTAATCAAAAGTTTTATTTAAAATTTAGCCAATCTTGAGAAAATATTAATTCACAAGTATACGTAGACGTAAGTGGTCTAAAGTTGTGCTGGACTTAAGACCATGACATACGATATAATAATCTTACTATCATCATATAAATCATGTAATTACTTGATCTATATCACTCGAAAATTCAATCTAAACACATGGAATTGATGTTTATTTGAGCCACCAAATCACGCAAAGTGATGTCTTCGGATCACGAATTCGGCAAAGCGTGCCGACAAGGCAAAGGCAGAAAACCGTGGAAAAACGAGGGGAAAACGGCGAAAACACCGTGAAAAGTCGCCCGCCCATAGGTGCGCGTGTCGCGGTCGTCGCCCCTCGGCCTCCCTGGCCTGCCGGCTCTCCTCCTACGCGTACGCTGCCCTGCCGGCAAACGCAACAACGCGAAGCACGGGCGTGGGGAGCGGGCGAGGATCGAGGGCAACGTGGCCGTGGCGTGGCACGGCCGCGAGAGAGGGAGGCGCTGACGCCTTTGCTTCGAGAGGAGAGTAGCTATAAAAGGGCGCGCGAGATCCAGATCTGGGCCGATGCGACCGCCCTCGCTGCTCTCCCTCACCCTCGACTCGGCGCTCCTCCGCATCGCCCACATCGCCGACCTCTCCACCTCCCCGACCACCTCGTCATCGACCTCTTCCGTGTAGGTACCCCGTCGCCGCCGCGCCCTCCGCCCCTCTCGAGTCTGTCCGGTCCCCACTGCTGGTTGATTTGATCCTGTGCCTGTACTGGTGTCGTTTCGATTTGGGCACATTTGGCGGTGAGGAATCAGTAGTTTCCGATTGATCATGGTGGCCCGGGCTGGGTTTGTCGCTCGTTCAGTGGTTACATGTTGTGCCGCGTGCACGTTTGATAGAAATAGAACTTGTCGAAGGGGACGAGGGTTCCGATCAGTTGGCATGTGATCTCACGCTTTGCTAATTGTTGTCAAATGCGGTGATATGTCAGTAGTTCTGATTGTGTTTCCTTGTTTGATACTGCATTGATTCACTGGTTATGCTACCTAAAAGAAATTGGATTTTATGGTAAATCGGTTATGATAGTCATAGAGTTAACAAGGTGTTGGGAACCAGTAGGGGGTGCCTTAATGATGGTCATGATGAGGCACTCCACATGCCCTACAGATTTGCAAGCAGTAGTTTTACAATTCGTTTCTGAACCCACATATTTGGAATTTGGGAATCATTTATCATTTTCTAGTTATGATGATGTAGGTGAAATCATATCAGAGCCTTCCAGGAGTGTCTGGACTGATGTCCTCTTATGTTGCGAGTGATTCAGTATTTACACATAGAAGAATGTGTTTTGTAATGTGTTCTTGCATTTTGATTGCAGAGAACCCTCAGTGCTGGTAAGCTGACAGAGAAAGTTCTCAAGTTGTTTCTAGCAACCGGCTGTGAGGAAATCATCTTGGCTGTTCAGTTGCTCAACATTAAGCAGCCACTCGTACCAGTCCTTCCAACAAGTATGTTTACACCATATTACCCTTTGCTCATTCAGTTATTATGCTCACATCAGCTTGTGTGTTGACATGGCATCTGCTTGTCTGCAGGGTGCTCTGAGAGGAGGTTCTAGACCTGCTGCTGTTTACATCATTTTGATTACCTGAGAAGATGACTTTGGAAATTCAAGATAACGAGGTTGATATTGTGATTGCGGCTCTCCAGCCCAACCTGACCACTTTCTTTGAGGCATGGCGGCCATTCTTCTCTCGTTTCCACATCATTGTTGTCAAAGATCCAGACATGGCAGGGGATCTTCAAATCCCTACAGGTTTTGATCTCAAGGTTTACACCAAGTCAGATATTAATGGGGTGCTTGGTGCCTCATCCATAAACTTCTCTGGTCACTCATGCCGTTACTTTGGGTATCTTGTCTCACGCAAGAAGTATGTGATTTCAATTGATGACAACTGCCTCCCAGCGAAGGACACTGCTGGGTTCACTGTTGATGCTGTTACACAGCACATGGCCAATCTGAAAACACCTGCTACGCCCTTCTTTTTCAACACACTCTATGATCCATACAGGAAAGGTGCTGACTTTGTCCGTGGTTACCCATTCAGCCTGCGTGAGGGGTTGAGTGCATGCTCTCATGTGGTTTGTGGCTGCATAATGCTGACTATGACCCAATGACTCATGTTGTGAAGAGAAATCAACGGAACACAACCTATGTGGATGCTGTGATGACAGTTCCGCAGTGCGATGCTGCCCGTGAGTGGGATAAATGTTGCATTCAACCGCAATGTGCTGGGGCCTGCTATGTTCCCAGGCCTGCGTCTCGAAATGAAGGGAAGCACAGATGGGATACCCTTGAAGACATATGGAATGGCTTATGTGCTAAAGTAGTTTGCGACAGCTTGGGATATGGTGTGAAGACTGGACTGCCTTATGTGATGAGAAGTGATGCAGAAGCAGGTAAAGCTCTGGAGAGCTTGAAAGATTGGGAAGGTGTAAAAGTCATGGATGATGTTCTTCCATTCTTCCAGTCGCTCAAGCTATCGAGGACTTCAGTTACTGTTGATGATTGTGTTAAGGAGCTAGCTGGAATTGTCCGTGAGAAACTAGGACCCAAGAATGCAATCTTCACCAAAGCAGCCGATGCCATGCTGGAATGGAACAACCTCTGGAAAGCACATGGAGCTCAGAATGCATAGGCTGAAGTTTGCGTGTTTCCTACAGACCATCTATAATTGTTTGGAATACTTGTTTTTCAGTTTTAATTTTCCTTGTGGAACTCATGAAGCTGAAATAAACAACAGTCCTGTATGCCGTGAATTTGGCATGAGTAGCATTTCATTGTTAAGAATTATGTAATGTTATGAATCAAAAGAACGTGTGATGTTTTCTTGCATCTTGTTATACGGTTCTCTCTAAAGGTTGCAGCACAGCTCAACGGAACCTCTGCCGCTATCAAAATCAAGCTTCACGGATCCACAATATCAGGCATTTACTTGGCAGCAAGCATGTGTTGTATACCAAACATATTTCTTAAGCCCACTTGTAGCTACCATACCCAGAAGAAATATCTTGCAAACTTTACTAACATGAAACAAGATGTCAATATGGGTTTCGTATTTTTAATTAGATGTCTAATTTACAATTTCTTCACTAACATACCCTAGATATAAACAACCCTTAAGGATAGAAAGCCCATTTTATCCTGCACCTAAACCTGAACCTTTCTCCCGAAAAAGAGGGATCAGGTACAAGAAGGGAGTCTGGTGCTCATGCGAAATCACCACGGCAGAAAAGGAGGCAAAAAGAAAACGACACCTTTTCCTCTGGGGCAAACATATACAACTTGAGAGGAAAACACATGACCCACTAAAATCACAATACTGTATTGATGTGCAGCGCTTTCAGCAATGAGGTGGCCATTTGTTTGACCAATACTTGTTGGCCACCCCGTTGTCCATCCCTGCGTTCTTCAATGAGGTTCTGTAGCTTCTGAGGGAGGTCATTCTCTACTATGAGCTGTTTTGGTCGAGGATGGTGCTCATAGACAACCTGGAAAAACACATAAACCACAAAGTTGAAACTCTACAAACAACAAGAATCATTTCATTCACAGTGAGCGTCCTGAAAATTCAGGACTATCCAGCTCAAGCTAGGCATCAAACCTTTATGAGTTTCAGCAGAGTCAAGCGGGCAATAGCTTCTCGATGGTCAAGTCTTGCAATGAGCAATGTTGTCAAACCATTGGTGGCCATTGCTGTATTTAGCCTAGAAGATTTCCTGCCAAAAACATGTATACGATGTACAGATCAGTAATCTGTAGCATGATTGCAACTAATCAGGAAATACGCCTTATATAATCTTACGTGATTATCTTCAAGAAAGCGTCTAGTGTATGGACAAAATACTGTTCTGGGCAGTCTTGGAAGAACTTCACTAATTTCTGAATGGCCTCTTTTTTTAACAATGCTTGTTCTACTTTCCTGTGATCATTATCGTGAGCCAAACAAACAGCAATAGAATCTAATGCCGTGCATGCCCATACATCATCCTCCAACAGATTTAAGTATGCATCTAATCCTCCATGAACCCTCAACTGCTCTCTAGAGTTGCGAGAAGCATGAGCCATATCACACAGCAAAGGTAGGGCATATTGCCTCAGAGGTGAGTCTGACATGACAAAATTCATCAAGTGAGGGATGATTCCATTTTCAGCTGCTTGTTCCTGTCTTCTTTTATTAATCTTGCAAAGGTTGAACAAAGCATTGAGGACCTAGAGACAGAAAGGCAGAGGCAGTCAATTATGTGCTCAGAAAATAGTGCAGCAGAAGGCAAATTATCTGCTGCGAAATTAGTAGCATTTAATAGCATCAGATTTCAACTAAAAAGGTACAAAAAGGAGCACAGCTACAAGCACATGTCATCTTGTAGACAATGCTGTTCTGCTGCTACAGTTTTCTCACTCTTAAGCAATAAATAAGATGGTTTGCTACTCCAACTATGAGTACGTTATATGTATTTCATACTGCTATAACAACGCATCAAATGATGTACAGTATTGTTACTTCACTCGTTTAGGCATTGTCCCAGTCACACTCCTGCAGTACCCTCTGAATAATACTTCCATTCCAAATTATAAGACGTTTTGGCTTTTCTAGATACATTGATTTTGCTATGCACTTGGATATACATATACACTATGTCTGATACATTGCTAGAAAGGCCAAAACATCTTATAATTTGAAATGGAGGAGCAGATATAGAACATGGGCCATAACTTAATTTTCAAAACTATTGACTCCGAATGTTTGACAATATAGAAAGGAAAATCACGATACTTAGTGGGAGATCTTTCTTTAGTAATCATGCTTGGTTAACAAAACACTGCGCACCTCACTATGTATTTGATAAACCAGAGGTCCATCACGAAGCTCGAGAATCGGTATCAGATGTTTGATTGCATCTGTGCGTTGAAGTGCCTCGAGACAATTAGGATCACCCGACAAATGATTAATGCACCTAAGAATCTGCACAAAAAGAACAAGTAGTTCCATAACCAAACAAATACAAACACAGAAATTGAGTCACATGAACAAGTATATAGCAGAACAAACTAAATGTTTTAGACTTTTACCTTAAGGAGAATAGGAGGTTCTATCTTGCTAAACATCTGGAAAAGCCTTGTAAGAAGGCTATGGCTGGCCATCAGAGATTTTACCACAGTGTCTGCCTGTGCAAACTCCAAAAGAAGATCTGCTACTTTCTCAAGATATTCACGTGCCACATCTGCGCTCATGGAAGAGAACATCTGAGCTAATGGGCCTGACGATGTTGTACTCCCTGGTCTTAAATTGAGCACTCCTGATCCAGATAACACACCAGATGCTGTTTGCGATGCAGCTCCAGAAGTTGATGCCCCTTCATTAGAGGCACTTGCCGAAGGTGCATATTTCATACTATGAACTCTATTTGCAGCTTTTATACTAGAGTCCAGATGGCCATTCTCCCTACCATGTCTAGAGACCTCTGCATTAAATTCAAAAACCAATCTATTAGTGCATAAATATATACATGCTACACATCTTTTGCAAATAAGGAGTAGATGATTCTTTCTGCACACTAAATCGTTTCTAAAGTACACAAATGACTGCTAGAGTGTTACGATAAAGTGACATTACTTGTCATTTACACAAAGAAACTTAGTAAATATGCACAAGAGCTGCACATCTTCGTATGAACGAGAGGAAGCACTGGTCCAAAAACAGAACCCCTCCAACAGGAAGTGTGCAAACTCATACACACTCCTTACTACTAAAAAGAGCATATGCGACACTTGAAAATTGGAGAACCGACTTGAGCGACATACTAGCCGACCACAAGGTCATAAATGCTTACATTTGATAGAGAAGGCAAATTGAAGAGAGGTACACAAGTCCTTTAAGGAGATAAGAACAGTCAGGTCTGATCCTGAAATTTACTATAGGTCTATAATCCAGGAGGGTTCTTTGATGTCACTTTAGTTTCTCCTTTTTACTTGGTCTGTAACTGGATTACTAGAGCATAGGTGCTTCCAAGTTTAACTTGTGTATCACATTATGCAAAAGGTGCCAGATAGTCATAACTGTAACTCAATTTAGTTCTATCCAAATACTGGAAACCAGGAATTCCTTCCTTTTTATAGGGGAGCTACCTTAATTTGGGGAAAAAAGACTCTGGAAACAGAAGCAAACCAAATAGACAAATATATAACATAAAGAAACCTCAATAATAAAACGTTAGAACTATAACCAAATGTGGTATATGATGGCATATAAACTTATACAGAGTAAAGAAAGTTTAGAATAGAAATATTCTATTTTTAGGTTCTTTGTCCATGTGTAATGAAAACCAAAAAACTTAGCATTTGATAAGAGTATATAAACTCAAGAGAGAAAAATGAGACATAAAGCAAACTACTTAGGTGAAAAGCAGAATGCACAGTGAGAGGATGCACCGATATGCTAAGGACTAACATTTGAAATAATAATGTGCACAGAAAATAATGGACACAGAATAATGTACCAGCAAAATCCATCATCAAGTCAAGTTCACCATTTGTTTTCCTCTCTGTCGATGTATGTAATAGTGGCAAAATGGTTTCATGCCTTTCCAATCCAGATATGTGGCGAACATAATCAAGTTGTCCAGACACATGCCGAGAAGGTGGTTCTTTCTCCAATAAACTCAGTAGAGGTCGGACCTGGTCATTTTGACCGCCATTATGACCATTTGAAACTAGTTCTATGTGCTTTGGTGATCTGTCTGTAGATGTCCTTCCGGCAGAAACACTAAGCCTTGGTGGCCGAATAACCAAGTCGTTCTCATTCCTCTCTAAGTTACTGCCGGTTTTATCACTGAACCTAGGAGATGATGAGGAGTCCATTAATATATGGTGCTTATCTGCATCTGCTTGTAGAGATTGCAGAGAACCAGATGAATGATGATGATCCAGCCGCGCCTTGTAACTTTCAAGAACTGAAGGGTCTAATTGGCCAGATCTACGTCGGGGGGTCGAGCCATTCTGTGTTACTGAAGCACCTGACCCTGAGACTGAGGCAAATCTTGTTGCTTCATTCAGGCTGTGTAGTGTATTCACCAGCCTGGGAAGCATACCATTTTGCCGCTATACGGCAGAAGTCATTTCTTGGAGTTGAATGCTGGAGCTTGAAGATCTGCCAAATGCCGTCAATTGCGAGATGAACCATATCCCTGCTAATTTTAAATATTTCCAGTACATTAGTTAGATTCAAGCATTAAAAACAAATTGATACAGAAGAAAAAAAAAGGAATAATTAATACCGACAACTGGCAGACTTGCCTGTATTTTGCATAGTCAGGCTCCATAAAGCTTACTAAAACAGGGATCCCTTGGCACGAAATGAACATTTGCAACGTCAAGGTGCTGGAGATGGAAACTGGAAATTAGTACATCAATGCATTTGTCCATTCCACCCTAATAGAAAAATGTCAGAAACTATCAACTATGTCGGAGAAAGAAAAAGACCTGGCTTGACAAAGCTGCTGAAGAAACAGGGATGCTTGCACCCGAACATCCTTTGGGCGATTTGGCTCTGCAAAATTCATCACCACTGGAATCTGCAGATAACTTTTAAATATCAACTATCTATCCCACGAAGTCAACAGAGCATGAAGGTCATGAATTGCTCTGGAATATTAGTCTTACAAGGCCAACAAGGCAAGCATTTTCCAGGAAGCCTGTATTATCTTTTACAATGTTGTTGATAAGCTGCAGAACTGAGCATAAAATCTGCAAAAATAATAAATAAATAAATAAATAAAACAACCAACTATTCAGTGTAAAGAGCCAGGAAAAAATGTTTGTAAAAACCACAGTGAAACATCATACACGATTTTTGGGAAGTTCAAGGAGTTCCATCAGCGGGAGGAAACCATTCTGTGTCATATAAATCTGTTTTTGCTCAGGCCGGTGACTGAAGATTGACAGAAGCTTTTGGCATGCCAACAGTATTACATCTTCACTTTCCCCTGGTTTTAGTTGTGCTACTATTTTGCTGTATTCCACGGACTACAAAAATAGAGAACAAAAGGTATTTCAAGGTCACACCCTAGCAATTAAAACTGTACAAAAGCAATGTATAGTTAGCAGGACGTAGTCTAAATGTCAAATAAAAATGCACTGTACTGAGTAGGAATACTTAATTGTTTTGGGGCGATCTCATTTAGGACAGTAAACAATCTAGTTTATCAGCAAATAAGTCATCCAACATACTGTCCATTTCAAATGCAAGTATCATATATTTCAAATAGAAACTTATCATGTCATCACCAACAAGGGCATTCTTTTGCACAAAAATTGCCAGAATCATATTACCAGAAATTGAAAAACTGACAGAGCCATATAAAGAAGATGTATATTTACAGAAGTGCAAAGGTTCACCAAGAACACTGCCAAAGCATTGTTCTTATGTTTTAAGGCGAGGCATGGCAAACCAACCCCAGTCATATTGCCAATGCACTTAAGGTGTTAAGGTGACACAACGCCATACACATATTAGCATTTCAAGAGAAAAGGAAAATAACGCAAGAAAAGAAAAGAGACTGTCTTCTTAGGCTATCCAAGCTCGTCACCTTTCTAGGTACTCGAGCCCATCCTCCTCTCAAAGAGATAGTCCCTGCCTTGTTATACACCTAACACGTTGCACCCACCACGATTAAGCGCCAACGTAAGGGCACACTACCAGGGCTAGTTCGTTTATTCTAATCCAAGTGGATTGGATTGGGGATGAAATGAACATGCCCCCAGTGGTATTCTAAGCAGAGCGAAGGGAGCAGCAACAAGCATGACTGACCCAAAAGCAAGCTCTCCATGGTTCCAGCAGCCTGCATGCTGCCCCCACGGCCCCACACCCTCCCATATCGACAAGCACTGGAACCAGCGGTTGCCTTCCCGCTGGTTCCTTCCTTCCCTCACTGCCATCAGTGACGCCTTGAGTCCTGAAGGCACCTTACAGCCTAGTGGACATCATTATATATGCCAAAGTATTGACATCAATTTTCGCAAACACAGAGCGAAGTTGTAGAATGCAACATGGTAATAGAAGTTAGACATGGCACACCTGCAGAGGGAAAAGACTCTCTCCAGGAATATGTTCACCAAAACCCTATAAAATTGGACAATACCATCAAAATCAGAGCTAGAATAAACAGAAATTCATCTATTTTAAATATCAAAGGTACATAGATAGAGCAACAGTAGTGTTGTGCAGTACCGACGCATCAATATTTTCTAGTTGCATGGCAAATTCAATTAGTTTTCCACCATTCATGGACTCGCTATCATTTTCTTTTTGCTTCTCCACCCTGGCATTGAGCCCCTTCACAAATTCATTGTGTACACCATTATATTGAAGTTCTTGGACAGTAGTTGATGTCGAAGGTTCAGCCCCATTATCTCCCGTTTATCGATTGGTGGAAATAAGTCTTCCAAAGAGGCATCTTCAGGTTTGTCACTAAATCTACTAAGCTGTTTTGGCCCCTCAACAACTGAAGGTTCGACCACCTATCAAGACAGGATATATTGAAGAGCAATTTAAAGAACTTTCCATAAAAATAAAATAAATTCAAGACCTTGATAATGAATAACCATTGGCAACAATTTACCTAGTGAAAGTATTATAGACCAATCGACAAGTAACCAACAAGATTGATTCACGGATGAGAGGTTGCAGATGTATGTTATGATGGTTTAATAGTTACATGTAAACAGCTTAACTTAGAAAATTATTTACCAAAGTGGCAATCTAGTGCCTGCATCATTCGGTCAAAGGCTGTCGATTGTAACCTAACTTAAATTGAATGGACCGTGCATAATCCCATTCTGTTCCTTCAAACACACATAAGGCAGTTCAAGTATATTTCCTCCTACATTTTATTTCAACTTTTCCAACTTCCACTCATACAAGTGGGTTGTTTAAGAAAGCATATGTAGAGTACATATAAAAATATAAAATACAAACATGTGCAGCATAGTGACTCCTTACAGTTCTAGATTAAGGAATTTACCAGAAGATTTCCTCGAGTCAAAATGCTACGCACAAAATCTCACCTTTTGGAAGTCAATATTCTGTCTTCCAGCCTGAAAGGAGAACACATCACCATCCTCAACACTTGAACTTTCTTTATTCTCCAGCTCTACCTTACTTGGCGGACCACCTTGCAATAGTTCATGTGCCATTACTTTGCCATTCAAATCAGCACCTCCAGATGAAGATTCCACCGGTAACTTCTCATGTAAAACTAGTGTCGGATCTTTATTAAGGACCACATTATCTTTCATAAGCGCCACATTGTCTGAACTAGTGCCCTCAGTAAAATTTCCATCATGAAGCTCTTCAGATTTACTTTGCGCAGCAGAGTCCGTAATTGGTTCTTTTTCCCCATTCTCCTAGAGCAGCATAAATAAAAATAATTTATAATTGGCAAGCCTCAGAGGCTAAGAATATAGTGGGTGTACTGCAGAAGATTTGGGAGGGTTAATTCCTGAGCTAAACATGATGCGTAAAAAACCCTGATAGTGTTACCTCGTCAACATTAGAAGCAATAGTAATTTGAGTATCTCCTGGTGTGTCGCAAAAACCCGAGCTATTATCACCTCTTGGGCCTTCATCATCCCCGTCGATGTTCCTATTGTACCGACAGGAGGAGAATTTAAGTCCTCTCAATGGAAAGAAGGTTCAAATAATAAATGAACATCCAATACAGTGATATATTATGAAGAAAAAGAAAAAATCAATGATGTATGTACTTTTTCTAGACTGTATATCTGTTCATCAAACTATTAACTGTCACAGTAAAGTCTCATTTATACCTCAATGGAGTAGGTTGCCGAAGGGAAGCAGGCAAAGCTCGTCTTGAGTTTTGCAACCATGGATGCATCAATAATGCCTTTGCATCAGGCCTTTGCATCGCATCCTAAAGTTATTTTTAACAAATAAAAAAGAAGTCAGACCATGTAACTAAAGAAAATAAATTGAAGTCCTCAAATAACATTAAGATAGATAACCTTTTGGAAACATTGCCGGAGAAAATCGGTAATTTCAGGCGACAGTCCTTCTGGTATTGGTGGATGCACATCCTATACAAAATAAATAGTATACTCACGTAGCTGAATAAAGAGTAACTTGCAAAGACGAACATAGATCAAAACAGCTGTATGCAACCAACCTGAACAATACGGAACAGTGCAGGCATAGGTTGGAGATCATAATATGGCGGGGCACATGTCAGCAACTCAATTACGGTGCAACCCACACTCCAGATATCAGAAGCAGCGCAAACACCGGACATTTCGATGACCTAAAGTAGTCATGTGTTGATAAGATAATGAATGAAACTCAAATTCTAGACTGTATTAAAAAAGTAATGTAGTCATGTGTTGATAAGATGATGAATGAAACTCAAATCCTAGACTATTAAAATGCAATTGTATATTTTCTTATGGTGGATATCGGAGTAAGAAACACAGTCAGTGATATGAATTTGCAAATTAACTCAGTCAACAGTCCAGTTGTCCTAGTTGAATATGTAACTAAAACTCTTCAGCCTAGACTAGATATGTTTAGTCAACCTTGGGCTACACATCCTTTAGAAATCTAAAGTTTTGTGGTGCCACTAGCATGTATTTGCAAAACCATGATCACCGAATGTTAAAAATACATATAGGAATTCCAGAACAATGTAACACATTGGTGTAAATAAGTTCGGCTGACCTCATGATCAGCTTCCCAAATTCTAATCAATTTGTCCCCCCACATAAGCAGAAAATGTTATGTTTTCTACGAATTGGGTGTTCAACTTGATGAATTAATGTTAAATTAATGGTTGCCTAGTTGATTCGATTTTACATCCACAACAATGAAACCAGGCAACCTTCAACTCATTTAATAGCAAGACACACAAAATTAAGATGATAAATTACTTCAGTATGCTAAGTGGCATAGAGGACAATAATTCGGTAGAAACATCATATTCAACAAATGGTTGATCAATAACCAACCTCAGGTGCCATCCAGTAGGGAGTGCCGACCACAGAATGAGTGTTAATGTCAGCTTCAGTCAATTTAGTGGCAACTCCAAAATCAGCAAGTTTGACAAGGCCCTAAACAAGCACAAATGAAGATATATTGAGAAAACATGTTACAGCTATGTTTCTATTGCAAATTTGCAAGTTTACAATTAAGAGGAGGGGGTACACAGTTCATATTAACAATTCATTCTCCCAAAATCTATGCCAGCCCACTACTTGTCCATGATTTTATCTCTAGGGTGCCCCTTTATTTATTTCTTTTTCACTGCATCAGTCATGTCACTACATGTTTTTATGGTTTTATGCTTCCAATTATGGTATTAGAAGGTTTCTTCCAAGTTCCAAGATAAGTGTCCTTGCACCTTTCTTTAACAACATTCAGATTTCGAGGTCTTCCAAGATTTTTTTTTTACAAAATTCAATTATTGAAACAAAGAAAAAAGGGGGCAAACAATATACAGCTATTAACCTCTTTGGTAGTCAGTATGTTTGCACCCTTGATATCTCTATGAATGACACCTTGTTCATGCAGATAAACAAGACCTTCCAACACCTGGTCACATAAAAACTATAATCAGATGAAAATAAGGAGAAAAGAGAAAGTACTAATATTGCAGTAACCACCACAAGCACCTGGGCAATGTATACAGCCACCAAAGATTCAGGAAAAGGTCCAAATTTGTTTGGCTTGATAATATTGGCAAGTGAGCCATTCTCCACATACCTGCAGTTATCCTTATGGTATTAGAACTTCCATGTTGAAATTCACTAGATGTATATTGTATACCTCTACCCCGTATCAACTATAGTTTCAATGCTTACTCTAAAATAATATGGAGGTGGCTCTTTGTCTTCAGTGATCCCAGATACTTGACAATATTTTTGTGATTAAGATTCTGGACAAAAAAAAAACAAAAGATTTGGAATCCCGCATAAGTGCATAAAACAATAAAGGTCCTGGTTTCAATTTCAGAAACAATAGAAGCTACAAAAACCAACTGCAAAAAAATATAGTTTTAGCTTTCCCACCACACTAGTTACTATTTCCAGATTCCATTACCTCTTATATTATACATGTTTAGGGACAGACTTGGTATGATGTACCA
The DNA here is from genome assembly GCA_018135685.1 of Themeda triandra. Classification (NCBI taxonomy): domain Eukaryota; kingdom Viridiplantae; phylum Streptophyta; class Magnoliopsida; order Poales; family Poaceae; genus Themeda; species Themeda triandra. The sequence continues at coordinate 22,408 of JAENPR010000619.1, forward strand.
AATGATCAAAGAATGAGATATAAGCACCTCAAAGTGTATAACAGTATATATATTAGACCAAAGCAAGAATTTAGTGTGATCTTTATAAATTTTCATAAGCTACAGAAACTCCTACCTACACACCACTCCTACCTACACACCAGTAGAGCATGCAAAAGATCTAAAAATTCTGGTTAAAAGGAATAAGATCTTAAAATCTGATTAAAGGAATATAACACAAATCGATTTGTGTAAGTTAACAGGAAAAATAGTAGAGATGTGATTATAGCTGTATAACATAAAAACAACAAAACTTACTTTCAAAAGGTCGATCTCTTGCTGCATACACCATACCAGCAAACCATCAATAGCATTGTGCAGAATCGTTAAACATGCACAAAGACAATTAATTAGAACCCTAGGCTTCAGGAATACAAGAGCAATTGCAGAAAACAGTGATATTCGCGAAAACGAGGGGGAATGTTTTAACAAGAACTATATAAGAAAGTAGTAGGGACGGTTATACAAGAAGAATGCAAAAAATATATTACTTCCATAAACCCAGTGTTCTAAAATACATTATATGGCCCTTGATGACGTATTTCCAACAGTATGTCCGTATGGTAAATAAACAAACAAATAAAGTTATTTCACAAGCTCAAACAAGCCATACACATAGCTTTCAAGATCAACTTGAAGCGTTAGGTACTACATGAAACCAATATCAGAATGATGAAAGAGTAACTTAGCGAACAATTCACAAAATTAACATCAACACAAAAGGTTCTATTTTAGATGCTAACAATTCACGCGATACCAATACAACTATATCGATTAAGATGAACCACGTGTGAGCCTACACATTGCTTTTATTTGCTGCCAATCCACTTATATGTAGTTATGTAGCCAACATTCAAATCCATCAGTTGCGGGAAGTTGCAGAGGTTCAGATGTTATTTTTTGCTTGCAAAGGCATGTAATACTGCAGTCACTATTAGTCATGCTGTCGACACTGCAGAAAATCTTTTCTCGTGAACAATGTGACAAAACAAATCTAGTCTATAGGTAGCAAATTTGGAAACAATCCATTGCTGTGACAATCAAGCCAATTGTATCAAGAAAATGCAGGAGGGACCTAAAGTAAAGCTCCTTTATGTCATGAGTCATGTTTTTATGAGATCCAAATAGAATATCATACTGCAAATGTTTGTGGAACTGTGTATCATATGTTCCACAAATAAAACAATTAACAGGTCAAAATTTCCACGTGATCGCAATCAGAAAACGTATAACCAACTCGCTACACGACCAATCAACATGCCAAAACACAGGTAACGTGTGTCCTTGGCTTCTGCTATAATTCCAAGTTTGAATCTGCCAAACAGGGAGCTCACTTACGACTTACATGAGCAAGCTAGTAGAACCTAGCCCTGAAATGTAATCTCACAGCAGAAGGTACGCGACAAAAAGGCGAGCTGCATAGCTCAAACTACATGTTATAGCTGCACTGCAGCCGTTGTGTGTGAGCTCCACAGCTCCCCCGAAACCACATTTCCCGCAATTCGTCAGTTCCTGTGCATGGTAGGATAAGTTAAAAAGGAAAAACTCACCATTATTATGTTGAGATCCTCCTGCGGAATGTTCTCCAGCGAGACCTGTTTGACGGCCACGAAATCGCCATTGTCGAGGTCAAGCCCCTTGTACACGCGGCCGTACGCCCCCTTCCCTATCTCATCTCCAAGCATCTGCACACACACGCGCGGGCGCAGGCAGGCGCAGTGAGTGAGAGTAGGATAACCCCAAAATTCGCAGCAACGGAACACGAATTCCGCCCGGATCTGAGGCGGGAGGCGCGAGAATGCTCACGTATTTGTTGTCGAGCGTCTTGGATTTGTGGAACTGCGCATTGTGCTGCCTCGACGCCATGCCGTCGCCTCCTCCTCCGTGACAGGGCCCCGGGCGGGGCGCCGCCGGGCGCGGCGGGGGCGGGCGGATCAGCAGTCACTGGCGGCGCTGCAGAGTCTCCCGCGAGCTCGTGGCGGGGGCCATTCAGCCTTGCTCTAGGGTTTGGGTGGGGAAGGGAATTGGCGGACGGGGGCAAGCAGAGGAAGACGAAGGCCGGAGGAGAGAAACGGAAGAGGAAGACACACTGCAGGGGGGCTTTTCCGTAATTCTTACAATTTTTCGTCCTCGTTTCGATATTTTTCTGGGCGTGGGAAACTAACGGAATGGATCCGCTTTTATACCGGGGGCGGGGGTGGGGCCCTTGAAGTTGGCGGAGGCCAACGAGGACGTTGCGGGGACAAAGCTGGGTGAAGGACTGTCAATGAGCTGTCATCGACTAGCACATGAGATCTGGTGGTGCCTCATCCATCCAGTGTCCGTATCAGTCTCCTTTTCAAGCCATTGAGCGAAAATGTGATATGGTTTCGTCACACGCTTGTGTCATGTGTATCTTCCTTCAAGCCCGTTTGCTGTTTTCGATATGGACGGAAGAACACAGGCACGGCACACCATTTCTCACATTTTTTTTGACGAAAAACCATGAAATATATTACCTAGCAGCAACAAGCTGCAAGAAGAGTACAGAGAGCTATGTGTACATTATTTAGAGCTGCAGCTACAGGGCAGCTGGAAGCATGGTTGCTATTTAAGCAATTAACTAAGACATGCCTAGATGGATTAGCAGAGCATTTGAAAGCATTTGCAGCTAGATTGTGAGCTATCTCATTCTAGCATCTTGAAATTTTGACAACCTTGTGCATGGTAGGGGAGAACTGGTTTTTGAATCTTTGAGAGAAGACTTTGATACGCCAATCTGGCAGGGACTCCCAGTCAAGCGAGTTGATGTAGTCGGATAGCACTTGGTTGTCAGTGAAGAAGACAACCGTTGGGGCCTGCAGTTCAATTGATATTTGCATTGCCGCCATCAGGGCGGCCATTTCCGCCATGAGCACCGAAGTGCAGTTGTTGACTTGCAATTGAATTTTGAGAGAGTATATGTTGGAGGGACCTCTTATGTAGAGCCCCAGACCCGCTGATGTGTGGTCTCCAGAAAACATCATCAGGGTCAAGAGAGGCATCAACAAAGCAATGAGCAGCTTCCTGATTGTTAAAATCACCTACAAACAAAGAAGATATATGTTGGGGACTCATCGAATCCCGTCTATTAGTGAAGTCATAGGCACTCGAGCCATTCGGTTCTTTTTGCATGACAAGGTTTATCATGTTAATATGGGCAGAACCACATATACAACCTGCTTGGCCGTCCATTTCTTTTTCCTGAAACGAAATTCATTACGTGCAATCCAAATGCACCAAGGGTGACTAAAATGTTGCGCCATAGAATGTCATTGTTGGAGTAATGCGCATGCAGTATCTCCAAGCCTGCTCGTATACCACCATTTCTCACTTGCCTGCTTGGGTCTCTTATGTAACTCCTCCCTTAAGACTTATAAGAGCCCATTCAAACGTTCATGGGTTGTGCCAGCACAGAACTATAATCGTGAAAGATACATCCCAAGTCATTGTAAAACTGAGCAATAATAATTAAGCTAGCTTTATAATTTCTACAAATAAACCACGCTAAAGATAGCGCAATCTACGTACACGTACCAATAGTCCAATACGACTAATTATTTCTCGTTCCTGCGCATGTCGTACCCTGTGGACAAGAGGTGTGCATAGAGGATCTGATTCCAAACATCAGGCACGCCGGGGAGGCACCAGTGGCTGCAGTCCTCCGGCGCGTCCGGTGGCGTTCCGGGCTCCCTGTGCCCTGCCGGGTGGCCATCTGGTCTGAGCTCCGTCATGTGAGTGATGTTCAGAAACCTTGCCTTCCTCCCGTGGCTCTTGATACCGTCCGTCATCTTCGCAATCATCGCGTTCATCCATGAGTACTCCTCACCGGAGTAGGTGTTAGCGGTCACTGGCTCTCGGTGGTCGGTGCACGAACCACCAGTGTCCCAGGTGCCATTGCTGCCATTTTCAGATGAAGAGAATTGAAACCATGGTTACGATCGACTAGAAAGTTTAGCCCTCGGACTGAAGGCTGTAATTACCTTGTGAATAACTCAAAATAAAGTTCAATAGGTTTATCTTCTAAGTAAACTGTTGGTTGTTGTTTTTCCTCCAAATAGTCGCAATTGCCAGATCATATTGACATATCATAAGCCACAGTACAGAGTACAGTTCTCTTTGTCAGAATGCAATTGACACAACTCACTTTAGCTTACCTGTAATGCGAGGGAGAATAGCTCATGAAGAAGAAATAGCTTTTGGAAAACCGATCACTACTCAATTCCCAATCTTTCACCGTTTCCAGGGACAGTCGAAAAGCTTCCTCGATGCCCACGGTTTTGTTCAAACGGTCGCCAACCATGAAATGGTTTCCTCTGGTCACGAACCACACGCAGGACAACCTGAAATTAGTGTCATACCTAGATAGGGAGTACAAAATTAACCATGGCATACACATACGTACGCCTTGACGGTTTTGTGCTGGTTCCACCAGTGCCCGGTGTTGAGCACGAGCAGGTCGGCGCCGGCCCACCGGTCGGCGTGCCGTGGCAGCACGTCCAGGCGGACGGCTCCCCTCACGCCGCTGCCTCTGCCTGTCGCGTTTGTCGCCGGGAAGCGGTGGACCATCACGATCATGGGCGCGCGGTAGTACTCGACGGACAGGTTGTAGTCCGCGAAAACCATGGCGAGGTAGCCCTTGTGCCGGCTGATCGGCTTCCCGGACCGCTCGTACACTCTGGACGACGACGACGCGCTGGCCGTGACCGGCACGGCGGCGGCGAGCATGCACACCATGGACTCCCACTGGTTCCGCCCGATCGAGTCCCCGGCGAAGACGATCCTGCCGTTCCGGCTCCGCTCCAGCATGTCCGTCGCGTTGAACCTAACAAACAACTTGAAAAATTGACATGATCAGGTTGCAGAGAACATCGGGGAGGAAGCAGATGTGTCGCATCTCGTGACATGGCGCGGGGTGCCTACTCAGGGAGGTCGCAGCGGCGAGGTCGCCATCGCCAGTGTCGGAAGGACGAGTCCCTGCGGCCGTTGCGCGTGCACCGGAAGCCGGGGTCGAGGAACGGGCAGTCCTCCGTGTACGTCGTCACGTCGGCAGCATCGTCCCTCACCCATCGTCCGTCTGAGTAGTCGCACGAATGTCCGTCGTCGGCGCCAGGACGACTGGACGCGTGCTCTCTTCTGTTGACCGGAGGCAGCCAGGACGACTGGAAGAGCGACGTCGACCTTGGCCATCGAGGCGGGGGTACGACGATGGTACAGAGCGCGACGACGAATAGGAAGACGGAGGGGACGAGTACGTGTCTCGCATGCATGGGTCAAGACGCGAGTGTCACCGTTGGCTAACATTGGGGAGGGTAGTGTGGTGAGGACAACAGCAAGAAGTGAATGAGCGGTGGTAGAGCGATTTGTAGGAGTTGGACTGCATCAAAGAAGAGAAACCATATTGTCAAAAAAAAAAAAAGAAAGAAAGAAAGAAGAGAAACCATCACTACCTAAAACGGTCATGACCAGCACCAGTTTTAAACTTTAACCGAGACGTCAAGGTTTGTAATTAATTTAATGGGACTATATTCAGTTGACAGATTTATGCAACCCAAATCTATCATGTTTTTGACGAATCATAACATTATTACAACTCAAATACACAAAATCTGACAAATGCATGCTTTGAAACACATCAACACAAAAATTGAAACACATCCAAAATGCCCCAAAATCTGACAGATCCAAAGCAAACAAATCTGTTGACAAAATGCACCACGGGCCCTCTAACTTATAAACGTTTGTCACATAGGCTCTTGAACTTTGAAAATGCATTTCTAGCCTCTAAACTTGATAAGTGGTATACTACAGACCCTAAATTTTGAAAATGCATTTTTAGCCCCTAAACTTGTTACGTGGTAAATCACAGACCCCTGAACAGTAACTTCTGATATTTTTTCAAGTTTTTTTAGAAATCTAACTTAAGAAGCAAGGAAGGGATGCCTAGAGAGCTCAAAATAACTTTTGATATTTTATACGTTGGTAGAGTGAATAGCAAGGATTATAATGGCATAGAACATGCTATTTTTAAAAAAAGTTAAATTATTACATTCAAAAAATATTCAAATGGCAATAAAAAATCACAGGATATATAAGTTTAGCTATTTTTGAAATAGTTAATTTTGCTCCTAGAAATAAATATCGTTGGTTATAATTATATTTGTCAGTTTAACTACCTTTCTTTTGGGCTAGCCCACGACCAACTTTTATGTTTAGTAGACCTATTATTTCTAAAATACTTTGACTTTTGCATATACACTATGGGGCTTTAGATGTGACCAATATACAAATCAACATTAAGAAACAATTTCTAAAAGGTTATGTTAAAGTGTGATCAACTCATGAGTTATGACTGTGTTTATGCTGTAAGTTGTTCACCAGTGGCCCAGTTTGATCGGACGCTTACTGGCATAACATAAATAATCTGGTATAAAACCTCATCCATTCATTGACGAATTTATACCAACAAATGAAGAAGATGAAGGCATCTTGTGCACTCATCAAATTTTAAAAAGATTTAGCATGTTCTATGCCATTATCATCATTATTATTCACTTTATCAACCTACAAAATATTAAGATTTCTTTAGCTCTAGGTACCAGTTGGATTTCTAAAAAAAAAGTTTTGAAAGAAGATCAAAACTTATTGTTTAGGGGCTTGTGGTGTACTACTTAACAAATTTAGGGGCTAGAAATGCATTTTTAAAGTTTAGGGGGCATGTGGTATATCACTTATCAAGTTTAGGAGGTTAGAAATGCATTTTCAAATTTCGTAGGCCTATGTAACACACTTACAAGTTCGAGGACCCCGGCGCATTTAACTCTTAATTAAGGTTCTTTTGAGCGTTACCGCTATGTGTTTTCCACGCCTCCAAGTTGGCTACTTGTTTTGTTATATGGTCCATATCATCGTGCATAATGGTTATAGTTAGTTGTAGCATAAGTTCTCAAAAAGAAAAAGATATATAACCAATTTACTTATCAGAATGGAACATACATTCGCGTCCCCCTCCCTCGCGTCGTCTCCCTCGCGGGGGCGACCCGGGGTCCCCGCCCGCCGCCGCAAGCCCTCCCCAATCCTCGCCGGCCGGGCCGCCGCGCCGTGCCCCCTTGCCGGCGGTGGCGGCCCGCGGGGGTGCTCAAAGGCACCCCCTGCGCCCGTTCTCGTGTCGACCTCCCCTCTTCTTCCTTCCTCCTTTGCCTCCACCACCTCTAAGCTGCGGCCAACTCCGGCGAGATCGAAGGCCGGCGGCCGGATCCGGCCTCCACCGGGGTGGATCTGGTCCCCGCCGAGCGGATTTGGCCCCCATGGCGGATCCCCGTGACGGGCACCGGGGGCGGCGGCCGGGGCGGGGTGCCTCGGCCCGTTCCGGATCCGCCTCCCCCGTGCCAAGGCGGTGTCTCCGGCGTCTGCGGGCCGGATCCGCGCGCCAACCGGCCGGATCCGGCCCCCTCGTTGCTGCGCGCCGCGCGAGGTGGCGATCTGCTGCCATTTCCATGGTCCCCTTGGTGCTGCTCGCCGGGGTGGCGTTCGCGCCGCCACCCCCCCCCGGTGACCGGTGCGCCGGGGCCTTGGTGTGTCGCGGCCGGCCGCGCGTCCCCCCCACCCCGCGGCCGGGCCGCGCGGCTCGGCCATGGCGGCGTGGCCAGCCCCGCCCTCGCGCCTCGCGTCGGGCGCGGCTCCGCCGCCCCGGGTTGGACACGGGTGTCCGGGAGCTGCGGGGCTCGTGCTTCATGTGGCACTGCTTGCCGGTGCTGCGGTGGTTTGGTGTGCTGCAGCACTGCACGTGCTGCGGCCGACTCGTCGTCGCCGCTGCGCTACGGATCCCTCGAGCGGTCCGCGTCTACGGCAAGAAGCAGGTGAAAACCTGGCCCGGCGGCGGTGGCGCAGCATGCGTCACATACCTCGGTGGAGGCGTCGCCATATACTTCTTCCTCCAGACCGGGCCTGGGACTAACGTCCTGCTCGCCTGTGCTTCTTCCAACCTGGCTAGCATCTGCGGATGTCCGCTCCCTTCTTGAAGGCATGGTTGGAGTGCTGTTGCAGCTCGCCGCCCTCTACCTGTCGCCCGGGGTCTTGGTTCCCGTCCTATCGTCTTTGCCGGAGATGTGCCTAACTATGCCTGCTGTTCCTCATGTGTCCCTTTGCAATGGTCTCTCCTGCTCCTCTTGACTTGGCCGATGTCGTTGCTAGCGGATGCTTTGCCGCTATTCTTCTTCTCTCCCGACGGAGGCTTGGCCGTCTAGGGATTCTTGGTGGATGCTTTGCCACCATGGTCGCTCGGCTCGTTGGCGGATGCTTTGCCGCCGTGGTTCGTTGGCGGATGCTTTGCCGCCGTGGCTCGTTGGCGGATGCTTTGCCGCCGTGGGTCGTTCGCGGATGCTTTGCCGCCCCTGCTGCAGGATGATTGTTCTCTCACGGTGGATGCTTCGCCACCGCGGCTGGTCTCTGGCGTAGAAATCCATTGCATTGGCAATTCTCTCACGGGCATAGTCGTCGTTCTAGTTTGTAGAGTTTTGGTGTTGAGGGCGTCGCTCCTCTATTGTATCTTTCTTGTTTGTTTGTTTGTTGAGGGCGTCGCTCTCCTCGCTGTATCTTCTTTTTTGTTTGGTTTGCTTTTTCGTATTTGGGGCTTTGCCGGTAATCCTTGGATTACTTGTGAGCCTCTTTGTATCCGTGACCTGGCCCTCTTTTGGCCTTTTCTTTCCTCTTAATGAAAAACGGGAGAAGACCCGGTCGCGAAAAAAAAAAAGAATGGAACATACACCCACTTAATGAAATACATGCACAAGGATGTGCGCCAAAAAAAGAAGAAGAATGGAACACATACAATCTCTTTAGCTTTGTACTATGTCTTTAGGAGTGCGGTGTCACTCTCGCTTAGGCTACCACTGTCCATTGCAGGTTCATGTCCAGCAGGAGTGTCAGCAGCCTGTTCCCCTTTGTACTGGTAGAAGTGCGAGCAAACGAGGAAGTAGACGAAGTTGGCTCCAGTGAGCACCGCCATGGCGTAGTAGAAATAGTCGATCCTCCCGGCGTTGATGTCGTCGGTGGTGACCCAGCCAGCAGACCCGTCATGGTGCCTCGTCCTCGCGTTCACGATGTTGACCACGAGCGTGGCCAGGTAGCTGCTGATGCCCTGCGTGCAGTAGAAGGCCGCGTTGGCGAGAGTGCGCATCTGGTCTGGGAACTGCGTGTTGTAGAACTCCGTCTGTCCAATCATGCTCAACATGCCCGACACACCCATCACGGCGAGCTGCGGCGCCAGGAGAAACGCCGACAGCGGGGACATGCCGTCGCCGTGTGCCAGCGCGGAGTGCCTCCGCCTGCGCTCCACGGCGGCCGCAACCACGAACGCCAGCGCGCCCGCCACCAGCCCGGCGCCTTGCCTCTGGAGCAAGGTGATGCCGCGTCCTCCCTTGGTGACCCGCCGCGCGGCGCGGGCGATGAGCAGGTCGTAGACGGGCACGAACAGCGCGACGCAGAGGTAGAACACGGCGACGATCGACGCCGCCGGTATGGTGAAGTGCTTCCCCATGTGGAGGTCCATGGTCATCGCCTGGAGGAGCGTGTAGTTTATCAGCTCGTTCACCACGGTGAACCACAGGGTGCCGGAGATCCACACGGGGATGATCTTCACGAGGCACTTGGCCTCCTCCACCTGCTGCACGCTGCACAGGTTCCACGGCCTCGCCGGGGAGCCGTCGGGGCGTATCTCGTCGGCGTCGGTCACGATTGCCGCCTTGTTTAGAAAGCTGAGCTGCAGAGTCAGGGGGAGCGTGAACACACGGCACCCGTTCCCTACGGCTGCCGGAGGGTTGTACAGGAGCTCCTCCTGGCGCCGCGCGTCGTCGGGGTGCGGCAGCCGGAGCCTCGACTTACGGCACGACGCGACGAACACCCGCGCGACGCTCGAGAAGATGCTGCCCTCTGGCGGCACGTAGACGTACACCTTGGTGCCGACGAGGAACACCACGAAGGCGACAGCCATGAGCGCGGTGGGGATGGCGAAGCCGAGGCCCCAGCCCACCTTGACTTGGATGTACAGCACGACGGTGAGCGCCAGGAACGTAGCCAACATAGCGACGGCGTAGTACCAGTTGTAGAAGCGCGTGAGCCCTCCCTTGTGTTGCTCTTTCCTCTCGTCGAACTGGTCCGCGCCGAAGGGCAGGCTAGTCGGGTTCATGCCGCCGGCGGACACCACGAGCAGCCCCATGCCTAGGTAGAGCACGCCTCGCTGCAGCCCCGACGGGCCGACGCACGTCCCGGCTAGCTGTGCCATCGGGCTGCACGTTGGCGGTTTAAGCTGATGGATAGTCGCCGTCAGAGTGATGACCACCATTGCCTGTATGACACCGCAAACAAACACATTATTAGTCATGCATGCGTCACATGCATATGAAATTTGATCGATCGTTCTCTAATCCAAAAACAAAAGTAATGTCCTTTTCAGAGAAATGTGTTCCAAATGTCGCTTTGTTGTGACATGATCAAGACAAAGAATTTACAGCAACTCCGACGACGGTTCCAAAAAGCAGGGTCCAGAACCTGCCCCAGAACGCGTCGGCGACGAAGGCTCCGACGACGGGTGCGAAGTTGAAGGTGCCGGAGAAGATGTTGTTCACGTTAGTGGCGGTGTTCGGCTTCATGTTGTAACGGCCGAGGAGGTAGCTGGTCAGGGAGAAGGAGAAGGCGTTGCCCGCGATGTTAACTGCCGCCCAGACCCCTGCATTCACACAATTGCACGCACACATTACAGTACTGTCCGTGGCCGCTGGTTGGTCTGAAGCACCGTGAATTGAAGAAGTTGTGCATGCACAGCTAGCGATCGAGCCGGCATACCGATGATGAAGGCGACGGCTCGCCACCCTCTAGGCCTTCTCCGTGTCGCCTCCACTCCTCCGCTGCCGCCGCCCGCAGCCTCTTGCTCCGGCACCAGGAGGCCGCCGCTGAGCCCCGGCTGCGGTCCACGGCGCGAGGCCATGGATGCTGCTTCCGGCCTTCCGCCCTCGCACATGTTTACCCAGAACCCGATGCCAGATGACGGGATCGATGGTCGATTGAGCAGCCGAAGGTTGCAGTTCTCTCTGAAGCTCGATCGATCAGAGAGAACAGGGCGGCGGTGGTGTTGTGTTGTGCACTCGTGCTTCTGCTGCAGTGGATTGCATGCCGATGCCAGCCTGCAGCTGCGCATGCGTATTTGTACTGGCGCCGGTCGGAAATGTATGAAGATAACTACTGTGTTTTCCTCTGCAGGCGTCACCCACCTGCTTCCTGACGGTTTCTCGGTCGTCTACCTCTTGGTGTGGGTTGTTGGAACTTGGGAGGAAGCACTCTGCTGGGTGATTGTTGACTCAGGGAGGAAGTCACGAACGAGTCGCTTCAGAAATGGAACGCACTCTGCTGCTTTCTTCGACAGTTCGTATCTACTTCTATTCCCTATGTGTAAAAAATGTGTAGTTTTAAAACGAGTTTTGCTGATGATTTAAAGTTAATCAAATTAGTTTCTTTTTCTAGAGCATAGCTCAACTGGTTTTAAAATCTTAACGCGACTGCAACCAGTTGGTATGGGTACTGCTACCGCTACTTGAGCATGATAAATACAATACCCATATACTTAGGCTAATCTCAATGCTTGTTTCACTACACAGTTTCCAAAACGCCACATCAGCTTTAGTGGGATGAAATAATTGATGAAACTAACCCTCACAATGCAGTGTTTCATCTCACCAATTCCAAAACTAACTAAAGCATTTAATTGCACCAATTGACATGTAAAACGATCAGATCATATGCTCCCGTTGCCATGTAGCCATTTGTACACAAACGTTCCATATTGGAGATCACATCAGCCGAAATCTTTTGAAACATATATATAGGCATTCGATGCAAATAAAAATGAACAACGATAAAATAAAAAAGTTGTGACTGGAACACATGTCACATAAAGCAGTTCAGGTCTCTGGAACATAGATAATGAAGATGATTTAGCACTGGAACTAGGGTATATAAACTAAGATCGATATAATAAAAAAGTTTAGATAGCCTTCAGCAGATAGCCTTCAGTAGTGCAGGTACTAAACTAAGATAACCGATAGCCTTCAGGTAACTGGAACACATTGGTGTGACATCGTTGCCGTTGCTTTCATCCTGTACAATAAAAAAAACATTTTGGCATGAGCTCAGGGTCAAGTTTGGGTTCATAAACATGAGCATATACACATACAATGCTATCAGATTTATTCAAACGACAAATGAAAAAATGTACTCAGATTGCCACCCTGCAGTTTGGCATGAGTTATCAGCTTCATTCAGTGCAAACCAATGGAACTAGTTTAAACAATTCAGTCAATCGATCGATCACTTGTATTCAGTCAATTCACTAATAACTATCATTGAGATTTCAGAATGTACTAATAACTGACCTTATTCTGCAAATAGCTTTTCTTCTAACTTTTGTATCTTATCCTCATGCTTGGCCTTTTGAGCTTCAGACATGTTGCTTGTATCCTTCTTGAGCAGGGTATTGTAGACCTCAAACATCTTTCCTTCCTTTTCCTCCTTTGCTGCCATCAAATTTGCATTTGATATTTGAATCTGTGCTTCTGTGACCTTTTCAAGCTCCACCTTCCGATCTTGCTGGACCTTGACAATTTTTTCAACAGTGTCCCCAAAGCAATCAATTCCTTCCACACCTTTTGCTTTCTTGCGCTTTCCATTGCGCTCAGCCTTTGCAGCATCTCTACCGATGGGACGTACCTGTTCTACTGGAATATCATCTTCTTCAGCCTTGTCTTTGTCCGTCTCAAACAGTGCTAACCATTTGGGCTCATCTTTGAGTATCTTCCACCAATGCACCAACTGAAAACGCTTTCCATACCGGTTTGCATACATCTTCTGTGCCTCTTCCTCCAGCATGTCATCGGAGTACCCACTTGTGTTCATTTGAGTCACTTTACTCCAGTAGTCATTGAATTCACTGATCGATGACTTGAGGCGTGACCAATGAATCTTCAATTGGTTGAATTCCCTTGTACGCTTCCCTTCTCCTTTCCCTGTTGAACTCAGCAGTGACTTGCTTCCAAAATGTGTCACCTTTCTTGTCATTTCCATGAATTGGGTCTTTAGAAGCTTCCAACCAGGAACTGGCCTACAAAACCAATAGTAACATAATGTAAACAAATGAGGTTTTGTAGGCAACAATGGCCTGCAAAATGTTAAAGTCACCATAGCTTACCAATCGCTCTTCCTCGTCATGAGTCCAATATCTTTTCTGTACTTTCTTGATTGCAGCATTGTTTTCATCATCATCAATCACAATGTTCACCCTCTGGTTAGTTGAAGTGCCTTGATTTGTAGCTTGTGGTGATGGTGTTCCATAGGCCATATTGTGACCAACGAAATGAAAATTTTCTCCTTGTACTTGCGGCTGCGGCGGAAAGTGTGGTTGATTTATCATATTAACAAAACCACCTGGCGGATATATCCTGAAATTTTGACACAAAGAAACAGCCAACTAGTAAAAATTTTTATTCACTGCTATGTGCATCAAGATAAAGCTGTTGTCCAAGCTTTAGTGAACATGCTGCTGTCGAAGCTAGACTTCTAAGCATAGAAATATAAATGACAAAATCTTTACTGTACATGTTCTTAAAAAATGTACTCTACTGCAGTATGGAAATTTCAAGTCTGTAACAGTACAACTTTCACTTGTCCCCAAGGCCACACACAATTTCAAGTTCAGAATGGCAATCACTCCATAACAAAGATGAGCAGTTCAGAGTTTGAAATCAACAGGACAAGCATGGCATCTCCGACAATGATATCTGATGAAATCATGGGGCTACCAAGTGTAAACAATATAACTATGATACCCAAAATAAAAAATCAGTACATGACTGATCTGGAACTGAACTTTCCTGAGTTACAGTAGTAGCCAAAACAAGCAGTTCACACACATGCTATTTACAGTACGGCACATCATATTAGCAGGGCAGAGCATGAAAATGAAGTTTTTGCAGAAATCGAACGGAAATGTACCATGAATTTGAGCCTTGTTGGTCTCCATGCTGAGATGGAAAATTTGAGAACATGCCCCCACATCCTGCTGCTTGTCGTGGCTGTGGGTCATGGCCCCCCATCGATGATGCCGCAGAAGGGGACCAAGTAGGCACGCCATGGGCGCTAGTCGGAGCAGCTGAGGGAGGCGGCGCCACATGCATGGCAGCCGGCGCACCAGAGGAAGAAATCGGCAGCGACGGCGACGGAATCACAAGTGGCTGCGCAATCGACGAACCTCGAGATGGGGATGGCGCCTGAATGGATGCCTTCTTCAATCCTAGCCTCGCCTGGCGCGTCTTCCCTCCTCTGCCGGCCGCGCGTCGTCGAGAATCACCGGCCGGCGGCGGATCCATGGCCGGCGGCGGCGGTTCCCAGGTGGGCGGCGGCGGATCTGCGGCGGCGGTTCCCAGGCAGGCGGCGGCGGATCTGTGACGAGGTATGGCTGGGACTCGGGCTCGTGCTGACTTGAGGACGAGGTCTGGCGGGAGGAGGGCGATGCAGCGCGGGAAGGAGGGTGATGCAGTGCGGGAAGATGGGGATGGCGCGGGAAGCCGGCGGGAGGAGGGCGATGGCGCACGGGATCCAGTTTGATGAAACCGAGCCCCTCAACGCGCGTTTCACTCCGTTTCACCCGGTTTCCGATGTCTGGGAAACGGCGCTAGAGCGTTTCACCGTGGTGAAACGTTTGCATTCTCTCTCCTCTCCATTTCATGCAAACATTCACATTTTGCTGATGTGTCACCCTATTAAATGTGCATGAAACTCCCATGAAATGCCCATTGAGACTAGCCTAAGATCAGGTAAGGTTCGGTTATACAATCATATGTTCCGGATATACCGAGGTGTCCACTATGTGCTTGTACTTCAGTACTTCTTTCTTTGTGTGGTCAGTGATGATGTTTTGTGATCTTGACACTCTGACGACCGAATCCAGAGCCTTTTGGCTTTGGTTTGACCTTGACGAACGTCAGAAACGTGCTCCATATGACAATCTTTAAACCTGGGCAGCCGCGAGGAACTTCCACAGGTATAGCCTTCACTCGATTTTGCGCTTATCACAAATAACTAGCGTCGTCAGAACGATCAACGCTTTTGGCCCCCGACCCGTTTGCGTTGCACTTATCACAAATAATTACGTCAGAACTGACGATGCACGGCGAGGAATACCCAAGGCTCCACCTGTGGCGACTGGCGAGGGGATTGAACAAGTATACGTAGTACATATCGCAGGCAGCATGGATGCATTTTCATTCTCTCTATAAAAGCCTCGTCCTCACACATGGCTCCGATCATCCATCTCAGCAGTCACCACAGCTCCACGGATAGAAAGCACACATGGAGCTCGCATGGTCTTTCCTCGTCTCTCTGCTGCCGCTCATCCTGGCCTTCCTCCTGCTCTCCCATGCCAACAGCCGCCGCCTGCCTCCGGGTCCGGCCGTCGTGCCCGTGCTCGGCAACCTTCTGTGGTTCAGGCACAACGGGATGGACGTCCTGCGCGCCATCCGCCGCCTCCACGCGCGCCACGGCCCGCTCATCGCGCTCCGCATGGGCTCCCGCCTCCTGGTCACCGTCTCCGACCGCCGCGTCGCGCACGTCGCGCTCTTTGAGCGTGGTGCTGCCATGGCCGACCGCCCGGAGTTCGCGTCGCGGGAGTTCATGGGCCTCGAAGCCACCGCCATCACCACCTCCAACTACGGCCCACTCTGGCGCTTTCTCCGCCGCAACTTCGTGTCCGAGGTCGCGCACCCGGCGCGCCTCCGGTTGTTTGCACCAGCTCGGGCAGCGGTACTCACCGAGCTCACGGACATGCTGCGGCGCCACGACGACGTCGATGGGCTTGCCTCTGCCCCCATCATGGAGACGTTCCAGTACGCCATGTTCTCGCTCCTCGTGGCCATGTGCTTCGGCGAGCGCCTCCATGAGCGCGACGTGCGCGACATTGCCGAAGCGCAGCGCGACCTGCTGCTCTACACCAGCAAGCTCGGTGTCTTCGCCGTCCTTCCGGCCATCACGACGCGCCTCTTCAAGGGTCGACTGCAGGCACTGGTCACCAAGCGCCAACGCCTAAAAGACATGTTCATGCCCCTCATCAGTGCGCGCAGGGAGCGCAAGAAGCTTGGAGCCGCCACCGGAACTCATACGTCAGCGCCGGTGGACCAGCAGACAACGACCGCGCCGACGACGTTGCCGCACTCTTACGTCGACACGCTGCTGGACATCCAGCTCAGCGACGACGGCGGCCGCGCGTTGACGGACGACGAGATGGTCGCGATGTGCTCCGAGTTCCTCAACGCCGGCACAGACACCACGTCCACGGCGCTGGAGTGGATCATGGCGGAGCTGGTCAAGAACCCGGACATCCAGGACAAGCTCCACGACGAGATCAAAGCCACCATAGCCACCACCGGTTCAGATCATATCTCCGAGGACGACGTGCGCAGGATGCCGTACCTCAAAGCCGTCGTGCTGGAGGGCCTCCGGCGCCACCCGCCGGGGCACATGGTGCTGCCGCACACGCCGGCGGAGGACGTGGAGCTTGGCGGGTACGTGATCCCCAAGGGTACAACGGTGAACTTTATGGTGGCGGACATAGGCATGGACGAGCAAGCATGGGAGCGCCCGACGGAGTTCGTGCCTGAGCGCTTCCTCCCGGGCGGCGACGGCGAGGGGACGGACATCACGGGGACGAGGGAGATCAGGATGATGCCGTTCGGGGCCGGCCGGAGGATCTGCCCCGGGCTCAACGTTGCCATGCTGCACCTCGAGTACTTCGTGGCCAACATGGTGCGCACGTTCGAGTGGCGTGCGGCTGACGGGGAGGAGGTGGATGTCAACGGCGAGAAGGTCGAGTTCACCGTCGTCATGGCCAACCCGTTCCGCCCGCGGCTCGCTCCCAGAGAGGCAGTTTCAGTGTGACTGGGACAGAGTGTGTTCTCTACTTTTACCGTACGTGTGCTGCAATAATAACGGTGTGTATGTAGACTTTTTCTGTAATAATAATGGTGGATAATACTGTATTAGTCTGTTGTTCGTCTGTATAAGTTTTCGTTCTTTAGTTATCAATAAAGGCTTAAAGCTTATTACAAAGTATTGGGAAAACACACATGTATCTCCCTAGCTGCAACTTATGAGTCAACGCACTGACTCAAACAAAGGTACTAAAAAACAAGATACATTGTGTACTCAAGTGAGTTGACCACTTCTATCACAAGAATTTTACACTTGGGATCTTTCAATATGGCATTGCATTCTTCTCGTCATAGCTCTCAATCTCAAGCGTGGGACGTGGCCGCATTTGGGCACCTCTAGACCTCTACTGTGGGAAAAGGAAAATCGGTGAGGACCTTCGATACATGTCAATTGATGTATGGTTGACCCTACAAGACATCTGGTTTCCCATGCGTAATAAGGACACACATATCAGCTACACAGTCCGTGCAAGTCCTGATATGGGTGGTTCACACTGAAAATTTTTCCTGCTCTGGAGTGTGAATCGTCGACGAGGTTGCTGTGGAGATGAGAGGGTTAAAAGCTGCTTGTCAATGTAAGAGGGTGTAGAACTACTGGTCCAATTTGCTCAATGATGATCTCGCGTGCGCTGTTGTGTGAGGGAGAGGAGTGCATGCAAATAGGGAGGAGACAAAACCGTCAGTGGTTGTGATGTAGGCGTAGGGTAGGAGACAAAGACGGGAATTCCAATAAAGGCGCTTCGTGCAGATGATGTGCTTGCGATGATGGAAAAATGGCGAGAGCTCTCGCACTCTCTGGCTTCATCCATATAAGCATGTGGCTTTCTGAAGAGCTAGATACGTGGCAAGGTAGTAAGAGATGCATCATGCAATTGTCATGTCACATGGAGTACTGCAGTAGGTTCATAGAGGCTCGAACGGACTTGCAAAAGCCATTGTAGTCTTCAATAACGGTTTGCACAAGCAAAATGTTAAACATGTGTTTTATGAGGTGAGAGTGAAAGGTAAAAAATTAAAGAGGGCAAAGTAGTCGCATGGTTTGCTTTCCATTTTTTTCACTATAAAAGGTGTGATAGGCCACAACAGGGTCAGCCGATGGTTAATAGGTGATCTTGAGTTTGTTATTTGCATATGTAGAACACTACCTTTTTTAAGAGAATTTTTATGGTGCTTAGGAGGAACCAGTGGTTCCTCCATTAATCTGCTTACCAGCAGTTCCTCTTCCTAAATTATAATTAAGGGTAGCTTAGTCTTTTCTAACGTACAACTTCTCAGCGCTCCAAAGAAAATTAACTAAATTACACATAAGCTTCTAGCCATAAATTAATATTGGGGATACAAGAACTCGTTGCTCTATGGATAACTTGAGCAAAGTCAATTCTAAAATGATGTTGCTAACACCGAGGACTTATTCATCACATGATAACAAACTTGTTTGCTTGAGACAAATGTGGAAGTCCATGAATTGGAACGCTCAGGGCTATCAAAATGGTCAACAAATGCCCTTTTTCGCTTGAGCTCATGAGCCATGGTATAATATTTTTGTCTCATAACAAAACATCATGAGTTGGCTTATCAGCCGCAGAAACCATCATCCGAATAGGACCAAAAGTTGTTCATTTTTTTTGTCTCGATCACGCAAAAAGTTTACGTGTTTTGTATTAAGCGGGAATGAGTATTTTGGTACATCATGGAAATTAATGGGCTTATAGATTTGAAACATGTTTATGCCCTACCCTACGGAATCACCACTAAGGTACTACTAGATGATGGAGACAACCAAAGCTCTAAGCTTATCCTAGCACCCTTCATTTGATTCTGATCATACATGCATGTTTTGCTCCTTCCTTGTCAACAGCTTTTTGCTCGGTGCTTCTTGAAAATAATGTATTCTTTTACCTTTTAGTGAGGAAGACAATTTATATTGTTGTCATAGCCTAGGTACAACGCTAACGCTTGGAACGGTGCTAATTCGTGGTTCTACAATTTTTTTTGGCACGAGCGTCGTTGCTCGCACAAAGCAACCGGCGCTAGGAGATAATGTAGTTTGAAAGGTAACGGTTTTAAGATTCATATGTAGATTAGCTCGTATGCTAAATTTCCACCACTATAGGTTAAAGGCTTTTTTAATTGTTTGATCATTCTCTTCCCTTCTAAGACCATGTACACGCAAAGATACTTGAACTGGTGGTGCTTAGGCCATATGCAATGCAGAGGGGCACTTTGAAGGAGAGAGAGAAAAAAATTCGATCAGCAAGCGTCTCTCTGAAGCTTAAGATACAGTGGAAAAAACATTTTAAAGGCGCTTAAGTACTGTTATATGTCATTCCATCCCCCATAGACCTGGAGATCACATGTGATTTGGCTATGGGGCCGCCGCTTCTTTGGCGGAGCCTCAGCTCTGTCCGCAAGTGCCCAAAGGTGTGGAAGCTAGAGTCCACGGTGGAGGAATAACTAAATAATAGCCCGTAACAGTCCATAAGAGCACTGCGTTAAAAAATTAATTTGTTTTTCTATAAGGGTCCAAATCTACTATGGAGTTTGGAGTAAATTAGTTTTCAATGCTAATTTGTCTGTCGTTTAACTTGGCAACGGACCCAAACTAGCGCCCTGCGACCCTCCACCATGGTCTAAAAAGGCAAAAAACTGGATGAAGCGGCGCATGCTGCGGCGGTGTAAACGCCTGCTAGCGCACATTCAAACATTCATGGATTGTGTCAGCAATTCATGGATTGTGTCAGCAAAGAACCAATCGTGAACGTTATATTCCAAGTCCTTGTAAAACTAAGCAATTAATTGTAGTGGTACAAAGAGGTGACAACAATTATGAATCAGTGTCTGCTATTCAAGTGGATTTACAGACTAGAAAGAGGTGACATCAATCCATGTTGTGATTTACTAAGAGCTAAGTACATGGGAGAGAAGGGTTTTTTCAGCTCCAAGCATATTAATGTTTCACAATTCTGGTCTGGGCTGCATGATATCAAACACTGGTGTGAGAGAGGTTTGATTCACATTGTAAAAAATGGGAAAAGAACAAGATTTTGGAAAGATGTATGGATGGGTGGTTGTCCATTGAGCATGGCATATAAGAGAATCTTTGATATCTGTAATGAACAAGACAGTTCTGTATGGGAGGTGCTTGACACTGTGTCCTGGGCTTTGGAGAAGAAAGGAATTTTTACAACAGCATCTTTATACAAAGAGTTAACCTTCCCAGGGATGATAAACAATGAAGTGATGTGTATATGGAGAGCCAAGCTGCCCTTAAAAATAAAATTCTTGTTGTGGTCTTTGTACTCTGATTGCTTACCTTCAGCAGAGCAGCTGATCAAGAGGAATTGGCCTGGAGAAGCTGAATGCAAGCTGTGTGGCCTGTATGAAACTTCGCAGCATATATTCTTTGAATGCCCCATCGCAAATTATTGTTGGTGGACGGCTAGAGAGTCCCTGGGGTGGACTCACACCCCAGTCAATTTGAACATGTTTCTAGAGATGAGTCGGGGGAGAGATAATTTGCCAAAATCACTAATGATTTTCTTGCTGGCGTGTTTCTGTTGGAGTATCTGGTTAACTAGGAACGAATTTGTCTTTAAAAATAGAGTGGTTTCTGAGCCTAATGAAGTGTTATACCGTGCGATAAATCTTATGCAGAAGTGGAGCATACTCCTCGGGGAGCAGGAAAGAAGATGGATCATGAAGACCAAGGAAAGGATTTGGCGGCGTTTGGGACAAAGCGCGCAAGACTGATGGCATAGAGCTGCTTGACTTCACCCAGTATAAAACAAGAAAAGGAGGAGCAAAAAAATCTATCTGTAATAGGGATAGATCGCTAGAAATTTCTCTTTTGTTGAAACCTGGGCGAGTTGTGAGAGTTTGCTGTGTTCCTTCGTTTTAGGAGAGTGGGACGTTGTGCTCCCTGTTATTTTGCGCTTAATTGTAATGCTGGTTTTTCCAGCAAAAACAAAACCTTGGCTTTCAATATAAAGCTGGGCCTTTGGCCTTTTGTCAAAAAAAAATTGTAGTGGTACAAAACTCTAATAGTTTTATTTGTAGTCTATATATTTTGAATGACAAACTATGATATTCGGGCTGCTCTCTTCTATTTGTTACATAGTTCCAATAACTCATCAACACGAATATTGAAACACATCCAATGGTCCAAAATCTGACAGATCCAAAGCAACAAAATCGGTTGACAAAAAAATATATAAAAATTTAATAATTTAATTAAGGTTCAAGCGTTACCGCTATGTTTACCCACCCCCCACCCACACACACACACACCCAAGTTGGCTACTTGTTTTGTTTAGGAATATGGTCCATATAATCGTGCATAATGGTTATAGCGGTAGCATCAGTTCTAAAAAAAAGAATGATATATAACCAATTTATTTATCACAATGGAACATACATCCACTTAATGAATACATGCATAAGGATGTGCGCGAAAAAAAAAGAATGGAACACATATATTCTCTTTAGCTTTGTACTATGTCTTTAGGAGCGCGGCGTCACTCTCGCTTGTACTACCACTGTCCGTTGCAGGCTCATGTTCAGCAGGAGTGTCAGCAGCCTGTTCGCCTTTGTACTGGTAGAAGTGCGAGCACACGAGGAAGTAGACGAAGTTGGCTCCAGTGAGCACCGCCATGGCGTAGTAGAAGTAGTCGATCCTCCCGGCGTTGATGTCGTCGGCGGTGGCCCAGCCCGCAGACCCGTCATGGTGTCTCGTCCTCGCGTTCACGATGTTGACCACGAGCGTGGCCAGGTAGCTGCTGATGCCCTGCACGCAGTAGAAGGCCGCGTTGGCGAGCGTGCGCATCTGGTCTGGGAACTGCGTGTTGTAGAACTCCGTCTGTCCAATCAGGTTGAACGTGCCCGACACGCCCATCACGGCGAGCTGCGGCGCCAGGAGGAACACGGACAGCGGGGACTTGCCGTCGCCGTGCGCCAGCGCGGAGTGCCTCCGCCTGCGCTCCACGGCGGCCGCGACGACGAACGCCAGCGCGCCCACCACCAGTCCGGCGCCCTGCCTCTGGAGCAAGGTGATGTCGCGTCCTCCCTTGGTGACCCGCTGCGCGGCACGGGCGATGAGCAGGTCGTAGACGGGCACGAATAGAGCGACGCAGAGGTAGAAAACGGCGACGATCGATGCCTGCGGCATCGTGAAGTGCTTCCCCATGTGGGGGTCCATGGTCATCGCCTGGATCAACGTGTAGTTTATCAGCTCATTCACCACGGTGAACCACAGGGTGCCGGAGATGCACACGGGGATGATCTTCACGAGGCACTTGGCCTCCTCCACTTGCTGCACGCTGCACAGGTTCCACGGCCTCGCCGGGGAGCCGTCCGGCCGTATCTCGTCGGCGTCGGTCACGATGGCCGCCTTGTTTAGAAAGCTGAGCTGCAGAGTAAGAGGGAGCGCGAAGACGCGGCGCCCGTTCCCGACGGCGGCCGGAGGGTTGTACAGGAGCTCCTCCTGCCGGCGCGCGTCGTCGGGGTGCGGCAGCCGGAGCCTCCACTTGCGGCACGACGCGACGAACACCCGTGCGACGCTCGAGAAGATGCTGCCCTCGGGCGGCACGTAGACATACACCTTGGTGCCGACGACGAACACCACGAAGGCGACGGCCATGAGCGCGGTGGGGATGGCAAAGCCGAGGCCCCAGCCCACCTTGACTTGGATGTACAGCACGACGGTGAGCGCCAGGAACATAGCCAACATAGCGACGGCGTAGTACCAGTTGTAGAAGCGCGTGAGCCCTCCCTTGTGTTGCTCTTTCCTCTCGTCGAACTGGTCCGCGCCGAAGGGCAGGCTCGTCGGGTTCATGCCGCCGGCGGACACCACGAGCAGCCCCATGCCGAGGTACAGCACGCCTCGCTGCAGCCCCGACGGCCCGACACACGTCCCGGCTAGCTGTGCCATAGGGCTGCACGACGGCGGTTTAAGCTGATGGATAGTCGCCGTTAGAGTGATAACCACCATTGCCTGTATGACACCGCAAACAAACACATTATTAGTCATGCATGCGTCACATGCATTTGAACGATCGTTCTCTAATCCAAAAACATAAGTAATGTCCCTTTCAGAGAAATGTGTTCCAATCCAATGGTGGGTTGGGTTGCAAATGCCGCTTTGTTGATTTGGGGGACAAAATTAAGTAACATTTTCGCTGAAGAGAAAACATGTGACGTGATCAGAAGGTAAAAACACTTACAGCAACTCCGACCACGGTTCCAAATAGGAGGGTCCTGAACCTGCCCCAGAACGCGTCGGCGACGAAGGCTCCGACGACGGGCGCGAAGTTGAAGGTGCCGGAGAAGATGTTGTTCACGTTGGTGGCGGTGTTCGGCGCCATGTTGTAACGTTCGACGAGGTAGGTGTAGAGGGAGAAGGAGAAGGCGTTGCCCGCGATGTTAACTGCCGCGTAGACCCCTGCATTCGCACAATTGCACACACACATTGTAGTACTCTCCGTGTCCAGCTAGTCTGAAGCACTGTGAATTGAAGATGCTGAAGACATATGCGTGCATGCACTGCTAGCGATTGAGCGGGCATACCGATGATGAAGGCGACGGCTCGCCACCCTCTGGGCCTCCTCCGTGACGCATCTGCTCCTCCTCTGCCACCGCCGGCAGCCTCTTGCTCCGGCACTGGGAGGCCGCCGCTCAGCCCCGGCTGCGGCCCACGGTGGGAGGCCATGGATGCTGCTTCTGGCCTTCGGCCCTCGCACATGCTCAGAAACGCAGAGCCAGATGACGGGATCGATATCCTGGTCGATGGAATTGCAGAAGGTTGCAGTTCTCTCGGAAGCTCGATAGGAGAGAGCAGGTGTTGTGTTGTGCTTTCTGCTAATCTGCTGCAGTGGATTGCCTGCATGCCGGCCTGCACCTGGGCATCGTATTTGTACTGTCGCCGGTTAGGAAAAGTATGCAGGTCACTACTGTGTTCTCGTCTCCAGGTGTCACCCAGCTGCTTCCTGCAGGTTTCTCGAGCTTCGGAGAAATACAGTGGGTTGTTGGGAGGAAGCACTCGATCTGGGTGATTGTTGGAGGCAATGCAACTCAACGGAATAAAGCAAGACCAGAAATGGAACGCACTCTGCTGCTGCTTCGTCAGTTTGTATCTTTTGACAGAAGTCACGAAACCCCAGCCTATTTTTTTTAAAAAAAAATTATTAAATAATATTGACCTATTTAAATTTGCTCTCACGGGAGTCAAATCTAAGTCTGCTAATCCCTCCGTTCAAAAATAAGTGTCGTTCTCGTTTCCCGAAAAATAAATTTGATTAATTTATATATTAAAATATATAAATATTTATGCTAAGTAATTACTATCATCGGAAAGATCATTACGTTCAATTCTACAAATCGAGTCAAACTTGTGGCACGAAAATCCACAACGACACTTATTTTGAGACGGAGGGAGTACTTCTATTTCCTATGTGTCAAAAATGTGTAGTTTTAAAACGAGTTTTGCTGACGATTTAGAGTCAACCAAATTAGTCTCTTTTCTAGAGCATAGCTCAAATGGTCTGCGTATTTTTGTATTTAAGTAGAAGAGTGTTTACAACGCTCGTGAGCACTTGGACGTAAGTTAGGATTTTACATTAAGCATCGTCTTCCTATTATATTCCTAAACGGATTACTCGCGAATTAGACTCCCTAGGTGGGGCGCTCCCGCCTCTATCCATATGTCGGCGTTTTGCTTTATCTTGGCGAGGAGGTGAGTGCAGATGGTTGTTTCGTTGCGGAAGCATCTTGCGTTTCTCTCCTTTCAAAGCTCCCAAGCGACCAACGCAAAGAGGATATCCGCACCCTTCCTCTTCTCACCGTGCCATCGTCGGCACCATTGCTCCTACCAGGTGGTGATTGTCGCTGCTCCGACATGTGATGCGTCGACGCCGAGCACCACCAATGGTTCACTAGATCTGCCTAGCGAAGGAACAAGTGGCGATTATATAGTCGATGGACTCCAGGTCTTGGTCGCATAGGTAGCATTCCGCTCACGCATCGAGGCCGTGCCGGTGTCTATGGTCCGCCATCCAGTGACTTCGCCCGGATAGTCAATCATAGGAAAATCTTCACATGCAGGGGTGCCCAGACCTCCTAAATCCTAGTACACCCGGGGATCAGGTGCAAAGCTCAACTGGTTTTAAATTCTTAACTTGGCTGTTTGCGTTTTTCTAATTTATTTTAGAATTTAATGATGCTAGATTTTTAGATAATATGTCAGTCGAGGGGGAAATGGAATTATGTCTGTTTTAGATAAGGTAGTATGCCACTGCAACCGAGTGTGGTACTGCTACTGCTACTTGAGCATATAATAAACACAATACGTATATACTTACGTATATCATATCATCCTTGGGTGAAACTGTGAAGTCTGTTAGAATAATGTGCACGCCGCGTAGAACAAGTCACCCCCTGAGAAACCCATCCGGATTGGATTGGGCTTCTAGATTGAATACAATCAGATGTTCCAGATATTTCCGAGGTCACTGCTATGTGCTTGTACTTTAGGCTAGTCTCGATTGGGAGGTTTAAATGTCCCAGGGTTCCAATGCTTCATATTTTGGAAACGGTCACAAGAGTTTCATGGGGATGAAACTCTCTCTCCCAATGAAACTCTCATCCTCTCTCTCTTCATTAATACAGTGCCACATCAGCATATTTAATGCCCATGAAACTCTCATGAAACTCCATTGAGACTAGCCTTAGAGCTTCTGGCTTTGGTTTGACCTTGACGAACGTCAGAACGTGCTCCACATGACAATATCATCTTTAAACCTGGGCAGCCGCGAGGAACTTAATTCCACAGGTATAGCCTTCACTCGATTTCTTCTAAGCCTCGGTGCAGTGCAACGCCGTTAATTGCGTAGTCGTCGCCTTCGTCACCACGATCGACTTTGTTCAGGCGGCCCGTTTGCTTTGTATCAAAACGTCAGAACTGACGATACGCGGGTTCAGAGACTTGGTGCGTGATCCAGGCAACAGCCAACACTACTGGCACTACTAATCAGCGAACGTTCACTAGAATGGAAATGAGTGAACACTTTCAGACATTCCGTGACTTTTCTTTTCGGCAAAAAAATTTTCCGCAACTTTCTTTTTTAAAAGTTTTCTACTTTTGAGAAAAAATCCAGCCGCATAACTTTCACCTGTAACTTAGACGTCTAACTTATGTATATAACTTATACATATAAGTTATGTGAACGTTTCTAACTTATGCTCATAACTTATAAATTATAACTTAAACTCGGAACATTTCTAAGTTATTCTCATAAATTATAAATTTAACTTATTACATGAAAACTCATAACTTACAACGTTGCATAGTTACAATCTAACTTATACATATAATTTTTACATATAACTTAGACACTAGAACATAAAAAAAAACTTATGCATAGAAAAAATATGAAAAAAAAGTTTTTGAAACATATCCAAGTGAGATCTAGTTTTGTTCGTCTCGTTGCGTAGAACACTCCAAAGACAAACGGATTTAAGAATAGATACACGGTTCAGAAATTATATCAAATTAAAATAAATGATTTCTTTTTTTTGTTGACCCTACAGTGAGATAGCGCCGCTGGGCAAATGTCCGCCAGAAAGAAATTGCGAAGCATGGAGGAGGACTGGAGGAGTAACGGACAACACATCGTTCGCTAGTACGGAATCTAATGAACGATCGCTTAAATGGATTTGGGGCCACTACCTCCGTCATGAAGCCAGCCTGGAGCCCCCACGCGCGCCACCTCACTTCCTCCCACAAATAAATCAATAAACGCACATTTCGTTTTAAGAGAAGTTAAAGTTGTTCAAGTTTAACTAAAATATATCAAATAATATAAACATCTATATCTTCAAATATTTTTTTAGAAAAGTATATTCTATAATCATTCTAATGATACTTATTACATATTATAAACATCAATATATGTTTGTACTATATTTGGATCAAATGTTTAAAAGTTTAAATTCTCAGGATATAAGGTGTGCATTTATTTGTGAGACGAATGGAGTATATGTATCATGCAATTGTCATATCACATGGAGCAGCTTCATATACAAATGACTTGCAAAAGCTATCTGTCGGGTACCTAGATTAGGGGGTCTTAAATCAGGTACGTTAGAGGAAAATAACCCGACCCATCCTACCTCTAAATCTCCCAAGAATTAACCAGAGAAACCCCAATCCGCCTCACACTGGGCCGGCCCAGTACCAGGCCCGCAAGGCCTCAGAAACTCCCAAACTCGAGCAGCAACCGCTCACCCGCTCGACAGGGAAATACGGAAACCGCTCGAGCGAACGGCTGCTCGAGACGACGACGGAAACCGCTCGAGCGGCAGCCGCTCGAGCGGGACGGAAACCACTCGAACGGCATCCGCTCGAGCGGGACGGAGAACGCTCGAGCGGGCGCCCGCTCGAGCGGGCCTACAATCATTGCCCATCCATATCCGCACGTGGCTTCAGGACTTGAACAGTATCACATATCATCCACTCCGCCTAACATCATGGCTACAGAACCCATAATAACGGGACATACGCCGGTCAAATCTATCATTACACGGCCCGTCCCCGGATTCCGGGACGATAGAAGCCCTTTGCGCGCCCGCCCCGCTAAGACCGAGCTATCAATATCACCTTTTCGCCAACTCTCGTGCGGAAGACCCATGAGGTCCGAGACAAAGATATCTTGTCCAAACGGCTGCGCGGCTCGATCTTGGGACTCGAGGGCGCCCAGTCAAACGACTCAGAACCACTGCAGGACCATACCGTGCACTGTGCCACGTACGGCGCTCCTCTTCGAACACCGTCCATGCCACCAACTACGTCGTATTGTCCCATCGCCCGGACCACGGTCCTCTCGAGGCGGCCTCCAATCACTCGAGGAGTGACGGCGGACGCGACTTCAGCATGGAGCGCACGGCGTTCTGTCTTTCCCACCCCGATAACCTTACCGCGGGGTTCCCGGACGCATGTGCTCGACTACGCCCACGCCATGCCTCGATTACGTCAGCCCACGACCGAGGAGGACAAGCAGGCCATCACCGACCATGCTGCTACAGGCTCGAGCCCGACCGAGCGAAGCGTCTACAGTCTCGACGACTTGACACGGCGTATGTAGCTCGACGTCACGCAACGACGGCCCTATCTACTCTGTACTCCTGAGCCTCCTCTTGGCCTATAAAAGGGGACGCCAGGGCCTAGTTTAGGGGACGTTTTTTGGGGAGGACGACAACACTTTGCGCCTTCACTCACGACACACCCACACACGCACGTTAAGTCTCAGGACTCGCTTGTATTCACCCCTGTACGAGCACCCCGGTGCAAGATAACACGAAACTCACTCCTCTGCCGGACGTAGGGCATTCTTTGCCCGAACCGGGATAAACGCTTGTGTCCATCTTGCATCACCATCCGGATTAGGGAGCACGCAACGAAATTTACTCGTTGGTGTTATACCCCCGGGTACGAAACACGACGGTTGGCGCGCCGGAGTAGGGGATCTGCGTGTTCTTGCCCGACTCCCGCCATTTTCGGATGGCACCACCCGTTCCAACGCTCCCGTTCGCTACGGTGATCGGTTCGGGAGCCTAGAGTTCGTGTCGCTCGGCCACGGCCACGACATGGTTCTACTCTCGATCGGAGAACCGAGCCGGACGCTCATCGGCACCGCGGCCGGGTGGGGTCGCGCGCCGGCCGCGCCACCACGGTTCGCCACCGCGTCGCCGACATCACCCAAAGCATCGTCACCACCGCCGGCGAGCCACGAGCCATGAGCACTTTGCTCATGTGCCCTCCCAAGCCCGGACACCACGACGCACCCGGCCGGAGTGCCAAGGGTGTGGCGGGAGGTGCCACATGGACGGGAGCCCATGACGTGGACCCTAGCTTCACGTTTGCCATGCGATCGCCGAGAGAGCCCGGCGTGGCATCTCGCGCGCGCGCGCCGACATCGCCCAACCCGTTGTCACACGGGCTCTACCGAGCTCGTCGCAGGCTCCGTTTGGGCTCACCAACGCCGCCACCGCGTTTACCCGGCGAGATCCGATCGGCCATGGGACCGCGGGAGGAGAGCCCGGCCCTCCTGCGTGCCACCATGGACTTGGAGATTGTATGGCCGGCGTCAGTAAACCATGGATTTAACAGAGCACCTGGCTCGCAACGCCGCAACACGGTCGGGGATATGCGCCGCTGGATCGAGGAGGAGAGCACGGGGAGGCCCCGGACGCCGTCCGCGCTAGCCCGGACTCCGATAACTCGGACTCGGGGTGCTATGACCGGCACGCGAGTGTTTTCATCTCAACAACGACGTCCGTCGGATGACGAGACCCGGAGATGACGCCGCCATGGCCGTCCCCGGCCAACCGGCGGAGGTGACCCCCCGGTCGGAACATCGGCGGCTGCGGCCCTGCGGTGTGATCGAGCCGCGGGGACCACCGCCACGAGCGCAAGACAATCGACGACCAAGGCGATGCTCAAGCAGCACAATGGGCTCGGCTCGGGAAATCGAGGCCAAGATGGATGAGGAACGCGCAAGTCCGGAACCGCTCAGCGCGCGCTTGAGCGGGAACCATCCACCCTCCTCGAGCTCTTGGCGCTCGAGGAAAGGCACGGGAAGTCTTCAACCGCATCGTCAACGACGGGCGGCCGAAGCGCCACCGAGCCGGCCCATTTCCCTCGAGCAAGCCGGAATGTACTTGCGGCGGCTATCTTCTTGCGGGACATGCCGGCACCCTCGAATCCCCACGCCTTACGGATACGGGACGAGATCCGGGGCTCCTCCAAGTCGCCGCCGTCCGGCGGGCCGAGAGCTCGGCCTCGAGGGCGGCGTGAGGCGGCCCGGAACAACCACGGCACGAGCGGGAGGGTTCCGTCCACCGGGAGGCACCCCCTCGAGGTGGTAGAACACCCTGCTCGAGAACGCATCCTCGACAACCGTGCACCTCCGGATGCGCGTCATGACATCAACGACAACCGACGACGCAAGGCTGCGGGTGCCGAGGACCGTGGCTACAAGGCCCATCGAGGGGACGCTACGACGGCGACGAGGATCGGCGGTTTCTCGAACCACCGAGGCCCTCGGGTCTTCAGTCGAGCTATCCGCAACACGCCGTTGCCAAACCCGTTTCGACCCCCCACGAGCGTGGTCAAGTACAACGGGGAGACCAAGCCAGAGCTCTGGCTGGCCGACTTCCGGCTGGCCTGCCAGCTGGGAGGAGCACGAGAGGATAAGGCGATCATACGCCAACTCCCGCTGTTTCTCTCTGACACCGCTCGACGGTGGCTCGAGGAACTCCCCCATCGGATCCACGATTGGGCCGACTTGGTCCAGATTTTCGGGGAACTTCAAGGGCACGTACGTCCGACCCGGCAACTCGTGGGATCTCCGAAATTGCAAAGCGCGAATACCACGGAATCTCTCGGGATTTTGCTCGACGTTTCTCCAAGCGCGTACCGAGCTACCGCACATCCCGGACCACGACGTCATCCCGGCGTTTGTCTCGGGCACCACGTGCAAAGAGCTCGTGCGAGAGCTCGGGCGCAACCGCCCAAAGACGGTGAACGAGCTCATGGACGTTGTCGCCGACTACGCCGCCGGCGACGAGGCCGTGGGAGCCTTCTTTGGTGGGGGCGGAAACAAGCCCGCACCGCCCCGGGGCGGTGAGGGATCGAGCAAAACCCGGAAGAAGAATGGGAAGAAGAAGAAGGGCAACCGGCAAGGCAAGCGCGCGGTCGTGGAAGACGAGGTGGCCGCGGCCGAGCGCAAGAAGCCTAGACCCCCACCGGATGGGGGCGTCTTCGATAAGATGCTAAAACAGCCCCGCCCATACCACAAGGAGCTGTCAAACATAACCTCGAGGACCGCCGCATGCTTCGAGGTTACTTCAAGAAATTTGGCATTGACAAGGACGATGGCAAGAAGGATAAGGGTGGCGAGGATCGGGCCAACGACGATGACGATGGTGGGTATCCGCCCATCACCGAGTGCTACATGATCTACGGCGGCCCGACCACCCGGATGACACGCCGAGAGCGGAAGGCCGAGCGCGGGGAGGTTTTGCCATGAAACCCGCCACGCCTCAATTCCTCGGCGGGTCGGATGCTCCCATCACGTTCAACCGTGATGATCATCCGACCACGTCACCAACCCCGGCTCGTACCCTCTCGTCGTCGCCCCAATCATCCTCAACGCTCGCTTCACCAAAGTTCTCATGGATGGAGCGGCGGCCTCAACATCATCTACATGGAGACCCTCACGTTGCTCGGCCTCACAAAAGCGAGACCTCCGGCCCGAGCGCGGGGCTTCCATGGGGTGGTCCCGGGAAGAAAGCACTCACGATCGGCCGCATCGACCTCCCTGTTGTCTTTGGGACGCGCTCGAACTTCCGTCGAGAGGTCCTAACTTTCGACGTACCCACATTCGAGGGGGACGTACCACGCTATCTTGGGCGAGGCCATGCTATACCAAATTCATGGCGATCCCCAACTACGCCTACCTCAAGCTCAAGATGCCAGGACCAAAAGGAGTCATTACCATCGGCTCCACGTACGAGCACGCCTACCACTGCGACGTGGAGTGCGTCGAGAACGGGGAGTCGTTGGCAAACGTGCTAGGAACATCTGAAGACCTAGCCATGATGCTCGACCACATGGCGCCGAGGCCCTCCCCCAACGCCCAAGCGACAGCCGGCAACTTCGACCCCGCCGACGACACCAAGAAGATCCCGCTCGATCCGAGCTCCTCGGGGAAAAGACGTTGACCATCGAGCGCCACCCTCGACGGCAAATAGGAAGCCGGTGCTCGTCGACTTTCTCCGCGCAAACGCTGACATGTTTGCGTGGAGTCCCTCGGATATGCCTGGCATACCAAGGGATGTCGCCGAGCACGCCTTGGAGATCCGTCCCGGTTCGAGGCCTGTCAAACAACGCCTGCGCCGCTTCGACGAGGAGAAGCGTAGGATCATCCGCGAGGAGGTTGAGAAGCTCGAGAAGGCCGGATTCATCAAGGAGGGGTCCGACCAGCTCGCGACTTCATTCATCACCCCCATGGGCATGTATTGTTATGTCACGATGCCTTTCGGCCTTCGAAACGCCGGGGCAACATATCGGCGTGCATGCTCCGTGTTTTCGAGAAACACATTGGAGAGACCGTCGAGGCCTACGTCGACGACATCGTTGTCAAGACTCGAAAGGTAGAAAACCTTATCGAGGACCTCGGATTGACGTTTGAATGCCTCGGGCTAGAAACATCAAACCGAATCCCGAGAAGTGTGTTTTTGGCATGCCTCGAGGCATGTTGTTAGGGTATATTGTCTCCGGCGCGGCATCGAGGCCAACCACGAGAAGGTCGCGGCCATCATGAGAATGGGGCCGATCAAAGACTGAAAGGGGTGCAAAAGATCTTTGGGTGCCTAGGCTGCGCTCGGCCGGTTCATTGCGCGTTTAGGAGAGAAAGCCTTGCCCCTATACCGGCTCCTCAGAAAAGCTGAGCACTTTGCGTGGACGCCTTTGAGCGCGAAGAGGCCCTCTCAAGGCGAAGAGCATGCTCACATCTCCCCGTACTCGTGCCACCTCGACCGCTCGAGACGATGAACCCGCCGAGTCCCTCCTCCTCTATGTTGCCGCAACTACTCGGGTGGTCGGCACGGTCATAGTGGTCGAGGCGGGGAAGAAGGACATGCGCTCCCGTCCGGCGGCCGGTGTATTTCATCGGCGAGGTGCTCTCGAGACGCCAAAATCCGATACCCTCACATCCAAAAGTTGCTCTACTCGATCGTGATCACGCGACGAAAACTCCGGCCACTACTTCCTTAGCCACCCGGTGACGTGTAGTGTCATCGTTCCCGCTCGGGGAAATCATTCGAACCGGGAAGTAGTGGGTCGAATCGCTAAGTGGTCGGTCGAGCTCATGGGCGAGGCCATCACTTATGCCCCACGAAAAGCTATCAAATCCCAAGTCCGGCCGACTTTGTGGCGGAATGGACCGACGTCCAACTCCCCCGGTACAAATTCAAGGCTGACTGTGGATCATGTATTTCGACGGGTCGCTCATGAAAACGGAGCGGGCGCGGGCCTACTCTTCATCTCACCACTTGGAGAGCACATCCGCTACGTCTTTGCGCATCCACTTTGCCGCCTCGAACAACATGGCGAATATGAGGCGCTCGTTCTTGGGTTGCGTATCGCCATCGAGCTCGGGATTCGACGCCTCGACGCTCGGCGACTCACAACCGGTCATCGACCGGGTGATGAAAGCCTCGAGCGCCACGACGAAAAGATGGAAGCATATTGCAATGAGGTGCGCAAATTGGAAGCAAACTTTCATGGCCTCGAGCTCAACCATATTCCGAGACGCTTCAATGAAGCGGCGGATGAGCTAGCCAAGATCGCGTCAACTCGAGCACCGCTCCCCTAACGTCTTCTCGAAAGATCTTCACGAGCCGTCCGTGAAATGGGACTCGGGGGTGGGGACGGGACCGGTATCGAGCCGGCTCCCACAACCATGCCCCCTCGACGGGGCCACGATCATGGAGATAGACCAAGACGCAAGCCCACCACCCGATTGGCGTGCACCGTTCCTCGAGTACCTCACTCGAGGAGAACTTCGGAGAGGATCGAACGGAGGCAAGACGGCTAGCTCGTCGAGCCAAAACTTACGTCCTTTACGGAGACGACAGAGAGCTCTATCGCCGGAGCCCGGGCCCGGCGTACTCCAACGGTGCATCTCGATCGAGGAAGGCGGGGAAGCGCTCCGAGACATGCACTCGGGGGCTTGTGGCCACCATGCGCACCAAGAACCCTTGTCGGGAACGCATTCCGCCGGGGCTTTTTCGGCCCCTTTGCCGTTCCGATGCCACCAAGCTGGTTCGAGCGTGTGAGGGATGCCAATTCTACGCCAAACAAACGCATCTTCCAGCACACGCACTCCAGATGATCCCCCTCACGTGGCCGTTTGCGGTCTGGGGGCTCGATCTGGTCGGACCCCTCAAAAAGACAACGGGAGGCCACACCCACTTACTCGTAGCTATCGATAAGTTCACCAAGTGGATCGAGGCCAAGCCCATCACTAACATCCGCTCGGAGCGAGCGGTCGAGTTCTTCACCGGCCTCATCCATCGCCGGAGTCCCTAACGTCATCATCAGCGACAATGGCACCCGGTTCACAGGCAAAGGTTCTTGGACTTCTGCGATCGGAATCACATCCGTGTGAACTGGTCGCGATCGCCTATCCTCGAACTAACGGCCAAGTCGAGCGCGCAAATGGCATGATCTTGCAAGGACTAAAGCCAAGAATCTTCAAACGCTTGAACAAACACGGCAACAAGTGGGTGGCGAACTCCCGTCTGTCCCCGTGGAGATGCGGACGACCGAAAGTCGAGCCCCGGGTTCACCCCGTTCTTTTTGGTCTATGGGTCGAGGCCATCCTCCCCACCGACCTCGAGTACGGGTCCCTCGACTCAAGGCCTACAATGAGCGAGACTAATCGGAGAGGCTAGCAAACGCCATCGACCAAGCGAGAGGAGGCTCGAGACACGGCGCTCCTACACTCGCGCTATCGCGAAGCTACGGCGGTACCACGAGAAGAACGTGCGCGAAGGGATTTCAACGTCGGCGACCTCGTGCTCCGTCGACGCCAAGATAACAAGGGCGCCACAAGCTCACTCCTCCTTGGGAAGGTCCGTTCATCGTGGTCAAGGTGTTGAAACCGGGGACGTACAAGTTGGCCGACGGAAAAGGCTCGACCCTCACCAACGCGTGGAACATCGAACGGCTACGTCGCTTTTTCCCCTAGGCCTCGATGCCTTGTACATATTTCGTTTAAATTATACCGTTGGTATGAATAAATAAGTCGGTTTCTTACTTTTTGTTCATACGCAAGGTGGGCTCGACTTTGTTTCCACAAAGTCAAGCCCCCCTCGGGGGCTAGACCAGGGGGGTAACCCCCCTGAAGTCCTTGAAAAAATGCACCTAGTTTTTTCGAAAACGATGCTCGGCGTAATTTTTCCCTTCCTCGCCTCGAAATTTTTCGTAAGCTAAGTGTTTGTGTCACCTCGAGCTCACCGAGCCAGGGCGATCGAGCAGAAGGCTTCCCACGCTTCCGAGCTACGGAACCCCAACTCATCCCCTCTCGAAGCGGTTCGAGCACAGCGCCAACACTCAGCTAAAACAAAGTAAAGGCGGGAAGTGGACAATGATGTCGAGCGCAAAGAAAAACCGAGCATAACGATTCAAGTTATAAGCGTCAAGATTTTTTAGACCACTTAGGCCATTCCACGACCTAGGAATATCTTTCTTACAAGGGCCTTGTTGCCCGGATTTCGGCTCGCGGCCGGCTAGAACTACTCAACGACAGGCGGGAGGACTTCTCGCGAGATCATCTCCAAGACGTGCGCCGCTCCTGCGCCTCGGCCTTGAGCTGCTCGATCCGGGGTTGACCCCTCCTTCTTGCTCGCCCTCGACGTAAGCAAAGCCGCTCGCTACGGCCTCCATCCCGTGCGGGCCTCCTCCCCCTCGAGACGGCGAATCCGAGTAGAAGATGGCCATCGTCCGCGCGCAAGCAAAGATGAGGGCGTCCGGACACGGCTCCGCAGAAGCGCCGAACTCGACGACTCGGTCGGCATAGCCACGGCCGGCATCGGCCCTCGACGTCCGCCACCGGCGGGAAGCCCAGTGGCGCTAAGGGTGTCGATGGCGCCGGTGATGCGGGCCTTGGCCGAGAGCGCGCCTTCGGCCCGGCGCGTGAGTTGACTTCGCGTACTCACGCGCGTCCGCTGAGTCCGCCTCCAAACCGAAAAAAAAAGACGACGATAGTCAAATGCTTAATCAAGTACTCGAGCCACACGTATGGATCACGCACAAAAAAGACTCGAGCACTTACCGGTGCGGCGAGTCGAGAGCTCGGCCTCTTTTCTCCGGAGGGCGCGCTCGGTGTCGCGCTTCTCCACACGCGGCTCCTCGAGAGCCTTGCCGGCACCACGGATAGCGAGGTCCTTGTCCGTCACCACTTGACGGAGGTTGGACACCCGCTCCTTCTCCACCTCGAGAGCACTCGAGAGAGCCTCCTTCTCGCGGCCTCCGGGTGGCCATTGCTGGAGCTCCTTTACGTAGGCCTCGACGCCGGCCTTCTCCTTCCGGAGCTGCTCCATGTCCGGCACTTGGCCTTGTAGCCTGCAAAGCCGTGGCCGCATCCTTCTTGAGCCGCTCGAAAGCCGCATGCAAGCGCGAACTTCCCACGAGCGATCCTCGGCCTCCTGCGCGGCTTGAGCAAGCTTCTCGCCTGCCTGCTGCTGCGCTGCGCCGGCCTCCTGCGCCACTCGAGCGAGCTCGTCTTGGGCTTTCTTGGCATCCTCTTTGGCGGCGACCAAGGCGGCGTTGGCCTCTCGAAGAAGCCGAGCAAAGCGGTGCCGCTCGCCCTCGGCCTCCTGCCCCATCCGCACGTATCGCCGGATCTCGTGCTCACTCTCTTGGGTAGCGAGAATGTGTGTCGATTTGGCATATGAGCGGCTTTGCGTCGTCTGAACCATGAAGGGGAAACATTAGGTCATAATCACGATAAACCAAAAAGGGCAATGAGAGGTACTCACGAAAGAAGCCGGGGCATGTCCTCGAAACGAGCGACGGGGGCGGTCTTCAAAGCGTTCTCAAGCCATTGCCGGCGTTCCTCGGCCTCCGTATACGCCTCGAGCTCCTTACGGTCGTTCATCACGATCGGAGGAGCCTCGTGGTCAACGGGTCGGGAGCACCGGCGGCGGCCTTTCCCATATGGGGAACTCCTCCCGCATCTCCTTATCGACGGAGGAGTGGAGTCTCCTCACCGCCTCCAAATCAACGCCGCCGTTACCACCCGCTCCGCCAAAGATGTCGGGCGTTGCGGGCGGCTCCCAGGAGGAAGACGCCTCCGGGCAAGCACCGCGCCTCGACCCGCCTCCGCTCCTCGATGGAAACATCGGTGGGCTCGGTGGGCCGAGACCGACCGCCCGCATGTGGTATCGATAATGGCCGCCGCCGCTGTTTCCTTTGGGCTTCCTCCCATTGGTCGGCGTCGGTCATGGCCTCGAACCTCGCCTCGCCCGTTTCCGAGTCGAGGCACGAGGTAGGGCACCGGCTCCCGGCGGCCGTGGAGGTTGTGGCGGCGCGATATGGGCTGCGAGATGGCGCTCCCGCTCGTCGCCCGACGCTCGTCGCGCCCGTAGCGGTGAGCTGCTCCCGTCGACGCCCCCCGCTTGCGCCGCGCTCCTCCCGCTCGGCCCCGCTCCTCCACCTGCGGGCCGGCGCTCCTCGGCGCTGCGGCAGCGGCCGCACCACCGGCCCCGCCGCCGCTCCCCGCGGCTCCCCGCCCTCTCCTCCTCCCCGCATGGCGGCGGGATGCTCCTCGAGCGCATCCTCTCGGCGGCGGCTGGGCCTCACCCTCCTCAACCGTTGCCCGGTCGAGGACTCGACCTCCATGTCCCGAGGAGGGGTTGAGGCCCGGCTCGGGCGAAGCTCGAGCACCGGTCCCGCCTCCGCATCTCCACATCTCCCACGGGCCGGTCGGCGGCCGCGGCGTCTCCTCCCCCTCCTTCTCCCCGCGCTCCTCCTCGAGCCGGCGCAGCCGACCAACCCGGGAAAGCGGGCGCCGAGCCGGACTCTCCTCGAGCACGATGGGCCTTTGCTCCGCTCCGGTCGGCCCGTCGCGGCTCGACACCATTGCCCTTTGCTCGCCGGCCGCCGCGTCACCCGGCGCGCGCGACGATGTCGGAGTCTCGAGCGGAAGGGTAGTCGGGGCCGTGGTGGTGGTGGCGCTCTCCTCCCCGAGACCTTGGTCACGGCCGGCACTCGCACGAGACGCGGCGGCCGTCGGCCTCCCACGCCTAAGTGCGTCCTTGGCCCGCTCTAACCAAATGGGAGTAGAGGGAGGGAGAGTCACTCCACGGCATCGACGGGGTGCCGCTTGATCCACCCACGCTCCTCGGCCTCTTAACGGGCACCATGGAGGAGGGGCGCCAACGTCTGAAGGGAACGCTTAGTCCGGAAGAAAGAGAAAAACAAAAAATCATTATGACCGAGCATTCGCACACTGACAACAAAAAAAAAAAAAAGCGGAATAAAGGGTAGGTCGACCAAAGACTTACCGCGACGAGACAGCACCGGTCGAACCGGTCGGCTTGCTCGAAGCGCTCGGGGCTTCCGGGCCACGGGCGCTCCCCCTCGAGTCACTCGAGGGCTTGGGGATCTCGAGCCCACCACCCGTGCCGCTCGGGGCTTCGAGACTGGGCCGACTCCTTGGCCGGCGCGAGCACGGTGTCCCTCACGGGCCCCAGGACGCCGGTTGAGGATCGCTCGGCCCTCACGGGCCGCGCGGGACTTGAAGAGCGCACATTCGCGGCCTCCCGCTGCCGGGTGTGCGCGCCGATGAAGAAGGGCGGCGGCGGGAGGAGGATTCCCGCCGCGTCGGAGACGGCGCCCCGCGCCGGAGACGTCGCCCGACCGCCATGGCTAGAGGGACGGGCGACTCCTCCCGCCGCCCGCTTGAGCCGGCGACGACGAGCGGGTACGGCGGCTAGAGTCCGAGAAGCCCCACCCCGTTGCCCTGCTGGGGCCGGCGACGGCGCTCGAGCGCCGCGGCTCGACGACCCTCCCCGCTGACCCGCTCGAACAAGCGACGAGTCGTCGCGCAGGAGGCCTGGCACCAACGTTGGCTCCTGCACGCGAGAGCGAGCAAGCGTCAGGGCTCGAGCGACGGCGGCGTCACCGCGTCGGCCGCATCATCGTCATCGTCGTCATCGTCCTCCCCCTCGTCCTCGTCGGGACGACTCGAGGCGGGGTCCGGTCGGTCGGGTCCGCCGCTAGGCGTATTTCACGTTCCGGCGGCGCCTAGCCTTACGCTTTTGCTTCTCCTCTAGCGCAAGAGCCTCTGCGCTCTTTTTCCCTCCTCGAGACCACGGCGGCGTGCCCTCGTTCGCCTCTCGGGCGTCTTACCTCGCGGTCGGGCGCGTCCTCCTTCACCGGGGTCTCGACTCCGCGTGGTCGATGATGTTCGGAAAGAAAACGAGATCTCAATAAAGGCTGCTCGAGCAAAGAATACGACAAAGAGACGGTCTCGAGAGAACTTACATAGCCCAGCAGGTTGTGCTCCGGGCGCATGCGGAAGATGCCGACTTGGTCCTCGTTGAAGTTCTTCCCCAAGTCAATTGCGTCGCGCACCCGGGCCACGATCGTGGCGACCGGGAGGGGCTCGTCTGACATCCTGGCGGCCGAGCGCCATAGGGTCGGCGTCCTCGTCATCGGTCGATCCGCGGCGGGCGCTCGCGAGCGGAAGCACCCGGCGGGCGTGGAACTCGGCGACCACGTGCGAGATGTTGAAGAAGAAGTTGCCGGACCTCTTGTTGCGGAGGCTTGCAATGGCGTCGGCGGGGAATTCATACGGGGCTGGCGCGCCGCCGGGCGGCCATGCGCCCGGTTGAAGCCGGGGCGGTAAGCACGGCGCGGTATATTCGGAAAAAGGCCCCCTCGTTGCGGAGGTAGAACCACTCTCGATCCCGGTTGGCATTATTTGACGACCACGCGCCGGACAACCGGCGAGTCCTTCCTCTTCGGCCGAGCGAGCGGGAACCCGCTCGAACATAGCGGCGGATCTTCGGCCGCACCGCCTTCTCCTTCTCCTCCTTCTCCTCCTCCTCCTCATTCTCCTCCTCGTTCTCCTCCTCCTCCTCGTCATCATCATCACCATCATCGTCAGCGGCCTTCTTGCTCTTCACCGCCTTGGTGAAGAGCGTCGCCTTGAAGACGTGGGTGAACAGGTCCCTTCTGCGGCGCCATCCCCAAATATCCCTCGCACACGGCGGCATAGGTAGCCGCGAGCGAGATGGAATTGGGGTTGAAATGCCGGAGCTCGACCCGAAATGGTGGGGAGCGCCCGCATAAAGCGGCTCGGCCGCGCGCAAGCCCGCCGGTGGAACCGATGAAGCTCGAATGTAGCCTGCGGGGGATTGGGCTCGAGGTCGCCGTCGTCCGGCACCCTCCACTCTGCAGTAACCCCTCCGCCGGATTGGGCGGAAGTAACCCGCCGTTCACCGGGTTGAGCGGCATCCCCTCGGTCACCGTGGACCGGGGCCATGGGAGCGCGTCGCCATCACCACCGGCACGGAAGGCTTGGCGGCGCCCTTGCCCTGCCCTTGCCTTTGCCGCCGGTGCCCCGGCCGGAGCTCGCCCCGTCTTCTTGGACGTCCTCCCCATGGCGGTGACGAACGGGGAGAACGACGGCGGCGGCGCAGCACAAGCAGCGGCGGGCCCAGGAGCGATGGCACGAAGGACAGTGCGACTCTACGGGCGGAACGGCGCGGCGGTCACCGGCGGCGGCGGCGGCAACCGCCGCAGAAGAATGGCGGCGGCGGCGGATGGAATCTACGAGCGAAGCGCTACTCCTAGCGTGGGCGGCGAGGAAGGCAAGATTGTAGGGAAGTAGAACCGGAAGCACTGCTCCTCTATATTTATAGAGCCCGAGACGGTCCACGCAAACCGCATCCGACGGCCTAGATTACGCCATCCAACGGCCGCGCGCACCGGCGGACTCGACGAAAAACGGTAACCGCATTAAATGCCACGACAAACCGCCAAGCGCCTCCACTTTACTGGGCGCACACGTCGCAAGACGGAGCGGAACCGTCGCCAAGCCACGATCACCACGACACGCCGGTTTCCGCCTAAAAAGGCGCGCCGTTCGCAACGGACGGATGCGTAATGACGGGACGTCTCGACAGACGGTCCCTTACACGGTAAGAAACCCGGGGACCCCGGTCCCACAAACAAGTCTCGAGGGAGCGGAGGCTGACCCACGGACGGGTTCGAACGCCGCCCTCGAGCACCGAGTCGGGCGCCTATGGGAAGGAACCCTCGAAAGGTTCGCTCGAGAACGAACCCTCGAACCCGGATGGCGTGTCAAGGCGGGGCACTAGGTTTCCAAGAGATCCGCCGACGGGAGGCACTCGAGCCGCCGGTCCCCTCGAACGGGGCCGGTCCTCGGAAACTAAGCGCCCGCTTTAATGAGAGCGCCCCCGGGCCCAGCGGCCGACTCCCTCGAAAGGAGTCGAGCTCTCACTTGGACTACCCACCATCGGCTCACGAGAGGGGTGTGGCGCTCGCTCGACCGCGAGTAGTGTCGGACCTCCGCCACTTGGATCGATCCAAGAGATCCAACGGCGGATCACGACTCCGGCCCGGCCATTCGGGGCTCGGGAGCTCGAGTCACACAAACCACCTCCTCGACACGGGAGGGAGCTGGAAAAACTCGGGGCTCGAACGGTTGAGCGAAATCTTACGCCTCGAGATACCACAACTCCAATTAATAATACTCTTGCCCGAATCGTTCATCTCAAAGCCCCCGGAGGAATGCCTCATTCCTGCGGGGTCTCGGGCTACCCCGCGGGGACGCTCGCGCGCCCCCACGGAGAAAGGACGGAATGACTCCTCGAAATACCGACAATAATCCCAACTCTAGGTACTTCAACTCCACTACATGATCCCTTGTTTAAAGTTTCACAATCAAACAAGGGCTCGGGGGCTACTTGTCGGGTACCTAGATTAGGGGTCTTAAATCGAAGTACGTTAGAGGAAAATAACCCGACCCATCCTACCTCTAAATCTCCCAAGAATTAACCGAGAGAAACCCCAATCCGCCTCACCCGGGCCGGCCCGGTACCGAGCCCGCAAGGCCTCGAAACTCCCAAACTCGAGCTAAAGCAACCGCTCACCCGCTCGGACAGGGAAATACGGAAACCGCTCGAGCGAACGCGGCTGCTCGAGACGACGCGGAAACCGCTCGAGCGGCGGCCGCTCGAGCGGGACGGAAACCACTCGAACGGCATCCGCTCGAGCGGGACGGAGAACGCTCGAGCGGGCGCCCGCTCGAGCGGGCCTACGATCATTGCCCATCCATATCCGCACGTGGCTTCGGGACTTGAACGGTATCACATATCATCCACTCCGCCTAACATCATGGCTACGGAACCCATAATGGCGGGACATACGCCGGTCAAATCTATCATTACACGGCCCGTCCCCCGGATTCCGGGACGATAGAAGCCTTTGTTGCGCCCGCCCCGCTAAGGCG
Organism: Themeda triandra; assembly: GCA_018135685.1. Classification (NCBI taxonomy): domain Eukaryota; kingdom Viridiplantae; phylum Streptophyta; class Magnoliopsida; order Poales; family Poaceae; genus Themeda; species Themeda triandra. Next base: position 64,595 of record JAENPR010000619.1, read on the forward strand.
AGCTATCAATATCACCTTTTCGCCAACTCTCGTGCGGAAGACCCATGAGGTCCGAGACGATATCTTGTCCAAACGGCTGCGGCGGCTACGATCTTGGGACTCGAGGGCGCCCGGTCAAACGACTCGCAGAACCGCTGCAGGACCATACCGCACCGTGCCACGTACGGCGCTCCTCTTCGAACACCGTCCATGCCACCAACTACGTCGTATTGTCCCATCGCCCGGACCACGGTCCTCTCGAGGCGGCCTCCAATCACTCGAGGAGTGACGGCGGACGCGACCGGCATGGAGCGCACGGCGTTGTCTTTCCCACCCCGATAACCTTACCGCGGGGTTCCGGACGCATGTGCTCGACTACGCCCACGCCATGCCTCGATTACGTCAGCCCACGGCCGAGGAGGACAAGCGAGGCCATCACCGGCCATGCGCTACGAGGCTCGAGCCCGGCCGAGCGAAGCGTCCTCTGATCTCGACGACTTGACACGGCGTATGTAGCTCGACGTCACGCAACGACGGCCCTATCTACTCTGTACTCCTGAGCCTCCTCTTGGCCTATAAAAGGGGACGCCAGGGCCTAGTTTAGGGGACGTTTTTGGGGGGGAGGACGACAACACTTTGCGCCTTCACTCACGACACACCCACACACGCACGTTAAGTCTCAGGACTCGCTTGTATTCACCCCTGTACGAGCACCCCGGTGCAAGATAACACGAAACTCACTCCTCTGCTGGACGTAGGGCATTCTTTGCCTGAACCAGGATAAACGCTTGTGTCCATCTTGCATCACCATCCGGATTAGGGAGCACGCAACAGAAATTTACTCGTTGGTGTTATACCCCCCGGGGTACGAAACACAGACACTATCGTACTCATATTAACAGTTTGCACAAGCAAACTGAAAAACATCCATATAGCGAAAGGACCTCTATCATAGTGGTTAGAGCACCTAAGTAGCAGGTCTGCATTATCAAAAAATTTTAAAAAATTAGGCTAGGTTTTCTCTTGCTTACTTCGGTAAAAAAAAGCATTCATATGTTTACGAGGTGAGAGAGGAAGCGAGAAAAAAGAAAAGAAAAGTAATAAGACATTGTAAATATAGTTAAATGGCGGTATATAGACAAAATGTCGTATATTTTGGTTTTTACAGCTTCATCTATATACCCACTCACTTTTGGCTCTATTGTTGGACTTCTGAATCCCCCCATCAACAACAGCTCCGTCGTCCCACCTTCAACCGACACCTAGCGCGGTCCTTTCATCCGGGTGTATGCTCCATCGACGCCTCTACGGCCCCTCGCCGGCGAACTTGTCGTCGTCATCGCCTCGGTTCCAAATGTGTTCTTATCCGGTCATTGGACCTTGCTGTAATTTGGACCTCTTCTGAATAGTCTTTGCAGTTGTAAAAAAAAACACTCAATTATATATTCCCAAAATATCAAATTAACTCGCAAACGGAACACACGACGTCCCAAGTTCCCAGCAGCCCAACCAAGGCACATTTCGCATGATCGGCAGTTCCAGGGGGCTAGAGCTAGACCCACACGCATCTGCCTCTCCCCCAACCCAGCATTGAAAAGAAGCCCAGTCCATCCTCCGCAAACCGGCCAGCCTCGCCATCACCACAGCCCACGACACCAAACCTCGAACGGACATGTCGCAGGCCGACCGATCGCGCGCGGTGGCCGCGCCTCTCCACCTCGTCTTCGTGCCATTCCTCGCGCGCAGCCACTTCGCCCCGCTCGCGGCCAAGGCGGCGGCGGCCTCCTCCGCAGCCGCCGCCAGCATCACCACGGCCGCCATCGTCACCACGGCACACTTCGCGGCCCTCGCGCCGCCATCCGTGCCGGTCCACGCGGCGCCGCTCCACTGCCCCGGCGGGCACGAGGACTTCTCGCTCCTCCCGGACGAGTCCTCCTCCGCGCCGGCATTCTTCGCCGCGGCGGAGGCCGCGCTGGCGCCGGCGCTCGCCGCCGCCATCCGCGCCCACGACGGCGGCGGGCCCGTGGCCGTCGTCTCGGACGCCGTGCTCTACTGGGCGCCGCGCGTCGCGTGCGACTGCGGCGTGCCGCACGTCACGTTCCACACCATCGGCGCCTTCGCCGCGGCGGCCATGGTCGCGCTCCACCTCTACCGCCCGGAGGTGGCGCTCACGGACCAGGACCAGTTCGCCGTCCCCGGCGGATTCCCGCACCCCGTGAGGATGACCAGGGCGCAGGTCAACGAGGAAGCCATCGCGCACCTCCCTCTCTTCCGTGCCGGGGAGGCCCAGAGCTGCGCCGTCGTGTTCAACAGCGTCGCCGCGCTCGAGGCCGACTTCGCCGCGTACTACCAGAGCCAGCTCGCCGGGACGATGCCCAAGAATGTGTTCCTCGTCGGCCCCACGCGCGCCGCGGTCTCTCCACCACCACCTCCACGCGCCGTCACGGAGCGTGACCCGATTCTGCAGTGGCTCGACGGCCGGGGCGCGGGTACGGTGGTGTACGTGTGCTTCGGGAGCACGTGCACGTTTAGCGAGAGCCAGCTCCGCGAGCTGGCCGCCGGGCTGAGCGCGTCGGGCCGGCCGTTCGTCTGGGCGATCCCGACGCCGCCCCGCGGGGACGGCACTGGCGGCGGTAGCACGGAGCGGGAGGAGCGCGCGTCCAGCCACGGCATGGTGGTGGCCGGGCGGTGGGCGCCGCAGGCGGATATCCTGGCGCACCGCGCGGTGGGCGGCTTCGTCACGCACTGCGGCTGGAACTCGGTGCTGGAGGCCGTGTCCGCCGGAGTCCCGCTCGCGACGTGGCCGCTCCGCGCGGAGCAGTTCCTCAACGAGGTGTTCCTCGTGGAGATGCTCCGCGTGGGCGTGCGGGTGCGGGAGGTGGCGCGCGAGTCGGACCTGGAGGCCGTGGTGCCGGCTGACGCGGTGGCGCGCGCTGTGGGAACGCTCATGGGCGGCGATGGCCAGGACGAGCAGGCGGTGGCGGCGAGGAGAACCAGATGCAGGGAGCTAGGTGCCGCGGCGCGAGCGGCCGTGGCGGAGGGCGGCTCGTCTTCCTGTGATTGGGCACGGCTGGTATATGAGCTCAAGGCGTTCCACGGCCGCGACAGCGATCCACAGACGTGATCTGTGTGGTAATGTTTGTCATGTAAAAATGACAGTGGTAAATGCTTACTGGTGAGCAAACACACACCCGAAATGAAGAGCAAGCACCACGTGCCCATTGTGGACTGCTTGTTGCCGGTAGTGACGGGCTTAGGCCTATGTCTTTGATGAAAGTGGATGATGTCACCACTAAAAGTCAAAAAAAAAATGCAAAGCAGAGTTTATACCCTAATCCTGAATAAACTGAACTGTTTCTTCTGAACTCTATACAAGAACAAGATCTTATTACAAAGTTCCTGAACCTGTTCCAAGTTCCAAATGAGCAAGCGGAAGCAGTGATGTATACCCATGGTCAGATCCGGCTCAGTTAGCTAAGTTACATTACATGATGGAGCAAGGCGGGGGCTCCTGCTCGTACACTACTCTCTCCGGGCACTGGTAGTACCTCGGGGGGCACGAAGGCCACGAGGGGACGTGGTGGACGAACACCGCGGCCGGCGTCTCCGCCTTCTTCTCCGCCGACGCCGTCGTCTTCTTCTCCTCCGTGTTCTTCTTATCCTGCTCGGCGGGCTTCTTGTCCTCCGCCGGCTTGGGCTTGGGCGGCGGGCCGATGGTGAGCACGGACGCGCGCCTCCCGGCCTTCCTCGCCTGCACGATCACGTCCACCGGATCCACCGTGCCCGTCACCGTCATCGTGCTCTTCTCCGAGTCCACCTCCACCTTGTCAACACCTGCGCGCTCACCCAAACGAGCTTTACATTGCCGGAATCCATGGTGGTGCATGGCAGAACGAAGAAGACGTGGGCCTGTACGTGTACGTACCGTGGAGACCGGTGACGGCCTGCAGGACCTTGCGCTTGCATTTGGCGCAGGAGGTGTCCACCTTGAGCACCGTCACCTTCGACATGGACGCCGGCCGGCCGGGTCGGGGTCCCTTTGCCGTCGCTTTAGCTTCTCCGGCCTTGCCTCACAAAGTGGCAAGTGCCGGCAAGCAGGTGTCTTGCTCCCCAGCTGCAGATATTCAGGTTGGTTTTCGGGTGGTTGGAGGGACAAATTGGGTAGCTCAACCCCTGCCTGGACCCTGGAGAAGTCCAATCGCTCGCTCTGCCCTTTGCATTGGCCTCTTTCTGACTTGCCGTTGTTCAGAGACTAACACTGCAGTCTGCAGAATTGCAGATTCTAGAACTCATGCATTTCACATTTTCACTCCTGTACTTCCCAGCTGGTTTATTGCAGGACTCAAAATTGTTTATTTCTTTTTTCCAAGGTTTGTTGTACAGTTTTTTTGTTTTTATTTATCTCGTCTAATAAAAGTAAGCGGCAAAGCTTTTGCCGTTCAGTTCAAAAAAAAAAAATGGTTTATTGCAGGACTCAAAATGTGTTCAAGAATTTCGGCCGGCTGGCGGCTGATGACAGAAAAAAAAAATTACAGTCTACAACTTTGACGTGCGTGATCTTGATACCCTAACGAAATAGGCAGTAGTATGCGATTAGTTAAGCTGCAATTCCTAACTGTTTAAACAGTAAGTCCACATTTTGTCTGTGTCTAGAAGCTGGAAGCTGAACTACCCTGACTAATTCTGCAAACGGCAAACGCCGTACAGCGTTGGCGAATCAAAAGACTACATGCGTCCTTGACCAGAGAAATCACACACATATATAAGCAAGCAGTACTAGAGACACTTCATGTCTCTCTATTAGCTAGCTCATCAGGCATAGCAGAATCACGACTTCACGAGACAAGAATAGTGGCTCTGTAGCCATCACGACGAAAACAGACAGCATAGAAAGTCCGGCAGGCAGGACCGCAGGATTTAGTCGAATGAAGCCAACAGCTAGGCTACATACATATTTCCAGCCACTAGAAGTGAGGTTTGGTTTGCCCAAAGCGTGAGAGGATGAAAGTTTCACCAAACATTTCTGCAGTTGCAAATTGAGACACATGACACGGGCAAACTAATCAGTACACATGACATATAGTAGCTTGAGAGTACGAGGGAAACTTCAGCCCTCATTTTTCATCTTGATGTTACAATGAGTGGTTGTCACGGTAACCAGTTCAGTTGTCTCAACTAACATTCGACATCTTTGGAAATAGCTGTGACAAGCCACGGTGTATGCACAAGTAGAGTTACAACAGCGACGACGAACAACACAGCTCCCTGTACCCTTTCCAGGCATAACGATCGAGCCTCCATCCTTAAAAAAAATGATCGAGCCTCACAACCTTGGGACTATACTCATGAAGTTACAACAACAGCAGCAGGAAACAACAACCAACACTCCCTGATGCACCCTTCTCCAGACGTATATAAGAAGAGAGGCTCCTCATTGTTGGAGCTGAATCGGTGAAGTGTCTTTCGAATTACTGTTCTTTGTTGATGGCAAGACCTCACCATTACTTGTGTAGAAATTGACTATCTTCTGATCCAGTTTAAAATAATGTTCCATCTTAACCAGAGGTTTCACATCCAGATCAACGAAATATGCCTGCAAAAGGAATGTGCAGTTTAACATCATTTATGCTGGAAAAAATAAGCAAAGAAATAAATTCACAAGCAAACTCAGTTGTGGACTATATAGCTAGGTTTGTGGCTGGAGAGACGACTAGAAGATAAAGGTACAATAACACTAGATTTCACAGTATTATACCTTGTACTCATAAGTTCGCTTCACTGATTCAAGAAACACTGAATCATACTCAGAATCTGTACTTCCATTCTCTCTTGGCCGAAAGCTGATCATCAGGCTACAGTCCTTTGCGGTAGCAGAAATGAGAAAGTCCCTGACAATCTTCAGGCTCTTGTCCAACGGAAGAGAATGCAAGAGAGTGTACTTCCGCAATAGCTCTACATCAGTTAGGTTTTTGCAGACCAAACAAGGCTGAGAAATTATGTTGTAGTACAGATGAATTGCCCCTTCAATGTCATGATCGTCCAGCTTTTGAGTGGTCAACAGTTTGCCTAATACCCCAGATTTGAAAATTGTCTCTGACAGGAGCTCAATGAAGTCAGGGAGTTCTAGGCCACTAACCTTGCTGAGATCTTCAATACACTTCTGGGTATCAGCAGGATGAACTTTATCTGCACCACCTCCCATGCCACCAAAAGCTAAAGATCCATTCACAAAAATCCTGAAGTTGTTCTGAGGAGTTGAGAAAAATGACTTGATGGCCATGCATATTCTTTCTTTTGACTCAGAAAATAGATCAAGAGGATCATATTCACTAGTCTTCGATATCTGAAATGTGTGCAAGAATGTATTGGGAATCAACCTGATGTCAAAAAGCAAGAGACGGTATAGTATTACAAGAGTGCCATAAATAACAAGCCTTCTTAAGGTATTGTGATAAAGTTCCTATCATCGATGGATATTTTTTTTAAGTGCGCAAAAGGGAGTGGAATTCTATACTGGATCAAGCATTCAAATCTACATACCTTGCCCTGATGAAATTTGAGGTGCTGATGCATCTTATATCTTGTTACTTGTTTCTTGATAGAATTATCTTCTGATATATATTCTGATGATGGCAGAAACCCACATTTGGCCTGCAAAGTAAAGCATGCCGAAAAGAAGTCAAATGGTGAAGGAGAAATATACATCAGAAATGAAACATAAGAATAAAAGAGGAAGCTTGCAAAGTACCTTTATCTCTACAGCTATGCAGCTGCTACCCTTAGGATTACCTGAGATTAAGAAAGACTTAGTAAGCAAACATAAATTCAATCTAATATAGAATTTTGGAAATATCTAAAGAAACTAAGAGGAAACTACAATAATTTCAGGTTACGGCCTCAGGACCAGTTGCATTTGAAGACACCAAACCATGTTCTAGCGGTTTAACCAAGAGTTTAAGTTATGAATCAATGAGAAAACAAGGCAGTTTCTACCCATATTGATGCTACCCATTGGGCTGTTGTAAGTGACTACCCATAATCCAAATCTTGTTAAGGTTAAAAAAATATGATTGGTTAAGTAAGATCCAGAGCTCTATTCATATCTCATGCCCTGATGTTTTGATGAAACGCAAGGCTGTTGCTTAACTTGTTATTTCTATTTGCATAAGACGAACAGTCACCTTGTTTGTCTATAAAGATCTTCAAATTTGCAGTTCTTGTAGGTTTATAAATTTGCAACTGTCACTTACAACAGCCCAATGGGTAGCATTAAGATGGGTTAAAACTGGACAACAGCCCAATGGGTAGCATCAAGATGGGTTAAAACTGGCTTGTTTTCAGATTATGGGTAAGAAGAGGGATGGAGATTGTATCAATCTATGCAAGTGTGTACCAGAAAATAACGAGTGGTCTGGTATTAGAAGAGCGGCATCAGCAGTGTCATCAATTGAACTTGCATTTACTCTCCAAGCAGGACGGCTGCTAAGAACATTTTTTCCAACAAGCTCCAGAAAATCCCTAGAAACACGTACACGAACCTGCATCATGGGAAGATAACATGATTTCTTTGTCTAGTCATGCAAATCCAAAGACCAGTGCCTACTGGAATTAGCAATTTGTGTGAAAATTCGATAGTATGCACATTGATGCCATGTTATTTCTATTTCAGTAGGGTGATGGTGATTGTAAGGAAATTATCGCAAATCTCCAGTTTCTTCTAGAAGTGAACAATACCCAAGTGTCTGGGGTTGTCGATATGTTGCCACTCAAAATCACAATAACAGGACATAAATGAACTGAATCTGAATCATACCCCAGCATCGACATGATTGGCACCCAGGTGTTGGCTCATAACATGCACTGCATAGGCTTGAGCCAAGCAATCTTGTTTGACAGACTCAACCATTTCTGGGATATGGCCCCACAGGAGTTGCTCATGACTTGAGAAGACCATACAACTTGGTGGCGTTTGCGACTTGTCGTTTAGAACCTTCTTGACTCGCAGTACCTTGCCAAGCTGAAAACAAGTGAAAATAACAACCTCATCATGAACGTTAGGAAACAATGCTTGCTCCAAATACATCCATCATATTCAGGAAAAACACATGCATGGTCACAAAATGCACAATCATTCCCTTAAAAAATTGCACAATCGTTGGAAAAAAAATGTATGCTTAATTTTCAAGCTATCACATGAGCGCCCTGATCCATGTTTCATCACTTGCTAGACCTGGTACTGGATCTGGGGCTGGAATGGCCGCACCCGTGAATCACACATGAGCGGGAAACAATGCTTCCTCCAAACATATCCATCATATTCAGGAAAAACACATGCATGGTCACAAAGTGCACAATCATTCCCTTCAAAAAAATGCACAATCATTGGAAAAGCAACACATGCTTAATTTTCAAGCGACTACATGAGTGCCTCTGATCCATGTTTCATCACTTGCTAGACCGGGTACTGGATCTGGGGTTCGAATGGAAGCACCCTGAATCACACACAGAGCCCCCTAAAGCAAGTGATCGATGCGGGCACACTCAGTAAGAAGCTACTCAGTACTCAGCGGTCAGCGCATACCATGGAAGGGGACGAGCCGGTGTAGCCGAGGATGAGATTCGCGGCGCCTTCCCCCTTGTAAACCCAGTCCTCGGCATCCGCGGCTTGCAGAACCGCATCCATCTCCGTCGAGAATCTGCAGCAGCTGTCACACACAGAGGCAAACAAACCAAACAGAAATGGTGAGTCCAGAGGTCAAACCACAGAGAAGCAAGCGATCTGCATCTGCCTGCCATCTGGCTTAACTAGCTCCGCAGCAAGCCCCAAGCCGCGGGCAGGATCGAGAGAGAGGAAGCGAGCGAAATTGAGCGAGAAGCAGCAAGCAAGCATGTTCCTAGGCGGAGCGGCGTTTCGTCGAGCAGATGGCGCACGCATCCGGGGAGCAGCGGCGCGGGGGCCCGGGCCCGCGGAGAGGAGCTTCGGAGGGAGGGAGGGAGGAGCGGGCGGGCGTGAAGCTTACCAGCGGAAGGAGGTGGGCTGCGCTCCGCTGGTTCCAACCCCGCCCGTCCGGCGATCACCGGAGGAGGAGGCTGGACAAGGCGGAGATCGCCAGTTCGTGCTGCTGCTGCTGCTGCGGTGTCTGCGCTTGGCGGAGACCTGAAGCGATGCTCGTACTAGTACTAGTGGTGGCAGTGCTCGGGAAAAAACCGGGAAGCGAAGGGGAGGGGCAGTAGGCAAGTAGCTGGAGGAGATTCCCGGGGTGAAATTTTTGCATTTTGGTACTTTTTGGAAACATATTTCACAATTGACCCCCTGGCAAAACGTTGTCTGAAAATGACCCGTTTTCCAGGCGTGCGGTGCATTGACGCTGAGGTATGCGGGTCGGCGTGCACCGTCGGTCCACGCGAGAATCTGCCACGTCGGCGACGACCACGGTCGCCGTGAAGGTTTGACAAAATGGGTCCCGAGTCGGCGTCATGTCGGCCACGCCTGCATAACCTCGGCGTGAGACCGTCGAACGCGAGGTCAAGGGCTGTGTTGTGGCCAAGGCCCACGAGGCCCATTTTGGCACACGGTCCACGAGGTCGGCGTGCGGACCGTTACCGCCGAGCCTCATATCTCGGCGTGGCCCGACTTGGCCGGGTTCGGGCATTACGGCCGTGCGCCGAGGCCCTTCTTCCTCCTCCCTTCATTCTTTCCTCCCGGCCCGCGCCTCTCTCTCTCTACTCGCCGCCACTCCAACCCTAGGTCCTCCATGGTGGTGTAGGCGGCGGATCGAGGCCCCCGTCGGTTCCCAGGTAAAGCTCCCTCCCTCCTCCAATGTGTCCATATGGATTTGCTTGGTTCGTCCCCAATGTTGTGGAACCCTAGGTGTATGGTGTTGTTGTATATATGTTGTATGATGTGTGAAATGTTTCGATTCGTGGTATATATTTGCATTGGTGGTTGCTTCTAGATGGTAGAATTGACTTTGTTTTATGGTTGATGTTGTCATTTTGTTGGCACATGAAGTAGTCATGGTTAGGGTTGAATTTGTACTATGGGTTGTATTTATAGGTTTTTTTTTTGTGGAATGAGATTACATTAGCATGATATATGACTCATGCTTGTTGCGTGGTGGATGTAGATGGCCAGTTAGTGAGGTTGCACCATGGCGGTCGTGTTGTTAAGACGAAAGATGATAGTTTAAAATTTGTGGACATGTCGAAGAGTTGATTATCTTTTCGGAATCACCCTCTTTGAGCCGGTTAGTGGACCGAGTCGGGCTACTGACTAGGTTTAAGCGAAGATGTGAATGTGAAGTTAGAAGGTTTGATAGATGTAGGGTCATCGAAGGGTCCACGGATCAAGAGGCTGTTGAAAGTTAATAGCGAGTTGTCACGGAATGATTACAAGGCTGTTGTATTGTCCTCGAAGTGCATTCCTTTGACGTATTGGTTACTAAGGAGTCCGGCTTAGATAATGTTAACGATCAAACATGGCCATATTCCCTGCTCGTGGAAGTGATGGTGGAATGTTTGAAGAAGAAATTGATCTCACTCAACCACGCTATGATAATCACGATGGTGAAGGGCCCGATGATCACGATGGTGAAGGGCTCGATGATGGTCCCGATGGTGAAGCCCCGTTGATCCCGACGGCGAAGGCATTCATGACAACGATGAGGAGGATGTTGATTATGTAGTCGGTGATGAAGAAGGTGCGATGGATGCGCTAGTGGAGATGACCTTATTGATGATGACCTTAGCGATGAAGATGACCTTAGTGGTGAAGAGGATTTTGGTGATGCTAGGGCTAGGAACCAGGTTGATATTGAAGTCGCCGGAGACGATGAGATGTTTGAAGAGGCCTTTGCCGATGACTACGATGACGATCGGCCCGTTCGTCAAGTCAATGCTAGGGAATTAGAGCTATTGTCTAGGGTCTTGCCTTGGAGGGATGTAGATGTTGGTGATTTCGAGGACCTTAGCCATGCTCATCGTGCGTTTTTGATGGAGGGCCAAGTGATACCACGGTTCCGAGATGTCAATGGTTGCTTCATCATACGGAAGGGCATATTGTTCGCTACCATGGATCACTTGAAATCATGGTTGCAAGAGTACTCTATTGTCCACAACCGTCGTTTCGGGTCCTTAGGTCGTGGAAGAAAAATAGGTACACCGTGGCTTGCGAACAAGAAAATTGTGATTGGAGGGTATGTGCTAGGCAGAACAAGTCATGCAAATGGAAGATTACCTCAGTCAGGCAACCACATAGGTGTGGCACTGCGATGCGAGAAGAGAGCCATTTGCGGTTGAACTCTAGGTTCATTTCCGGGCGTTAAGTCCCGTAGTGAAGCACATGCCAACAATTACGGTGTCTGCGTTGGTTGAGATCATCTTCCAAAGGTACAATTACTATGTGAAGTATGGAAAAGCATGGAGGGCAAAGCGGCGTGCATTGGAACTCATCTTTGGTGACGGGAAGAAGCTTATGAGCGTCTTCCCGTGATGTTGAATGCAATGAGAGCTGCGAATCCCGGTATGCACTTTGAGTATTTACCTAAGGATGGTGAAACTAGGAATGATAGGCGAGGTTTTGGTAGGGCCTTGGGCTTTCGGGCGGGGCATTGAAGCATTCAAGCATTGCGAGCCCGTTGTCTCAATTGATGGCACATTTCTCACCGGCAAATTTGAAGGCACGATGCTTATTTGTATTGGGACGAGATCGAGAAGACCGGCTTGTCCCTTTGGCCTTTGCGCTTGTTCGGAAGGAGGATACGGATAGTTGGTCTTGGTTCTTGAGACTTGTTAGACAAGTGGTGATTGGCACTGGGACGTGAAGTTTGCATCATATCGAGATAGGCATCTTTGGGATTTTGAATCTTTGTAGAAGAAGAGATGCCGGGTTATGGGCAAATACATCACCGGTGGTGCACGAGACACCTTGCTCAAAATCTTATAAGGCGTGACCACACAAAGGACAACTTTAAGTTGTTTGAGGAGGTTTGCGAGCAGCAAGAGGTGGAGTTATTTGAAGAGAAGCTAGAGGCATTGAAGTTAGCCACAAATGCGATGGCGGGCGGTTTTTGAGTGATTTGATGGCGTCTAAGGAGAAATGGACGCTTGCATACGACCATGGTGGGCGCGAGATGGGGCTTCATGACTAGTAACATGGCGAGATGTTCAATAGCCTTACGAGAGGTTGTCGTGGTCTTCCTGTGTTGCAATTGCCTCGTTCACCTTCTACAAGTCTAATGCTTGGTTTGTTGCGAGGAAGAAGCATGCGAGATCGCTATGGAGCAACAACAAAGCTTGGCCGCTTTTAGCATCGAGAGAGCTAGCTTTCTCAAAGAAGAAGTCAAAAAAACAGAAGGGTTCTTGTTTCGATGGGATCCTACATGGATATGAGATTCTAGAGGCGAGTGGAACCAACATTGGTGGTGAGGACCGTGATGCTCGCAAACATAAAGTAATAATCAATGAGAACACATGTACTTGTGGTAAACCCACCATCTTCCATAGGCCTTGCTCCCACATGATAAGCGCTTGTCGACTTAGACGTGTTGATCTTGAGGTGCCCCCGTATGGCGGTGGAGTTCTACATTCGTAACTTGCGAGCACACGGAATCCACGGTTTGAGCCTTTTTTGGACGAGAGCCGGTGGCTTTGTCTATGAAGGCCCCAAATACGTGGGCTGATCTTGGGTTGTTGTGGAAGCGTAAAGGACCAAGGCGGCGGAAGCGGTTTAGGATGGACATGGATCGAGCCACCCCGGGTAGATCGTCTACAAGTAAGGTTGGGACTCATTTTGTAGAGGACAAGCCCGAGTCGTTGCTCAAGTTGCCATAAGCCGGGGCACAATAGAAGGCGGTGTCGAATTACTTAGACAACGGGTATATATCGGGGTCATTAGTGTAATGGGTGTGGGTAATACTTGTGCAATTTACATTTGTCATTTACTTCATATCACATACATTTATTATGTTTATTATTTAATATATACTAATTCATTGTCATTTGTTAACTTCCAGGATGGACCAGCGATACCCCCTACTTGACCAAAGGTGGGATGAGGGTCACCGGGCTCGGAGGATCGAGAATGGAGAGGTAATACTTGTGTAATCATAAGTTGAATTATTCCATCCTAATACATGACTAAGACGTTTCTGTTGTTTTCTTCTTTTTCAGGTCTTAAGTGTGCTGAGGCCAATTACACATGAGGCTGCTACGACAATGGTGTATGACCCAAGGTACACACCCCTATTGGAGCGAGCGGGGCTTGCAGTCGTTGCTAATATGTGTCGTCGGGGCGTGCCACCTTTCAACCCAGCGGCTCTGACAGCGTTGGTAGATAGGTGGCGTCCAGAGACACACACCTTTCACCTACCATGTGGGGAGATGACCATCACTCTTCAAGATGTGGCTATGATACTTGGAGTGAGGATCCGAGGAATGCCAGTGACAGGAGACACGGATTCGACAGGGTGGGAGGACCGGGTGGCACATTTCTTTGGACGTGCCCACGGAGCTAGAGCCCGGGGAGGACTAGGCGCACCGGCGGGTGCCCCCGAGATTGGCTACGTGCGAGTTTCATCGAGTGCCCTCAAAATGCGAGATGAGCAAACGGTGACCTACTCTTTGCAGAGCCTACGTCATCCACATGTTTGGTACGGTTCTATTCACGATGGGGCTGGAGACACGGCATCGTGGATGTACATCCCTTGCCTCTTGAGCCGGGATGATGCGAGTCACGGGAGTTGGGGCTCGGCAATCCTTGCCTTCTTGTACCGTCGAGTGTGCGAGGCTTGTCGCCGCCTTACCGCGCGAACTCAACCCTAGCGGGGTGCGTGACACTACTGCGGGTAAGACAATGAAATGTTGCAAGCTTATTCAACAATTCGAGATATTCTTCAACTTTGCCTGTTTTTATGTTCAATATTCTTCAACTTTGCTGTTTCATGCGGGTTTGGATGTGGGAGAGGTTTCCGGTTGGTAGGCCGCATGAGATTGAGACTCCACCTCCTTGGTTTGCGAGATGGCAACGATCTAATAGCTCCACCGTGGCACACAAATATGAGCGAGCCAAGCCTCATTATCACATGACGCGACACGCATACATTACCTACACTAATGAATTCGACTGCCTCTTAGAACGACACGTAAGTTGTACAAACTTAATATGCCCCTTCAAATCTTGTTGTTGACTATACGTTGACATTACCTCATTGTGTACAGGTTGAATGGCAGCCATACGCCCAAGCCCTCAATGTTAGCACCATGTGCGGGGAGGATCGGGATGTTTGGACGATGAGGTGCCTCTCATGTTTGTTTCTATCTTTGTTGAGTTCCATCTACCTCATCGTGTAGCCAGGCAGTTTGGTAGGCTTCAACCTTGTCCTCCAGAGGAGTTTTCCACCGGTTGGCAACTCCACAAGTAAGTTTCACAATGTAACATATTCGATTTGCACCAATCCGTCTTCATATCAGGCTACTAACTGTAATGGTAATAACATATGCGGATACGGTCGCCGAAGAAGAAGAAGATAAGCGGCGCGGCTTGAGCACCAAAGCATCACATCGATAATTGGAAGGGATGGAGCTGAACAACATGGGCATCTTTGCCGTGCATCGTGATGGGCCTTTTCGGGATTACCTAGTTTGGCTTGAGGCTAGGACTAGGCTACACTTGAGGCCGGCAGACGGAGCGGGACATTGCAGAAATTCCGGACGATGTCGAAGGCAACAACCCGTATGACATAGCTAGCCGACAAGGGCGCCAAGTTGAGATGGGACCTGCCATTGCAAGAGCGGTGAGCAAATCGTAAACTACATATACATTACCTTACTTCCACCTTATTGATTTGAGCAACACTTAGTTCCTTCTTTTTAAAATAGAGCACGGAAATCTGAGGACTATATCGAGGCAGGGGAAAGGCACTCATGATTCCGGAGGGTGATCCTAATGAAGCCACCAAGCTTCGTCAAACACTTCGGGTTTGTGTCTATACCTTAGTACGAAACATGTAAATGCCATGACAATTGCTTACTTGAAAACTTTGTTAACAATCCAGGGTACCATCCAGCGCCTACGGAAGATAGTTGCACGTCTTGGATGTAAACGTGCCCCCCCGGATGTTGTAGTCCCACAATTCCAAGGCTGTTCTGGCTGCGGGGAGGAAGTGGTCAAGGAGGAAGTGGTGAAGGAGGAAGTGGCCAACGACATCGAGGGATGGGGTACATGGGAGCAGTGCGAGGAGGTAGTGGTGGAGGATATCTTTGAGGATGGGGTATAGGGGAACAGAAAGGAGGACATGATGATGAAGAACCATACCGGGACTACGATGAGATTGGCGCTTCGCGGCTTGAAGATGCACCACAGGGAACTCAAGAACCCTCGGTTACGGCCGTCGCATAGAGGGCCTCATCCGGTGGAACGTTACACTCAGTACCTATGCTCTTGGGAGGAAAGCGTCCGTCCGCGCCCGCGTTAAGGTACAACTCATGTCATGTTGAACACTATCACTTGTATGACACTATCGAAACTATCGGACAATGTATGACACACTCACATGCTTTCTTCGGGGAGGGTGGGCTATCGACAAGGGCCAAGCAACTTCATCACAAGGCCTTCTCCATGTTGCCATCACTATTTTGTATAAAAACCATGTACTAAATTCGTGTATGGACAATGTATTAAGAACCATGTCGTGAATGGACAATGTGTATGACCATGACTATGTTATTGGACTATGTTATTGTCTATGTTTGTGATATCCGTGAAATATGACTTGTGCGTACTACGTAAACCTCTAAGAAATATGTGTCGAATTGCTTGTTATGGGGTCGGCGTCGGATGATTTCACGCCGACCCCGAACCAGACATGTAAAAGCGCGAAAAACGGGCCGCCAAAATGCCCAAGGTCGGCGTCCTCGCACTACACGCCGACATGTTGGGGGTCGGCGTAGGATGATTTCACGCCGACCTCGGTTCTTGGAATTCTAAAATTTGGCACGCCGACGCCCAACCTCGGCGTGGCCGTACTTCACGCCGACCTCCGGACCCTCGGCGTGGGTCGACCGAACGCCACTAGATCGAGCGGCATGGACCGAGGTGGCGTGGGCCGGGGGTGGTGGGGGCGATAGGACCTAGGCGTGGTCGGACCCGACGCGAGGTTACGGACGTCGGCGTGCTGCGAATTGACGCCGACCTCCGAACTCACTTTGTAATTTCGTTTTTTGGACCGCCGAGATGCCTTATCTCGGCGTGGAATGACTTAACGCCGAGCTTCGACTGCATTTTTTTTATTTGCTTCAAACAAACTTTGCACGTGCTATAAACATATTGCACATTACACCATTGCCATTCTCCAAACATATTGCACATGCGCCATTGCCATTAAAATGTAAGTTTACCACCTACAATCATTGACATTGCAAGCACATTACACCATTCCACATCAAAGTCACCAACCATCCACCAAGTCTTACAACAACATCGGTCATAAATTTAGTCTTACACAAGTGCAAAAGTAGGGCCACCCGGACCACAACACATCATACCACCATGACATCTTGTCCTTCCCGGGCCACCGGGCTGCAGGGCAACCTCTCCCACACAAGTGGGCTCGGCGGGCCATGCTCCGTCCAATCGTCGTAAGGCCCATCAAAGTCGGGATCTTGAGGCTTGTCAGGGTCGGAGTTGCACTCGTACTCGCCCTCCTCCTCCTCCTCCTCCTCCTCCTCCATAGGAGCTGGGAGATGACCGTCTTTTGGTGGTGAAGGAGGTACTACAAAAAAATAGAAACTGTTATTTCAAATCAATGCAAGACGAACAAACAACTACAAAGAGAAGTTTTGACAATGCAAGTACTTACAGGCCATGCGATATAAGTAATCCGGGATCTCCTTTATGGGCTTCCCATTCTTCTCACGCCATTTGTTCTCGACCTCCATCTTCTTAATGTCTTGCCTTTGCCTTACGCTTGCGGCATGCCTTTGATGGCTCGCCTAAGCTCGTCCCATGCATCGTAGCGTTCCTTGTTTTGGCGCCAAAAACGGATTATGTTCTCTTCGCCCAAAAGAGAAGAGGCTCCCTTCTTCCAAGCCAACTTGCCCATCTCCTTCTTCACAATCCGCTCGTAGTCACCTACAACATGGTTCCATGTATCGGGACAGGAGGTGAACACGGTACGACGCGGGTTCGGCCTTAAAGGCATGCGAGTCTCCTCAAGCCGCAAAGCATCTCCTCGGTGTCCGTTTAATGGATTTATCTAACTTTAGAAACCTCTTTATATCTCGACAATCTTTGAAGACCTCCCAACCGCATGTCTTCCCGCTTTGAAAACATATAGAAGACGGTGAGCAAACAAAACAATTTGGTTACATCATCAAAACTAGTGCTTGTACACTCACATGGAACTCATTGGGCCCTCCATAAGCATTGCCACAATAGTAGCCAGAACCTAGCTCTGAAGGCACCACTCCAACATTAGCAACAATGCCACACTGGCACTTTTGGGGCGGCTTCGACATGCATGGCCATGGAAGCTCGCCTAAGGTGAACTTTTTAATCTCTTCTGGAGAAGGCCACGTGTCTTTCGGTCCGTAGATGAACTCATCAAAGTCACAACGGGGAAATCCACCCTACAACAGACGATGTGAAAATGAATTTGCAAAAATTTAATAAACTAGGATGATATCGCAAAATAAAATAGTACTCCAATGAATACTTACACGACCAATTTGATCACAACGGAAGAAGGGAACAAAACGATCCGGTAGGCTAGGTTCTTGGAGCCGCGCAACCTCGCCACGAAGCATCTAGGAGGATTTTTACCCGCTCCGTGCAGCCCACATCTTCTCAACGTTGTTCATCTCTACCGCCTTGGATGGAGCAACCCATGGAACATAGTCGGATAGGGAACACTCTTCCATGGGTCGTATGGAAAGTACATGATACGGCGATCCCACTTGTCCACACCATCAATCCACCGGTAGAAGTCGCAGCCGGTGCCGGGCGGCGACGATGTAAACGGCGGAAGAAAGCACGACTGAGGAAGCTAGGTGCCTTATTTGTTTCACCCGGCCGGAACACCACAATGACACATTGGTGCGGCTCATCGGGTGGGTGCAAATCTTTAGCATCATGAGTCGGCGGATGGTGAACGAACGAGATCATCCATCAAACCTATAACGAGTTAAATTAATAGAAATTCAATACAAGTCATATAATAGACCGAAATTCAATACAAGTCATATAATAGACCCTAACTACCACTAGTAAGTGCATAGTACACACCAAACCCTAATAATCAATCCACATAACAACTCTAAATCCACATTCTATCTCCACCAAACCCTAGAAAACATGAAGAATACAATGGCACCAATACTCATTCAAATCCAATGGTGCTAGGGTTCCAAGTTAAACATTGCCACCATGGTGCTAGGGTTCCAAGGTAAACCACCAATGCAACAAAATCTAACCGGATAAAATGGAAGAGGGGAACAAGCATTACCTTGTGGAAGCAAGAAATGGAGATCCGGGGCTCCCAAGAATCACATTGGAGAGCTAGGCATTGTGGGGGCGGAGAGGGTGAGAGAGACGGCTAGTGGAATGAAGAAAGAATGGAGGGAGGAAGAAGAAAGGGCCTTGGCTCGGCCTACAAAGCTGATACCTCGACGTCGAGTCCGAGCACGCCGACGTAAGATACCTCGGCGGTAACAGGCCGCACGCCGAGATTTTGGGCCGTGGTGCACAGGTGGGCCGCTTGGGCCGGGTAACCGAAGCTCGGCGTGCGGCCCACTCACGCCGAGGTTAGGCAGGTCGGCGTGCGCTGACATGACGCCGACCTGTGGGACCCGTTTTGTCAAACCTTCAGCGGCGACAGTGGTCGTCGGCGACGTGCGAGACCTCGGCGTGGGCCCGACCGCACGCCGACCCCTATACCTCGGCGTCATTGCACCGCACGCCTGGAAAACGGGTCATTTTTAGACAAAGTTTTGCCAGGAGGTCAATTGTGAAATATGTTTCCAAAAAGTACCAAAATGTAAAAATTTCACATTCCCGGGAAGGCGAGGAGGACGCCGAAACGTGGAGCGGTGGAGGGAGAGTGGACGCCACGCGGGCGGCACACGCGCGCATGCGATGCGCCACCTCCGCGTCGCGCCGCCGCCAGCATCGAGACGAGTGCAGAATCCTGGCTCTGTGGGGATCTATCTCTGGAAATGGAACACACATTTTTGGACATATTTGGAACGGTGGTTTTTTTTTCTTCACGTGAATTTTGGAGGTTTTTCCTTGCTCCAAAAAGAAGTCACATGAGAGCCTTTGGAACAAGAACAAAGTGTTCGGTTCCAAGCATGAACATTTCTGATTTTCGCCCAAATCTAAAGAGCAAAGTTTAGGCATTCCCCTATGTTAGATTCATTATTTGCATAAAAAAAATGTAAGATTCATTATTTTTGTTCACTTTTTGCTAAATGTTTTCATATTCCCATGTTTCTTCTCATACATCTTTGCTCGTATTCTTACCCTAAATGTCACAAAACCTATTAGGCGGACCTCAATATAATTTGATGGTATAGCAAAGGACTCGAGAAGCACGTAGCAAAGAACGGATCTGTTCAAACTGAATCCAAGAGTAGTTTGCCAAACATTTTGTCCTAGCAAGTAATTATTTGTTGACTCTTTGGAGTGATTTCCTGAAATAGATTAGAGGAATGTGAGTTAAGAAAAAGTAGCTTGTTTCGATCCACTTAATGCACATAGCCACTATATGCATAAATGTTGTCTTGGAGGATCGTACAGAAACATTTTTAGTTAAAAAAAAAACAATTCTCTCATACATAGATCTAGAGCAGGAGGAACTCTAGGAAATGGAACCCCAAATGGAAATTTTATTTGTGCCGCTATTGCATACGTACTATTCATGATTTGGACGAGGTTTGACTCAAAGTTTTAAAAACTTAACTACACAAACACTTCTAATAACGTACTTAGCTCACAAACTTAAATATTGGATGCTCATATACATAGTTACTCGAAGAGTACTTTTGGACAAGCACAACATTGTTAAAGATGTTTATTTGTACTCTAAGGTAAAACTTGGTTAAAGCTAGTATGTTTTAGAGACTATAGCGTTGTTCAAAATGTTAATTATTTACAAAGTAGAGGGAGTAAAACATATGTGGTGCTTTTGGTATAAAAACCAAAGTCGACGGTAGGACATATTAATTACAAGTACGGACTAGATAACAAAAAATCAAGGCATAGATTCTTT
This sequence comes from Themeda triandra, assembly GCA_018135685.1. NCBI lineage: Eukaryota > Viridiplantae > Streptophyta > Magnoliopsida > Poales > Poaceae > Themeda > Themeda triandra. The sequence goes on from JAENPR010000619.1 coordinate 84,838, forward strand.
GTAATATCAAACCTTAGTTAAATCATGATAAAATAACAAATAAAAAGGTTCTTAAAATCTCTATCCAATCCAAACTTTGCGTGACAATATTTGCCAGACAAGAAAGAATCGAATTGTCTTTGAAGCACTTGTTTATTACACAACATATCCTTAGGATTGTCTGTTTTGGCATAGCGATAAATCTTACTTCATCCATCCTATAATACAATATATTCGTAGACTTTAGAACAAATTAAAAGAGAACACAAAAGACACATATGCCGTCATTTTATTTACCACCAACATGCTTAATGATAATTGGTTGAAAAATGATAAGTATTTAATGGGAAACTGTTTTTTGTCCTATATATAGTCCTTACATGTTTGGGCACAATTGAGTAGTGCAATATGAAAAACAGACAACCATAGATCCTCATTAATCCAAACACGCAAAAATCGAAATGGAAAGGTCAATCATACACGATTATAATTAGTCTAATGTCTCGAGTCGGAATACTTAGCCCTGGCATTGACCATTTCATCTGGGAGCCAACGCCTGTTGCTTGTCCCACCTGTTTATTTCCGCGTACCGCGGCTGTTCATATGTCTTAGACTGACCATAACCAGGTTCTGAATATTATAACCCTCCCTCTGGCGTCTCGCTATGAATAGATAAAACACCACATGCGCTTGGCAGAGGCCTGGTCTCATCCCCATATTATGCGGTCATTTGTAAAAAACTCCCGTGCAGCCGGCGGAAGGAACTCGTCAGGCTGTCCGTCCGTCCGTCCTCAATAAACACAACAACTGCTTATTGGACGGTGGTGTTGTCGTTTGTTGGTTGTAGCTTACACCCCTCTTAACAATTGCTGGCCGCATCGTTGACCCGAGAGTCCGTATGGATTAAAATTTGGACCGTGCATATGCCGACCGACGACATCTGGCAATGCTCCATAGCTCGGACAACACTTCTCTTCTCTCGCATGCCTGGCAAGAGAAGTGTTGTGCGAGCTATGGGGCATTGCCAGACCTCGCCGGTCGGCATATGCACGGTTCAAATTTTAATCCATACGGGCTCTCGGGTCAACGATGCGGTCGAAAGTTGTTAAGAGGGGTGTAAGCTACAACCAACAAACGACAAAACCACTGTCCAATATAAGCAGTTCTTGCGTTTATTGAGGACGGAGGGACGGCCTGGCCAGTTCCTTCTGCCGGCTGCATGGGATTTTTTACAGATAACCGCATAAAATGGGGATGAGACCAGGTCTCTGCCAAGCCGCATGTTGTGTTTTATCTATTCATAAAGAGTCACCAGAGGGAGGGTTATAATATTCAGAAAGGGTTATGGTCAGTCCAAGACATATGAACAACCGCGGTACGCGGAAATTAACAGGTGGGGCAAGCAACAGGCGTTGGCTCCCAGATGAAATGGTCAATCCTAGGGCTAACCATAATGATAATTTCAAAAAAACTTCAAAACAATCTTAAACTTCTATAAAATTAATGTCCACTAGTCTACTTCTTTAGCATATCCTTGTGCCATGTCATCCGCTTACATCATTTGCCATTTCTCTCCCATTATCTATCGGTTAATACGAAACACCCAGCAGCACTTCGTGTCTGAACAGCCAGCAAAGTTGTTCCTCTTCCATCCACTAGCAGACGAGGAAACTCATCTGTTTGCTTGCCACTCATCTTCTGCTCCATCGTTCCAGAATGCCACTCGATTAGTCAGCCTCACACGCTTTATAAATACACTCGCATTATTATTCCCTACCGATGCCCACGATTGCTTCGACTACCTCATCTGCATGCAAGTTTTAATACCAGTCCTGCTTGATGTTCATCCGGCCCCTGAGGTCGCTGCCACGAGATCATGGAAGGTCGCCACTATCCTCCTACTGCTGCTGGCTGCAATCGTACATGTACGATACGGAAGGTGCTCATCTACAATCTGCAGAAAATTCACAGATGCCGAGACGGTGGTTCCTCTCTTTACCATCCAGATTATTCTTTATATTTTTTTTGGACTCCTCTGCTTAATTCTTCAGTGAACATCTAGATTATTCTTGATGGCATGATTCTAAGAAGATTGATTGGTCAGGAGCAGAGGCGGAGCCAGAAAATGACCATGAGGGGGGCCAAATACTAACTGACAGATTATTGGAGGGGGCTAATATCATTTTTTTCTTCAAATACATGGTGAAATCTTATGTGTATAAGAGGAGTTTACCAAGAATAGGGGGGGCCTGGCCCCCCTCAGCCCCTCCCTCTCTCCGCCACTGGTCAGGAGAAAATCAATACGATGGGGCCAATACAATAGCGGAATTTACCGTTAGCGTAAGTAGTTATATCTACCATTTTAACAATCGATTGCAGCTTTTAAGGCCATCATCATAAGTAGAACAATGCATATCACTTTATTCAGTCTTCTGACCTTATGGGTAACATTTTTTTAGAAACTTTTCACCTCATATTTGCACAATTAATTTATTTGTCATTCACAAGATATCGATTTTTAAAATCCTGCGGCAACGCGCGGGGCATTCACCTAGTTGCTTTAAATAAAAAGAACTACTTTCACATATACAAAATGCACGTGGTGTCAGCGCCATATACCATGCGAAGCAGAATTTATAAGAGCCTTTTTCTCCAGAGCCACTAAAAAAAATGGCAATCTCGTCCAAGCCATTGAAAAATTCAATCTCTCGCTGGTGACCGATCTCGAAACTTTTGTTTCTTGTATGCCATTCTGTCTGCTGTCTGTATGTTTTCTGCCGTTTTGGTGTCCTGACATGTGGGATCGGCTATGGCAAAAGACCAAGTTGCCCATGGCCCTTCTCTTCTCTCTATCTTCTCTCTCTTCTCTCCGTTGACCTCCGCGTGCACACTTCCTCTTCCTCGTCTCTTCTCTCTCTTTCTTTGCCCCGCCGCTCCTCCCCATCGCCCTCACACCAGCGCGACCTGCTGCTCCTCCATGGCGGCCGGCCCGCCGCTCGGCTACGCCGCCGGCCCGCCGCTCCTCGTCATCGGCCGCCGGCTCTGGGGCTCCGCGGTGCCGGGCGGCGGCGCTCCCGATGCGCGGAGGCGGCGCGCGCCCACGGCGGCGTTCCCGGGGCGCGGAGGCGGAGCACGCTCGCGGCGCCCGGAGGCGGCGTTCCCGCCGCGTGGAGGCGGCGCACGCCCACGGTGGGGCTCGCGGCGCCCAACGGCGTTCCTGGCGCGCGGAGCTCGCTGCAAAGGCGGGGCCAAGAGGAGCCCAGAGGCGGGGCTCGTGACAGCAGAGGCCGGAGAGCGCGTCCTCAACCGGCCCCAAGTCCGCGTCCTCAACCGGCCTCGACGGCGACGCCCGCGTCCGGCCCAAGAGCGCGGACGTCCTCAACCGTCGGCTCATGCGTCCAACGCCCGTCGGCGCGGCTGCGTGGCCATCTCCTCCGCCGCGGCGGCTGGCGCGGATGGCGTGCGCAGCCATCTCCTCCTCCGAAACCATGACCGCGACGGCGCCACCGAGCTCCAGCCCCACCACGCCGCGAGCTCCGCCGCCCCGCAGGCTCCGTGCGGCCCATTCGTTCCGGCCGTCGTCCGGAGCCCCGCCGGCCGTGGCACAGGTGGAGGCCCTCCTTCGACCTCGCCATCGCGCCGTGCCTCGTGGCGGCCGAGCGGAGGCCGAGCTCCTCACGCGGCGGTCGGGCGGGGCTCGCCGGCGGCCGAGGCGATACGGCCCGCGCCTGGTTCCTCCGTGTGGACAGGGAAGAGAAGGGAAGCAATCACAAACAAAAAAAAAAAGAGAAGGGAAGTCTCAGGTGGTGACCGATGGAGCCCACTGGAGGGTAAAATCGTCTTCGACGCATTTGACGGCGTTAGACATAGAAGTGGACGGAATGGCTTGCAAGAAACAAAAGTTTCGGGTTCGGTCACCACGAGAGATTAAAATTTTCAGTGGCTTGGACGAGGATTGCCAACTTTTTAGTGGCTCTGGAGAAAAAGCAGAATTTATAATCATCATCATCTTCTAAAGATTGAGAAGAATCGGCAACGGCAGACGAAGGTGTGATAGAGAGTGAAGGATTGGGCCGTTCCGTCGTATGTGTCGGCCCATAGGCCCAGTTGGAGCAGGGATGGGTTTTGCTAGGCCATAGGCCCAGTTGGAGCAGGGATGGGTTTTGCTAGCAGGGATGGGTTTTGCTAGGGTTTATTGCTCCCTTCCTCGGCTACGGGCCTGTTTAGAATCGATTCTACCCAGCTTCGTCGCCCGCGCCGCCGCTTCCTCCTCGCCGGCGCCCGCGCCCGCGCCCGCGCGGCCTCCGCCTCATCCTCGCCGGAGCCCGCGTGGCCTCTTCGTCCTCCTTGCCGGAGCTCGCGTAGCCTCTTCATCTTGCTCCTCAATCTCCTGTTGCTCCCGAGAACAAGATACTTGCAATGAAGGACCGCCACCTCTCGCTGAACCAGACGCAGCGGGTCCGCCTGGATGCCGCGCTCCACGAGCTCGAGTCCCTCGCGCCCGCCGCCGCGTCCGCCGCCGCCGTCACCGTCGCGGACACCATTCCCGTCAATCAGGAGGACAACATCCTCAAGTACACAAGCTTCCCTCTCTCTGTCTCTATCTTCCCCTGTTGGTCCCTTCGTGTGCGGCTGATGAGTTGGGTGCGTGTGGCGCAGGGGGCACGGGACGTCGGACCAGGACGGGGAGGTGGTGGCGACGCTCTGCGGGGTGGTGGAGCGGGTCAACAAGCTGGTCTACGTCCGCACACTACGGGCGAGGTACACGCGCCTCTGCTTTGTTCGTCTCCATTGGCGTGTCTATGTTTCCTTTGCAAACAGAGGAATTCTGTCCCCGACCGAGGACTGACTGATACCAATCGGTCAAATACACTGAATTGAGTTGTGAACTTATTATACACTGAACTAGTAAGTGGTAGGTTGAACTTGAACCTAGTGGTAGGTTGATATTCAGTCTGCATAATTTAGGTTTGGTTATATGTTTTCCTGAATTCATATGTTTGGTCATTCAGATTACAAAGCCCATATTTGATGGTGCTTAAGAAGTGTGGCTTCCTTAATCTTACTCCCCATACTTATCTTTTCTTTATATTTTTGTTTAGAAAAATGAACTCACAAGCAGAAAATTTAGTTCAATTTGTTCTCTTTGACCCTCTTTCAGATACAAGCCAGAGGTTGGTGATATCATAGTTGGCCGTGTCATTGAGGTGTGTGAATTTATGCTTTCTCTTTGTGTTTGGGCTTTCTTCTCATTTAGCTTAAATAAATGGGCTTGTCATGCTAATTTTATCACAATACTAGGATTCTCTATACTTCATTGACTTAGAGATTTTAAATACGAAACCCAGAACATTATTGATTGCTTTATAACATGCAGATATGAGAATGTGTTTCCCTAGATACTGCATAGATTGAACTTATTTTACCTTCATTTTGGTTAAGTTTGTAGCTCTGACTAATTATAGGTGTTTAATGGCCAATGAATTTTTGACACATATCCATTTGGTGATCAGAGTTATTAGGCAAGTCTGAATCTTATAGTGGTCATGTTTTTCACTCAGTTAGAATCAAACATTATTTTCTTGACGGTGCAAACAACACACTACATTTTGTACCATAATTAATTGGTTTGTGTTTCTCAAGATTGCTCCTAAGCGCTGGAGGTTGGAGATCAATTTTAGCCAAGATGCTGTTCTGATGCTTTCGTCTATGAACTTGCCTGATGGTATTCAGGTGCGTTTTTCTTGATATTTACCTTGTAACACCATAAAATTGGACAGTCAATAAACAGTGGTATTGTTTGATATTCTATTCTGGAGAATAAATAAAGCTAATTTCTCAGCAGTAAGCACCATGTCAATTCATAAGTTTTGAGCACAGCATAATCTCTAATTCTCTACCATCAATATGTGTAAGTGTAACACATTATACACCAAGATATTATTCTATTGCCATGTTTGCTGCAAATTATGTACTGTAAACAGTCTTAATGTTGTGTCTGTTCAAAACAATCAATGAGTGCTATCCTGAGTAAATTATTAATTGCATTAGCAATTAGCAATTCTTGTTCAATATCTAATTAACTACCTTGTCCCCTGCTCCCTCTGCTAGAGAAGGAGAACCGCTGTTGATGAGCTTAATATGCGGAGTATCTTTGAAGAAAATGATGTTATCTGTGTAAGTGCAATATTTGCTCTGTTTATTTGAAGCAGTTATTTTGTTTTGGTTCTGCAGTCGACACTCAGTTCATCTTGTGTTCAGCGCAACACTTTTTTCGTCTATATATCTATAATGTCAGCAGCACCACGAACAATGAATGCACCATCAATGTGGCAATGCCCACCTTTTGTCATTATTATATGTCAAGGAACCATCTTAGCATATTTGATCGCACTTTCCTTTTTCAAATGTTTACTTAGTCCTGGAGCAACTGCTGCTGTGTTTGTTTGTCGTCCTAAGGTTGATTACAGTTTGAGGCATCATTTTCATACTGCTCATTTGTTGATAGATTCCATTGTTAACCCAGAGGCTTCTGCAAGCTGCAAGGCACTACTTAAACAGCTTTATGTTGTTGCATATCTATCTTACAGTTGCAATTCACTTGGCAGTATTTCATTCTCGTGTTACTTATATTTATTTAATCTTCAGTGATGAACTGATGATGGGCCATTACACGAGATTGGAGTAGGACTATATTTCTTTTAATATTCTGGTTGCTCTTTTTACTTGGCAAAGGTTGTTTGTTCTTACTTGAATTCTCACCATAAGCGATTTGGGACGCCAGTACGGCAGTACCTGAATCTGCCATTTGTATTCATAAAGAATGATATTGGGCACAGTTACCACAATTATATCTACTCTCTAGTCTTTAGACACCATTGATCGTTCATATTTGTGAACCATGTTTCACACATACACTAGGTCAATTCACTGAAAGAAAGCTGTTTGGTCTGTTGAGAAATGGGTCAGATGGTGAGTGTTTTGCATGAGGAAGGACTTCTTTTGTGTTTTGCTCACCTTTCTTCCCTTTCCCTCATGTTGACAAGGTGCAATGGTTTTTTCTGCTCATTTCTTATTTCTTGCATTTGCCCCCAAGGAACTTCTGGGGCAGTGTGGCCTCTATCTTTTTATAGCTTGATGGGCAATCTCATTTTTTTTCCTTGTTATTCAAACTGTTTTAGAATAATACGCTGCTACTTTGTGTGTAACTCAACCAGGCTGAAGTTCGTGGTTTTCAGCATGATGGATCTCTGCACCTACAGGCAAGGAGTGAAAAGTATGGAAAGGTACATGCCAGTTTAGATGACGCCCTTGTCCTGTTATCATTCTGTCCCTTTTGATGCCTCCAGTTTAGCTTTGTGTCATCTGTAAAATATAGAAGCCGTAATGTGAATTGCAAAAGTTGGTCTGTGTAGATCATTTGGTGCAACGATGCAAGGGAGACTCATGGATGTTTCATCGATGTGTCTTAAGCCTCCATGCCGTCTTCATTATGTTGATAAATATCTTAAGTATGTCTAATTTGTATGTGTCGGGTCTAGCTAAAATCTTGTCTTGCAAAAATTTACCATTGCTTGCTGAGGCACATTAGGCTGTTGCTGATATTGTTTTGAGGGGGTTTAATTTATTGATGCAGCTCGAGAGGGGTCAATTGCTGATGGTACCTCCATACTTGGTTAAACGGAAGAAGCAGCATTTTCATCATCTTGAGCAGTACAATGTCGACTTGATTCTTGGTTGCAATGGATTCATCTGGGTTGGTGAGCATGTTGTGGTGGGTGAAAAAACAAAAACGACAGGAGGTCAGCAGAAGTTAAGCACTGAAGCAGAAAATTTTACCCCATTAGAAACCAGGAAACATATATGCCGGCTTGCCAATGCTGTTCGTGTGCTCTCAGCCCTAGGATTCACTCTGACCATCGAACTAATCATCGAGACCATGGAAGCAAGTGTGTCGTCAAATGTAGAGATAAATGACATGCTCGGTGCTGAATTTTATGTCCAGACAGCAGAGAGAGAGGCTAAGCGTCGGGCTGATCTGTTGAGAAAGAAGACTGGGGCAAGGTAAGTAGGTAGCACCATCGGCGCTCGTCCTTGCTGATTCCGGCTGCCTGATTTGCAGAGAACAGTGCTTGACATGTTGGTGTGTCCCATCCGCATGAGACCTGTAAGTCTGTAACTGTGCCATAATGCTTATCTGATTGTATCTAAGGAAAAATATGCAACCAAGTTCTATGTACACCTTTCATAGTAGCAAAAGATGTAAGGGGTGCGCTCCACGCTGTGCTGTACATGCATTTGATTATGGTGCCTGGTGCCGGCAGTGCTGTGCCTGGCAGATGTTTGATCCGTTTGTTGCTAACTCGCGATGCACTTCTGATTTGAAAATTGACATGAATTAATGTTGCCTGAGAAATTTGCAACTCATTAGCCAGGCTATATGAATCTCAGTGTGTGCAAGTCACCAACACCTTGTGAAAACCTCGTCGAGGAGCTTTATGCGAGTGCCCTGGTGCAAGTGAGTAATTTATACGAGTGCCTTGGTTTCGACAAATTTGATGTAGACAATGAAGAGCGAACTTATTATAGGTTCTTGACATGACAAATCATTGCTGTATCATGCCTAGAGATTTCATCTGTCAATTTTGGTAGAAATGTTAATTCCTCTACTGAAACTTGGTAAATCTTTGAGCAAACGAAAGAACGTGGTTGATAGCGAGCAACTCCAGATATGGGTTAAGCTGTTTGACAAGTGGGGCCTACGTGACAGTGACCTCCTTCCTCTCCCTCGCTCAGCCCGCGCCCCCGTGCTCGCCCAGCGCCGCTCAGTCAGTGCCGCCGCCGCCGCAACCCCGCCCCGGTCCTCGTCCAACGCTCGTGCCGCTTGCTGGGCCGACGACGCGCCACGCCACTCGCCTGCTCCCCCGCGCCGTGCTCCTCGCGCAGCCTGCTCCGCCCCGCGCTTCTAGCCCGGCCGGAGCTGCTCTTCTTCTGCCGCGCGCGCCGGCTGCCGCCGCTCCTCTGATGGTGACGAGGTGGAGCCAGAAGAGCCCGGGCCTCAAGATCCTGTGGATCTGGACCCTGGGCACCGCCGCAAGTAACCGCATCCGTCATTTTTTTACCCTTTATTTTTTTTTCGTTTATCTAATCGTGCGAACTCACACCACTAGTGCCCGCTGATCATTTGCTGATTTGCGCGCAGTTGTGGTCGGCGGTATCGTCCGGATGCGGGTCAACGATGTGCAGAAGATCCTTCGGGAGCAAGAGCAAGCCGCCGCCGCCGCCGCGTCGGCCTCCAGCGAGCGAGTCCTGAAGGACGAAGAGTAGAACAGGTAAGGCTGCCCACTTCCCCTTGGATCGGCGTTGCAATGTTCAGGTTTAGCAATAACACAACGAGGTTGAATGGGGAAATGCTCAATTAAGTGATACAAACAGGTCCTAACTGGGAAATGGGAATCTTACCAATTTCACGTGTTAGAGAAGTGTTTACTTAGCCGAGGATATATGTAGCATCTGCCATCTGGTACTGTTATGCAATATCTGAGGGAAGCTCTATGTTTAGATTTACATATTTCTGTTAGTTTTGTCAAGCACTGGATAGTTGTGTTTCGATAGTTCCATTCTTGTCTGAACACAACATAAACATGCCAAGCTTACTGAAAATTTGGGGTATGCTGCTATTCTTATATAAACATATTTTATTTCTTGGTCATACTTGTAAACTCTCTCTCCACACATTAGGTCAATACGCTGTGAGGGCTGTACTTTAGGTAGTGTAATTGTAGTACTACTTTTGGTCAGATTTGTTGAGGCCTGTAGTTACAGGTTGGACAAATCTGTGGATGGTATAAATGTGACGAAGGATGTTGATTGTGATCGGATCTTTTTTCGCTTGATAGGATTGGATCATAGTTCGTTGTCTTATTGGATTTACAAACTATATAGTTTATATAAGATTTTTATGTTGTAAAGATTTAAGCTTATAATATTGATTTTCGATTAATTTATTTGACCTTTTTTGTACATTTAAGTGCAATTCTTGGCGTTATTTTCAAAGCTCCTTAACTTTAATGGTATTTCTCAAAATTGAATCATAGGATTATGGTATGGGAATACTATGAAATTCTATGTACGATTGTATGGGATCTTCACAAAGGATCAGATACTATAAAATTTGGTGCACATGGGCCATGTTTGGTTCAGGTTGTGCCCATGGTACGGAGAAAATCAGGATCCCACGGTCCATGGCCAGGGTGGTGAAGAAAATCATGGTGGCCATGACACGTTTGGCATGATTATTATGTTCTGCTGAGAATCTGCTTTCTAAGCAGTTCCAAACAGGCCCATGGTAGGATTTAGTGTCTTTTCAACTTGGTAGGATAGACTCATAGTATTGTAAGGTTTTAGGATATGGCTCGGGATACTGAAACCTTTAGTGTGACTGCTTGCAGTTTTTCTGGCACATAACAGAAGCAACACTCGTGATGAGTTTAGAGATATGAGTTTTTGGACGCAAACCAGGTTGTGCAGTGCCATGGTTATTTTTGTTTGCTATATATATTTGGGCTCTTCACTTTAAAGCAACATGGCAACAATGCAAGAGCAAATAACAGTTAATTATTTCTGATAACACCTGCGGTATTGAAAGTGATAGAGTTACAGTTTCTTTTTCCTCTTTCATCAGTGGATAGCAGAAATACTCCTGTATTTCTTACTTTCTTCTTAAATATATGCTGGAGCTTGAGTGCTTAACTGGAATTCTTTTCTTACAGGAATGGAGAATTTTGCGGCATTTTGAGCTGGGGATGCATCTGTATCGGGTCCATCCTGTAGTATTTCCATTTCCAAAAGACTTGGAGCTAAGGAAAGTTTTGCTTCCTAGTGATTCAAAAACCCTTCCCCCCTGTCTGCATTACAACTTTGATACATAATGTAAACTTTTGCTGAGAAGAAAGAGAGATGATGGGCAATATCTGAAGTGATTCAAGTAGACTGGATAGTCGGGGACCTGTGAGGTGATATGCATCCAGCCAAGGACTAGTTTGGCTCTTGCACGGCTTGAGGCTGTTAATGCCGTTGCATAAAAGAATACCACTAGCACTATGTTATTTGCATTTCTGTCAGAGTTTGCAGCTCGCCTGTACTCCTAGCTTTGAATTCCATTGTTCGCTTTCGCTTGACAGTCACATCAGTAGATAGCCAAAGCACGGCAGTACGGGACAGGTGTACACTCTCGCATAGCGAGTTGGCGAGGCCAAGAGCTCAATTCTCACTCTTCGGTTGATCTGGTGGCGTTGGAGCTCAATTCTGACTCTTCGGCTGATCTGGTGGCGTTGGCGCCTCGGCGATTCAATAGCTCACCTGTTTTTTTTTATTGTCTCAACCTTTGAGTACAAGCTGTAGTATCTGAACTCACGCACTAACACACATCACAACGCATGCATACACCCCAGTGCGCAAGCTAGATCTACAACCTATATCTAAGACTAACATTACATGGGGATCGAACCTGGGCGGGCAGCACTCTCACGTGGAGCTGCTGCCACTGGACTACGCGTCCGTTCTCATAGCTCACCTGTTGTTCTCCACGTCGCCGGACGTGGCGCGTTCTTTGTTGCTTGTCATAGGCAACGCCACCTACCTGACGACATCTACATCTACATCTGCGCCGTGCGTCCCGTCCGTGCGTCGGTGCGTGCCCTATGAATCTCCGATAGACCGCGCTTGCCAACCAGAAGCAACTCGCGCGGAAAGTGACGCGGCAGGCGGCGCAGGCCGACCATTGTTAACCTTAATCCACCCATCCCATCCGCACGATCCGGCTCGCTCGTTGCTGTCGCGGCGCCAGATCTTCTGCCGATTGGAGCCGGACGGCGGCGGCTTTGGTGGTGGAAGCACCAGGAACCTTCGTCATCCATCACAAATTCGCACGGGGCACCACGAGGCGAAGGCCGAAGGGTGAGCCGTGGCCAAACGCAGTTGCCTCTTTCAGAGGCCCGTCGCTCTCCAGAAACCAACGTGGTTTTGACGCCGGGAGTCTCGGAGGCCGGCCGGTCGGCCGCGCTGAGACGCCCCTCCTCCACCATCTCCCGGCTCCCGGCACCGCAGTGGTCAGACGTCACGCCACACGCGGCAGGCGAGCCCTCGGTTGAATTTTAAACAGAGCAGCGCAAAGCGCACCGAGTCAGCCGAGAGCCTGAGACAGACAGATACACCACAGAGCCCTCGCCCGCCGCCGCCGGGGCGGAAAAAAAAAAAAAAAAAAAAAAACAGAGGATGCTGCAGGTGGAGGAGGCGCTAGCGGCGGTGCTGTCGGCGGCGGCGGGCCACGCGTCGCCGCGCGCCGTGCCGCTGCACGACGCGCTCGGGCTCGTCCTCGCGGAGGACGTCCGCGCGCCCGACCCGCTCCCGCCCTTCCGCGCCTCCATCAAGGTCAGCTCCCACGCCCTTCCCTTCCTTCCCATCCGCCCCTCTCCTCCCTTCGCCCTCCGCTCCGTTCCTGACGAAAACCGTCTCCCCCCTTGCAGGACGGGTACGCCGTCGTGGCGGCCGACGGGCCGGGGGAGTACCCGGTGGTCACGGAGTCGAGGGCGGGCGACGACGCCCTCGGCGTGCTCGTCGCCCCCGGCGCCGTCGCCTACGTCACCACCGGAGGTGAGGCCGCGCCTCCGCCTTGCCGCCTTGTCCCTTTGCGTGTCCTGGCCGGCTGCTGAGCGATAGACTGTGGTTGCTGGCGCAGGGCCGATTCCCGATGGCGCCGACGCCGTCGTGCAGGTGGAGGACACCGAGCAGGTCCCCGCCGGAGCGGATGCGGCCAGGAGGGTTAGGATCCTGGCGCGGGCGGCACAGGGGCAGGACATCCGCAATGTGGTATGCAAAGTCTGCTCACTCTGCACGGTTACTGGAGTTTCCTGTGCTTCTGCCTGTAGTGTGCTAGGATTCATTGTTGTTGGAAGCAAACTATCTTTGCTGCAGTCATCTTAGTTTTAGGTGCATTGTATATCAGGAAGCAGTGTCTACAATTCTTTCTCCTGTGAACTCGATACTGTTTAATTTAACTCGATACTGTTTAATTTACTATGGAATTCACTTGCTCTTGCGCATTGCTTACTGTGTGTATCAGTAGTGTCTACAATTCTTTCTCCCGTGAACTCGATACTGTTTAATTTACTATGGAATTCACTTGCCCTTGCACATTGCTTAGAAGTAGGTTACACTTGCTGATTTAGTAATTCAAATAACTGGCAGGGATGTGACATAGAGAAGGATTCGATAGTGCTCAACTCTGGCGAGCATATAGGTCCTGCAGAAATTGGGCTACTTGCAACAGTGGGTGTAACCACTGTCAAGGTGAATAATACTTCCAGTTATTATTGTGATTGAGTACATAAAAGAACAAGAATTGCAATGCAGCATTCTGATTTTGCATGTGCAGGTGTACCCTCAACCAACCATCGCTATACTCTCCACAGGGGATGAGCTAGTGCAGCCAGCCACTGCCACCCTCAGTCGTGGTCAGGTTATTTCTGCTCTTCCACGATGTTTGCAACCTTCACTCTTCTTTGCTTTCGGTATTCTCAGAAATGAATGATCCTCCCTCATGAAAATAAAATTGCAGATTCGTGATTCCAACCGAGCCATGCTCCTAGCTGCTGCTGTTCAGCAGAAATGCAAAGTCGTTGACCTGGGTATTGCAGAAGACACTGAAGAAAGTCTCAAGGAGCATATGGATGCAGCTTTGCGTTCTGATGCTGATATAATCATTACTTCTGGTGGAGTTTCCATGGGCGACAGAGATCTTGTCAAACCTTGCCTGGCGAAGATGGGTAAAATTCACTTTGAGAAGGTACCTTTGAAACCGTTTGGGGCTTCCAAAGATTTATTCTGTACAGCTAGTTATTGGGCAATACATAATCAACAACCAGGGATAGAGACTGAATATTAAATTTACAATCTGGTTCTTTTCATGTCTTTTGTTAGATAACCTATTAGACCTGTTATCTTTGGAAAAATAATCATTCTGAACTCAACATCATAATCCTTGCCCATTTATCAGAATGATTTTAATAGTTCATTGCTTGTATCACACGTACAGATCCAGATGAAACCAGGAAAGCCATTAACGTTTGCTGAGATCACTACACAAGACACGTCAAAGCCATCTAAAACAGTTCTTGCATTTGGCTTGCCTGGAAATCCAGTGAGCTGTATGGTTTGCTTCAATCTTTTTGTTGTTCCAGCAATTCGTCTCCTCTCAGGCTGGTCAAATCCTCATCTGCAAAGGTACTAATTCTCATTTTATGATTGTTGTCAGTTTTGTTCTCAACTTACACTATTCAGCATATTTCTTATAAGTCTATATCCACAGAGTGCATGTGCGCCTTTCACATCCTTTAAGAGCAGACCCACATCGTACAGAGTTTCACCGTGCAGTAATTAGATGGGTGCTTGATGATGGATCTGGCCGACCTGGGTAAGAGCTATACTATAGCTAATGATATTTGACAAGGTGTTTGGTATTTTGACACCAGTCAATGTTAACGCTTATTTGTTATGGGCTTGTGGCAGTTATGTTGCAGAGAGCACTGGCCATCAGGCTAGCAGCCGCCTCCTTAGTATGAAATCTGCTAATGCTCTGCTGGAAATTCCATCCACTGGACAGATATTGACAACTGGGACATCTATCCAAGCCATACTTATTTCAGACATAATAACTTCTCCTTCAGATAAACTGCCTGCTCCCTCAAAGCCACATCCATCTCATTTTGGTCCTGCTGCAAAAAGTATTTCCACAGATGTATCTCAGATTGCATCTCCACAGGATGCTGAAGTTAAAGTTGCAATTCTGACTGTAAGTGACACTGTTTCATCAGGAGCTGGCCCTGATAGGAGGTACTTATCTAAGCTGAGCTGGACCCCTTTTTTTCTTCGTAATGTGCAATAGAAATGCATAGGTCATAGGCCCATAGCCATGCAATGGATTTGGTTTATTTTCATAGTATATGTTGACAAGAGCAAAGTTGTGTATTAAACTCTCGATTTTTAAAGTGCATGCACCCTGATACACCTATTTGCCTTGAGCTGCAAAGGGGTCACTTCATGGTGCTAAATGAAAGTGTGTGATTACTGGTTTTCTTCACATATGATAGTGATGGAGTCCAGTAACAACTCCACATTTCACATATTATTCATTTGCTCTAGAGATCAAAGCAGTTTATTAATGTATATTTTGTTCTAGTTCTTTATGGTGCATACCACACATTTTTAGAAGTTAAAAATCAACTTATACCAGCTTATGTGTTATCTTTCCTGGTACCTGTAGTGGCCCAAGAGCTGTATCAGTAGTGAATTCTTCATCAGAGAAACTGGGTGGTGCAACTGTGGTTGCCACTGCAGTTGTTCCTGATGAAGTGCATGCACCCTGATACACCTATTTGCCTTGAGTTGCATAGGGATCACTTAAAGTGCATGCACCCTGATACACCTATTTGCCTTGAGCTGCAAAGGGGTCACTTCATGGTGCTAAATGAAAGAGTGATTACTGGATTTCTTCACATAAGATAGTGATGGAGTCCAGTAACAACTCCACATTTCACATATTATTCATTTGCTCTAGAGATCAAAGCAGTTTATTAATGTATATTTTGTTCTAGTTCTTTATGGTGCATACCACACAGTTTTAGAAGTTAAAAATCAACTTATACCAGCTTATGTGTTATCTTTCCTGGTACCTGTAGTGGCCCAAGAGCTGTATCAGTAGTGAATTCTTCATCAGAGAAACTGGGTGGTGCAACTGTGGTTGCCACTGCAGTTGTTCCTGATGAAGTGGACAAGATCAAGGGCATTCTGACACAATGGAGTGATATTGACCATGTTAACCTCATTCTGACATTAGGTAACATGATCTTGTTCTTCAGGTTAATTGTGTCTCACCTTGCCTGTTTCCTACTCACATGAGCTAACTTATTGGTGGATGCACATCATGCAGGTGGGACTGGCTTCACACCCAGGGATGTCACACCAGAAGCAACAAAATCTGTGATACAGAAAGAAGCGCCTGGTCTCGCATTTGTTATGCTTCAAGAAAGTTTGAAGGTGATGGTGGCGTCTATTACATTTTATTTCTTTAGATATTTCATATGCTGAATGTTTTGCAGATATGATTGGCTGATAAAAGTTAGCCACACAAATTGAAACAGTTATCCATTACAGTTGAATGTTTCAAATTATTAAGTGACATTATAGTCAACCATTCTCTGGTGAACCTTGCTGGTAATGAGATCTTATCATCTGTACTTCCTCTGAACTGCTTTTTCTGGTACAGATTACACCATTTGCAATGCTATCCCGGGCCACAGCTGGAATCAGAGGATCGACTCTTGTAAGTACTAATGCTTGCTCTCACAAGAAAAAAGAGTATTGGACTATTTCTTGCATTTGCACCTCCTAATCGCTGATTATGAGTGTTTTGTAATGGTTTTCAGATCATTAACATGCCTGGCAACCCAAATGCTGTGGCAGAGTGCCTGGAAGCACTCCTCCCGGCGCTCAAGCACGCCCTGAAGCAGATCAAGGGTGACAAGAGGGAGAAACACCCTCGCCATACCCCACACGCCGCAGCAGCGCCTGTGGACCAGTGGGAGCGGAGCTTCAGAGCCGCATCAGCTGGTAGTGGCAGGGGGTGCTCCTGCGATCCCTGAGGGGCCCTGATCGACTGTGAGATACCCACCAGAGAAGGGAACCAATACAGACAGTAGGAGAGCAGCTCTGTTCCTCCGTGCTCTAGTGCACGACTGCGTCCAGCTCGATGTTGAAGTTTTGATCTTGTGCCTTGTGATGTTGTATGAAGATGCTGGAGTCCGGCTTGATAACTTGCTGTTACTTGATTGCGAACTTCTTTCACTGCGCTACGAATAATGTACAATATGGTTTAGTCTCCTTGACTGGCTGTTGATGTTTTGCCTTAACCTGTTACTGCACGTGGTTTCTATCTTTTCCTTTTCATATTCTACAAAGGAACCGCTGCATTTCGTGTGGCGTCTTGCTCATAACAGCCTTCTTACCTTGCGAGAAATATTCAGAGAACGTGAATTGATTCAGACATAAACAGGATGAATGGCTTAAGGGATGAATCTACCGTTTTCTCACTCTTCTTTGTTTGGTTTATGGAATGGAATGACTTGATCCATCGGTACCCCATTCATCACAAGCTAATAATTAGTACTAATACGAGGAATAAAGGTATTTTACCAAATTTCAGGAATGGACTCAGTGGCCTTATCTATAACACAGTGATTATCCAAACTAAACATCCTAAAATATGTGCATGTGCTTTGATAAGAACGGCGGCCGCTGTTTCAACAAGTGCAAGTTTCTGAGAAATGCTGGTTGGCCCTGAATTCAGAACAAGTTGACTTTTTTTTTTCGAAAGAACAAGTTGACTTCAGTCCGCCAAACTGGTTGTGATCGATGTTGCTGCTGACTGTTGAGATGGATGTTCAGTGCAGGCCAGTGCAGGCGGGAGAAGTTGCACGCTGTAGATCGGATCTCTCGCATCAACGAAGCAAGGGTAGCTCAACGAAACAGAACAGACAATCACATGGTGTATGCTAGATCAGATGCCTTAATGCCCTGGAGGCGGCTTATGGCTCATGGCATACTGCTACTGGCATATCAATTATACATCTGCAGACTTGATCCATGAACAATTCTGTAGCTGCTCTCCGCGTTTACCACACTAGGACTGATGCTTTACCCCGATGCATTGCATATTGTCTCCCTTGATCTTTTCACCTGATTCTTTACCCCGATGCGGTGTGTATTGTCTCCCTTGATCTTTTCACCTGGTGGCGATGGTGTCCTCCAAGCACGGGAGCTGCTTAGCCTGCATGCTTCATGTCTGGACAGATTTGGCAAATGTAAATGTTCAGTTGGCTTGCTATTTGACTAAGCCTACGTGCCCTAACATCGTATAATGTTGGTCTCTGACCGATCAGCGACAGAAGTGATGAATAACGTCAGCCATGACGTATGCAAGAAACGCCGGTTACTGACCCCCTGCCACGACCACGACTCCATAGTCCATCTAGGAGACCAGGACGACGACCAGTGAAGAGGAAAACGCAAAGCGTATCTTCGCCACTGATACCATGCACCATGAAAAAGAGACAATAGCCAATCGGAGTGGTTTATAAATACATAAAAAAATTAAAAAAAAAACAATCGGAGTGTAGAATTCCTGGTGGCTGGTGCACTTGGACAAATTGCAAGAGACGAAAGAACGATTGACTAGCATGAGGTACTCAATTCCATGGTGAATTTTTCTCCCAAGGCTCCATCCTTTTCCCTTCTCTTTCGTCGATGCACAATGCTCTGTCGCCAACAACTACACTATCACGGATCCAAAAGCTAGCCGCCTCTTCGAATAAGTACTGATGCGTGCAGGTGCAGTTGCAGCTCGGAAGGCTCAGCTCGAACAACCAGGCGCGATCACTCGCCAAGTCGCGATGGGGAAGAAGACGCTCGTGCTGTACCCATCGCTGGGCGTGGGCCACCTCAACCCCATGGTGGAGCTGGCCAAGACCCTCCTGCGCCACGGCCTCGGCGTCATCATCGCCGTCGTCGACGCTCCCGACACCGACGCCGTGTCCGCCGCCGCGGTCGCGCGCCTCGCGGCCGCCAACCCGGCCATCGCGTTCCGCCTCCTGCCTGTCCCGGCTAGCCCGGACCTCGGGGCGCACCCGGTGAAGCGCAGCCTCGACACGCTCCGGCTCGCCAACCCCACTCTCCGGGACCTGCTCTGCTCGTCGCCGGGCATCGATGCGCTGGTGCTCGACATGTTCTGCGTGGACGCGCTCGACGTCGCGGCCGAGCTGGGCGTCCCCGCCTACTTCTTCTTCCCCTCTGCAGCCAGCGACCTCGCCGTGTTCCTCAACCTTCCCTACTACTACCCCACCATGCCGTCGTTCCATGAGATGGGCAAGACTAGGCTCGTGTGCCGCTTCCCGGGCATGCCGCCGATACGCGCCGTGGACATGTTGCAGGCGATCCGCGACAAGGATAGCGACGCGACCAAGGTCCGGCTTTACCAGTTCAAGCGCATGGCCGAGGGAAGGGGCGTGCTGGTCAACAGCTTCGATTGGCTGGAGCCCTGGGCCCTGAGAGCGCTCGACGATGGCGTCTGTGTCCCCGACCGGCCAACGCCGAGAGTCTACTGCATCGGGCCACTGGTCAACGACGGCCACAAGGCAGAGAGGGGCGACGAGAGGCACGAGTGCTTGGCGTGGCTGGACGCGCAGCCCAGCCGGAGTGTCGTGTTCCTCTGCTTCGGTAGCAAGGGCGCCTTCACGGCGGCACAGCTACTGGAGATAGCCCGCGGGCTAGAGAGCTCCGGCCACCGGTTCCTCTGGGCAGTGAGGAGCCCACCGGATGAACAAAGCCAGTTCCCCGAGCCAGACTTGGTGCGTCTGCTTCCAACGGGGTTCTTGGAGAGGACGAGGGACAGGGGTATGGTGGTGAAGAATTGGGTGCCACAGGCAGAGGTGGTGCAACACAAGGCCGTCGCCGCGTTTGTGACCCACTGCGGGTGGAACTCCACGTTGGAGGCAATAATGTCCGAGTTGCCGATGATCTGCTGGCCGTTGTACGCCGAGCAACGCATGAATAAGGTGTTCATGGTGGAAGAGATGAAGATCGCGGTCGAGATGGAGGGATACGAGGAGTTCGTTAATGCAGAGGAGGTGGAAGCGAAGGTGAAGCTTGTGATGGACACCGACCAAGGGAAGATGCTGAGGGAGAGACTCGCGATCGCCAAGGAGAAGGCTTTGGAGGCCATCCACAAAGGCGGGTCTTCTGAAGCGGCATTTGCAAAATTTATGAGAGACATAGAACTGGAGAATGTCCCACGGAGGAACATCAGCTCCTAAACCCAGAGTACAAGTTAACCATTACCGGAGGATTTAAATTTATAAATTCTATTCTATAATCTCATAATTTTTTGCATCTGTATCATCCGACTAGGTTTTGTCATAAATATTTGACAAGTTAATTGAGATAAAAGTCAAGCAGTGAAGTGCTAAATGCAGGTGCATTCGTGTAACTTTGAAACTTTTCTTTCGTCTTAGTCTTAATGAAAAACAAGTTACCACCTATTCCCCGGAAAAAGCTAAATGCATGCGCATGCGGAGTATATGCGGCCAAGGCAAGCGGGCGCCCACGCATGACGCGTCGGATTGGAGATCCACCCTTTCCCTGTTCGCGTTGCTCGCTTCGGCTTGAATCTGAGCGGGTGTTGGGCCAGCGATAGCTGTAGTGGATTGGCGGACTGTCACTCGCTGGTTTATTCGACCTGGTACTACTTTACCAGGATCAAACTACAACAGATTCTTTCCACTTGTAAATTAAGACAAACCAATAAGGCTTTGTTTGGATAAGTCATATTTGCATCAATCCACATGGGGGGATGTAGAGTGGAATTAAACTATATTACACCTGAATGCACCCCAAACACGTGGATTGATGCAAATATGGCTATATCCAAACGAGACCTAACTGATAACAGGTTGCTATTGCTTGCATGAAAAATACGAGAAATGCTTATGCTCATAAGTTAGAAAAGTGCAACTAAATACATAGCTCTGCGGAGCAGTACATGGGAAAGTTGATGATGGGGTCACTGTGATCATAAAATCAGCAGCTTGAGCTGGTTACATAGCTCATCGCATCTATCAAACAAGATACAGTTGGAGCAAAAGATGCACTTGATGGCACCACAGCAGTACCGCAAATGTCTTCGGATGTTTCGCCTAGGCATAAGGTCCCATGTCTTCTATCTCCTTTTGACCGGAGTTCTCGATCTCGACCGCCTCTTCCTGCAATGATTAGACATAGTTAGAAGTGTAAATCACACCGTTACTGTACAAGTGTGCCAACAAATAGAGGATTCCAGATTTAAAGGAATCAGCTGGTGCAGACAACCGAAGGTCCCAGATTTGAAGAAATCAGCAGTTTCCGTCCAGAATAACCAAAAGTCCAAGATAAGTACAGTTGAATCTAAAACAACTGAACTGAAAACTTTCCTGCAGGCTGATGTGCAATTTTGAAAACTTTCTGGGAGAACTATAAAATATCATATTTCATAAACTCCCTAGTCAGATCGAAACATTGTTTTTAGAAATCTGCTATCAAGATAGCTAAGATTCGAATTTATTCTTAAACTTCTTATCACTTGTTTTTATTTGCAGCTAATCTAATCCCCCATAATCAGCACAGCAAGATTGATAGCTAATCTAATTTCCATCCTAAATCTGAAAGCAAATAGAAATTTCATGATGAACCATCAGCACGAGTAATAGTTTTTTCCCCACAACGGTAGAAACCGAATTTCATCACCAAAGTAACAAAATTACAGAGTTCAGCAGTGTAACGAAAGTGCGGACAAAACAACACGTCCATGAGAATGATCACCAAGGGATCAGCCTCATGAAAGAAAAGTACCGCCACAACTAGAGATGATAACGCACGGATTAACAAAAAGATCAGCATGAGTAATAATATAATGGCAAAGGAAGAGCCGATTAATCTCTTACCTGTCAGCAGATGAATAAGGCGAATGCCTGCGGTGAGAATGCTTGCTATGTGGAGACCGCGAAATTCGTCTAGAGATGAAACATAATACTAAATGGGTAAGTGCAAGGATAAGAGGCATATGAACCTGATGTTTCTTCACGCAGAAGATACCTGCACGCTCATTTTAAATTCACAAAGTGTACAATAAACAATTTCTATGTGATTCAACAACTTGTCATCGCATATCCAATAAAGAAGGGCAGTGTGGTTCAAATTAGCATATAGCAGAAACCCGCATTTAGTATTACCAGTTACCACCTTAACATGAACATGAACCCCATTCTTTAACGGGTAGAACAACTGAAGACAAACATCTTGCTTTATTCATAATAAAAGCATAAAAAGCTAGTGATGTATTCTTTAAATCTAGCTGACTAGAACAACTTATGCCAACCATAAACATATTTATCTGTATGAATACTCAGGCTATCAAAATTCTCTCAATCCAAGAATAATTCCTAGCATATAGTATTATAGAGGAAAGGGCATGAATAGGGTACCTGTTTCTAGATTTTGGGGGTGAAGGTGACATGCTGGTTTTATGGGAATGATGCTTTCTGCAGCAGAAAATGGTAATGAACTGCTCACCAGATCAGGAGTGGAAGTAATAAATGCAAAATATAGTTATGAGTGACGGTACCTCTTTTTCACACTATCTGAAGGCTCGTCACTTGAAACACTCCCTCGAACATGTGAGTTCTCCTTTCTAGTACAACTTCTCCCCCTCGGTGATCGTGACCGTGAACTTCTACTGTTATGACTTGTCATCTGCCTTGATCTGTCGTCCTTTTCATCTTTTCCTTTCCCCCTTCTTCTATCAGTAGTATCTCTGTTTCTCTCCCTATCCTTCGGAAAATCCTTCTGATCTCCCTTTGAATCATCATGCTTAGAGTTTCCTCTGGAATGTGGCTCCCTTGTATCGGATTCATGCTTTGCAGCCCTACCAGAACCTTTGCCCTCCATGAAGATACTCCTTTTGTCAATACTTCCATACATGCTGTTTCTGTCATCGTTACTATATTTTTCTGCTCTAGAATATTTTAGTTCTTTTGTATGATCAGTCTTCAACTCATTAGCCAAGTCTTCTTTGCTGCTCTTTTCTAAATGCCTGTGACCGCTTTCCAAATCATTGTGCTTTTCAGTATTATTGCCGGAAGAAGTTTTTCTGTTTTGGATATCTACCTCTGCATACCTATATGCCTTCTCATCCATTCTGTCAACTGCACCCTTTGGCTCAGTATGAGCTTCGGCCTTGAAACGAGAGTCTCCATTCTCTGTATCACGAATGTGCTTTTGTTCAGGTTCTGCATTCACACTCCTTTGGAAGTTTTGGTTATTAGATTTAAGATCTTCCCCTGAAGGAGCACTTCCAAGTGAAGAATGTTGTTCATTATGATTCCCATTGCTTTTTCCAAGAGTGCTTTTATCACCTAAAATTATATCATGCATCTAAGTTAATAATTCTGAAAAGCAATACAACATGAGTATTTGGTTGCAGCTTTACCTTCAGTATTTTCAGCACCAGTATTAGCTTTAGAAGATAAATTTGATATTGGTATCTTATCCTCGCCATCAGCATCAGCATCGTCGTCATTGTCATCATCATCATCTGAATCATAACTAGCCAGGCCGAGAAGAGCACCTTTAGGGGAGCTTAACCCAGTACTATCTTTACGATCAGTGCTATTGGTTGACTTAGCAGGGAGAACAACTTTAGCCGAGGTCTTGGTTCTTGATCCTCCCAGACCAGGCTCCTTTGAGCCATAAACACCAGTGGGTTCATTGGCTGCACCAGAGGCAATAGTCAGCAAAGTAAAATGTCTATTTAATTTCAAAATTCATTCAAATTCACTCACATTCAACTGAGTCATCTTCATTCACAACTTTTGTTGCGATCTCATCAAAAAGATCATCAGTAACCTGCAAGTGATGAAAAAGGGTAATACATTGACCACTCAAAAATAAACTTGCACCTCTTGACGGATACAATAATGTAAACAGTAAACATGGATCAGGTAAAGAATAAAACCTTCAAAAGGACTTCAGTCAACACACGCTTAATTTCCTTGTTGATCGCTGCCGTTCGAGCTGCTTCAATTTCATCCTGCAAATAATTTAAGTATGAGCACAATAATCTAAATAAGGACCATGTTGATACTCAAATCGAAAGTGTCCAGGAAAAAATGTCAAAATGCTTTTTAACGATATGTTCTACTTATTCTGCAATGCAAGAAAATAGCAAAGTTTATTCTTGTTTCAATCAGCGCTGTTGCTCATGATAGGTTTTCCAATAACTGGCAAATGGCCATATGGGCAATGCATCTCTAAATGAGTCATTGTATAACAAGAGTTTACATGCTCTCAATAGGTTTTTCAAAGCCACTAGCCTCCACTCTAGTCCAATCGTCTTACCTGCTGATATTATCTAGCAAGCTAGTTCAAAATTATTAACGTATGATATTATTTTTTCCATTATTTTCTAGTCCCCCCCAGGCCCCAACACATGCACACACTTTTTAGATTACTAACTTGGACATGTGAACCTCTCCTCATGTCCTTGAATATAAACTGGAAGGATGCTATTTGGTTGATCTTGTATGCAACATACAAAGTGGGAGAGTTAAGAACTTCAATTAAAATAGCAAATGGCACCTCATCATCTTCATCGTCTTCAGTGGATTTAGCCGAATCATTACTTTTGCTGTCACTTTGGTCAAGTCTTCGTATTGTTTGTTCTGTATCATTAGCTTCCATGGAATTTAAGTTTTCTGAGTATTGCGCCAAAGCACTTGGTGGTGCTGATTTTTTCTTCAAAAGTTCTTCCCGAAGCCAGTTAGGTACTGGACGCTGGTACAGAATGCAACAGGAACAGTCAAAAAGTTAAACAGTTGAGAAAAATCAGAAAAGGAAGCGCATGACAGGAAAAAAGTGGAGGCATACTTTCTTTGATTTTTCTGCAACACTAAAAGGAGTGTTTGGATCTGTAGGGAACACTTCTACACTGCCAACACCAAATGCTGGTGGGGCACTGCCAACACCAAATGCTGCAGGTGGGACATAACTAGAACTAGATGCTGATCCAAAAAGTGGTGCAGCATGCCCAGAAGGATCCATCTGTAGGTTCAAAAAAGTAGAATCACAAATGTAAGGGAACTTAACCGAATAGGTCAGTAATTCAAACAGGTGTACAAACCTGTGCTGTTTGTGCTGGCACAGGAGCTCGAGGCAGGAACCCTACTGTAGCAGACGGCGTCCATGAATGTGTAGAGGTTGCAGCTACATCATAATTAGATGCTAGTGTTGGAGCAGCTGGGATATTGGAATTAACATTTGTATGTACTGCCAAATCAGGAGCCTTCCTACTGTTAAATTCCAAAGGTTGGTCGCTTGGATCAACTGGCGGTCTTTCATGCCCAAAAGGTTCTGCCAAGGGAACAACAGGCATACTAGAGAGACCCGGGGGGAATCCACCTTGAACAGACGAGGCGGTTGGAAATGACTGTGCTTGAGAGTTTGGATATTGAAGCATATTATTCCCATTACCTGTTATTACATGGCAAAGTCAAAGTCAGAATTTTACTTACAAAAAGTATTACTCATCATGAGCATTGTAGTTTATGTAAGACAAACAAATGAATTCAGCTCTATATAGCAGAAAAGGATGAATGCTCAAATACATTGTAGAAGTGATCATTTACAGAAATGTGCATTTTGCCATTTATTCTACAGTAAAAAGAAAACATCATTAATGAAATATATTGCACCAGTGACTTTTATTCTTATTTTTAGCATCAAGGACAGTACATAAAATTGACATGATATACCACCACCAGTAACTATTGAATCCTTGATATCCAATTATAGTCAGAAATGAAGAGATTCATCAACATCTCAATACATTTAACCACTCATACATGTCTTCCCTCCTCTATTTGATAGAGGCAACCACAATGGATATAACCAATGGTGCTTCAAAGGGTACGTAATGAGTACTCACAACAGGTACACAGAGATAGGTTAAGTGTACCAGACTTTCTATTCTAAAATAAATAATGCTCTAGATTCGAAGTCTTTCCACAACTGAATCTGGCAACATACCCAAGAGCGACCAGCCTATTATGATTCAGGCTGCACAAACAAATTAAATTGCCAAGCAAGGCATACCTGGAGCAGAAGAATAATTATAAGATACCTCCTGCTCATAGGTGGGTGGAAATGAACCAAAGTTCTTTGCTGGAGACGCCATTGGACCTCTATCTGCAATATAATCTTCAGCTCCGTTCTGAAACTTACACATCCACAAGTAACATATATATATCAAGGGCAATAAGATGCTTTACCTAATAAATGGTTTGTTTCTCTCTGTTGACCTGTCATTGGAAATGGCACATGATCATTATTGATTGATTGTGGTACTGGTGGGTACAAAGGTTCTGTAACTTCTGTTGGCAGACCAGCTGGTTGCTGATACTGATCATGGTAACCATTATGATGAGCTTCAGTTCTACTTGTGGATATGGCATGCTGTTGAATCTGGTGGTTTCCCGTAACAGATTTAGCAGCAACCCATGCCTTAGCCTTTGTAGCCCAATCTTCCTCATTGCCATGACCTTCCATTTTTTAATTTTTAAGGAAATAGAGAAACTATCATCATAACTAACAATTGATTTATTGGTGAAAGAGATCTATTCTTCTTCAAAAGTCTCTCTAAAGTTGCTTGTACTATAGTAAATCTTATGCTATGTTTATTCGTTGAGAGTAGCCTAAATGGATTTAATGAAAAGGCCCCCAGTTGAGCAACTAGTTCATTGACGAACAAGAAAACGTTTTACTTTGGTAAAAACAAAGTATGGCACCAAAAAATATCGAGAACTGATTATGTAAGAAAGCACACATAAGTGCTAAGAAAATAACAATGATGTGAAGAAAATGCAAAACCAATCGCTTAATATTGATTTATCAACAAATAGTTCTCAAGAGAATCTTATGCAGAAAGAGGATTACGTGACAGTATGTGTTAGGCTTAATAACAATTTTAAAGGAAACATATCATGCAAAGTCACTAATACATCAAAGATAGCGGTAACACCCCAATCAAGTGGTGCAAAGAAATTTCCAACTAAGACTAAACTTTAATAACAACACCAGTATAAACATGGCCATGATGGATACACATTTGCAGCTTCAGTAATGTGTTATACAGTAGCCAAGACCTATTGAGAACTTGTGTTTTCACGAACAAGGTTGAAATGCATGTATAATATAACCTTTAGCCAAAAAAAAAACCCACATCCATAAGCACTAGGATAGGATGCTTAGTAGAAATGCCACAACATAGTGCATCAGTATTATTATTTTTTTGAGCAATAGTGTATCAGTAATTCAGTATAGATACAAGCAATGGCGTCATAGTTATAAACTAAACTGAACGTGATTTGCAAAATTATATATGAAAAGAAGCAGAGGTTCATATAATTTCGACAGACCTTGGTATCCATGATTCTGAGCCCATGAGGGATTGGTCCAAGCCTGCAAAATAAGGAATATCCAACCATGAACTTCATGTTCCATGAAAGTTTAGAGCAATTAAACAAATTAAGGTCACCTCACACAAAGAAGAAAAGTTAAGATCCACATCAAAAGTTAACTAGTAAAGCCGCTGAAAATGGGAATACTGATAGCAGAATCATTCCATCAATCCATCTACCGTTTTGTAAAATCATATCAATGTCAAACAGTGCCCAGCCATTAAGACATACCATGATTGAATGGAATGGAAGCATAGGCTTACATCCGAATAACCACACGCCCATTGTGCTCGGCACTAGAACTAAAACCCCCTTCCCCATTAACCTAACACCCAAAGGCACACCTAGTCAGAAACCCTAGTGCAAAACCAGCTACGTATTGCCCCCCAACAAGGACGCCAATGCATCGCCAGCCATTCGAAACGCATACAGGGTAAACCCAACGTACCTGCCCCGGCGGCGGCGGAGGGTAGCTAGGCGGCGGGTGCTGCCCGGCGCCGTGATGAGGGGGCCAGGGGTTCCCAGGCGGCGGGGGCTGCTGCTGCTGCATCGCCATGGGCGGGGGTGGCGGTTGGTACGCGTAGGGCTGCTGCGGCGGTGGCGGGGGATGGTGCTGGTGCTGCAGGTCGGGCGGCGGCGGGCCCCACTGGTGGTGGTGCTGCGGAGGGTAGGGGTGTCCGGGGTGGGGAGGAGGGTACGGCGGCGGGGGCGCCGGGTACCACTGGGCGCTCGGGTGGGAGGGGTGAGGTGGCGGCGGCGGTGCGTCGCCGGCGCCGGCGAAGCGTCGCTGGTGCTGGTACGCGTCCATGGAGGCACTGGCGTGGCGGAGAGGTTTGGGCTGGGGCCGGGAGGAAGAGGCGAGGTGGATATTTCTCCTTTTCCCGTCCTGACTCCGTGACTCGTGACTCGGTGAGTCGCTGGGTCGGTTTGCTTTTGCTCAGGTGGGCTTGCCTGCTGGTAGCGAACTTGGGAACCGGCCCAGACGAGGAACGATTTGTTTCACGCATTCCCATTCCCAGATACCACGACTCAATACTTATCTATATTGATTGATTGTGCTAAAAAACAATCTACATTGATTGATTGACAAATTGTATATCTCACCTCATCACAAATATAAGATGAGAAATCTTCCTTCGGAAAATTAAGCTGACCACGAGCACCAATCTTTCTATACTCGGAACATTTACTCGAACCTTTCAATTAAGCTGACCACGAGCATCAATCTCAGTCTATACTCAACATTTACTCGAACGTTTCCACGAGCATCAATCTCAGTCTATACTCTATACTGAAACAATTACTCGAACCTTTCAATTAAGCTGACCACAAGAGTACTTCCATAACGAAGTAATCCAACATGGAGCTGAGAAAAGATACGAAGCGGTTACGTGAAAATCACGGTTGACCATTAAGTAGCCGGAGTTTGCTAACATCGACCATGGAAGTAGATAGAGTAAGAAATTCAGTTATCAAAAGCTAGAAATATCACAAGCCACAACAGATGATACCACAACAATCCAGACATATCTCAACACAATCTCTATGTTCTCTACTAAGACACTCTGAACTCGTAGATGAATGGGTCTTCAACCAGCTAACTTGGCGTCAACCTAGTTAGTTTGACTTCCATCCAAGATAAGCAGTGATTCCCCCAGAAGCTTTTGCGCTTCCTCTCTCCTCCTGAAGTAAGAAAATATACTCAGGTGCGTTAGAAGTAAGCATTTATGCAGTCATAA
This sequence comes from Themeda triandra, assembly GCA_018135685.1. Classification (NCBI taxonomy): domain Eukaryota; kingdom Viridiplantae; phylum Streptophyta; class Magnoliopsida; order Poales; family Poaceae; genus Themeda; species Themeda triandra. Next base: position 113,711 of record JAENPR010000619.1, read on the forward strand.
TTTACAATGAAACCTGAAGACGAGCTTGCCACTAGTTGCCAAAGCATGGTAGCATACAGGCTACTGTGGAAAAATTGTATGCATGGTAGCAGAGGTCAACTTCACAGAATAAGATGTATTCTACAACTTTTTTTTAATCAAAACTATAAGCTAACCATCTCTTGAACTAGACTATGTTTCGGATCAGGGCAGCAAGCAGTAGTTAAATGGTTCTTTAACGTCGTAACTGTGAGGGTGACTAAAGTTCACGTCATCTATACTATGCCAAAGCCATAATGCAATGATAAAAAGAAACATTTACAACAGTCGTGAACATTTTCCCAACTCTTTGTAAGAATATATAAATATTGATGAAACATATATAACGACTGCATCATATACTGGAGTGTTGTGCAGGATTGACTTAATACTGATGAATATCTTTTTAGCTCAGAGGTCTACCCTTATTTTTTTTATTAACTACATTAGATGGAAATCCCAAACTTCCGCAGCCAAGCTGAATAAAGACTAGTCACTCACTGCTTTATATCTTCAATTGCTTCCTTGCGGTGCTGAATTTGGCTCTCAAGCATGTGAATCAATGTGGCTCTTGCCTAAAAGATACTAAAGAATGTGAGTTCATTCTTTAATACCAGAAAGATATACAACATGGAACAAAATCTGAGGTTCACACCTGATGAGGCCGTAAGGAATTGAGAAGATGATGTAAGTTCTTGAATATGAGTGTAATATCTTCAACCCTACGAGCATACTGAGATGGTCTCTCAACTAAAATATCTGCCAGCTCCAAAATATGCAATTGAAGCTCTCTGTTGAGGGTCCTTAGCTCCTTTTTGAAGTCTACAATTTGCAAATTTTACAAAGAATCAGCTCATTAAATCAAAGACAACTTAGTAAGTCATCAAAAGTAAATGTAGAACAGCTTATTTGGTATATAAAACTTTCAACTAGTATCTACTTATAAACAATTTTAACATTTAAGAGCATCTCCAACAGTTATGCAAATAGGATTTGCATTCTTGTTTTTTGCCAAAAACCACGAAATCACCTCTCCAAAAGTTATGCATACTAGTTTTGCATTTTGGGAAACTTTGCATTTTCTAGGGAAGGCTTGGCATTTATGCATAGGCTGGAGCGACTTGGCAAACGCAATTTCGCGCGACTATCGGGCGCGTACGACTGCTCCCGCGACTTTTTTCCCTGCCCTCTCACAATCGCGCGCCATATCTTCACGTACGCGGACGGGAGTCGCGACGCCATCTCGGATCGCGAGACTGGACGGGATCGCGATTGAATATCTCCGATCGCCACCGATCGCAACTGGACAAGATCGCGACTCAGGCATATCTCCGATCGCCACCGATTTGGTGGTCTGTACCTAGCAATTGGTGTACCTACGAGGAGAAGCAATTGGTGTCCAGGGTCGTACGGCAGCAGCAGCAGGTTCGTGGACTTGATGACTTGATGACGATCACTACGGCAGCAGCACGTACTGATCTCCGATCCACGCGTACGGCAGCAGCACGTACTGATCTCCGATCACTACGGCAGCAGCAGGTACTAATCTCTGATCCACGGTCGTACTGCAGCGGAGAAAGACTGGGACGGAGGCCGCGGAGCGAAGGATTGGCGGCGGCGTGAAGAAAGAAAAGGCGCGAAGAAGAACTCGCGACGCTTTTCCCAAATGCAAAACCAAGTTTGCATAACTGTTGGAGATGTCTACTTTTTCTCCTCCCCATTTGGTTTTCAGAATTGGCAAACTACAACAAATGCATAGCCAAGTTTGCATAACTGTTGGAGATGCTCTAACAATCAAGAATTGAGTTGTGTATGCATATACAGATAAACATATCTATTTCTCAAGAACCAAATTACCAATATTGGGGCCCTTTGGATAAAGCTGACGGACATTATGACTCTCCAAGCTTGGAATCACAACATCTCCCTGGATACAAAAGAGGCAAACCAGAATCAGCTTACTGCAATCAACAGCAGATTAGCACAGGCAGTATGATAAAACATACTGTGTAATCAACACCCAAGGCTTTGAATGGTCCATCAATTGGCGGTGGAGGTTCTGGTGCGGATGAGGGATCCTGCTCAAAATTTTTGTACAGTCGGTAAAATGGAGGAGGTGGAGGGTACGATGATGATGTGGCCATTGCCATCCTGCAATATGCAACGCAAAACAAGATTTAGGCCTTGTTTAGATTCCAGATTTCACCTCCAAATTCCACTATGCAGAATTCCTATTTCTCGTTACATCAAAATGTCGGCACATGCATGGAGTACTAAATATAGATGAAATAAAAAACTAATTGCACAGTTCTGTTGTACTTTGCGAGACGAATCTTTTGAGTATAATTTATCAATATTTGGACAATATTTCACAAATACAAACGAAATTGCTACGGTGTCTACGGTATGTGAACCTTTTGAATTTGGACTCCCAATTTTGGGATCTAAACAAGGCCTTAAGTATAGAGCCTGAGCCGTCAAGTCAAATGATATAACCTCTCAAAGGCGAAGTCGGATAATTCCTATGATTTGTTTAAGTTTACAGCTTACTTGAACCCAGTGAATCAAATGAAATTTTATGATATACGATTCAAAGTGAAATTACGGGGAAACAAACCTCTTGCAAAACTGCTGCTATTTTAAAATTTACATAAACATGACTAGAAGTATGGAGAAATCCACATGCTAATGCTACTCAAACTTTCTAACTTCAGCAGCAGCTTAATACCACATATCACAAAACACGCCTTAATACCTGGCAGATTAGCAAATACATCAACTGATTTACGTCAGCTTCAGTCTAGATGACCAGCTCACGGTACGGCGCGGCCCCCAACCAAGATACCAGCACACAACAATTTGAGTAATACTGCACTATACTTCGACTGAGGCTAGGGCTCGGCACAAAGAGCGGGCTCGCCGGGCGAGAGAGAGAGAGAGGAAGAAATACCTGACTACAAGTGTAGAGTATGAAGTGAACTGGTCGGATTTCTCACCTGTTGTACCGGCACCGTCGGGAATGGGAGCGCCGCCGCCGCTGCCCTTCGCCGCCGGGTACGACGGAGACACGCCGATGCGGAACCGAACGGAGGCCGGTGGGGGAAGAAGGTGGGCGTCTGATGCTCTCATGGGCCGGCCCAATTCGGATCCGCCTAGACGGTCTCGGCCGTTCGTTTCTAATCGGGCCGCTGTCACAGCAGGAGCCGAGTCCTTTTACGCCTCCGCCCCTCATCCAAGTTGTTATACAAAAGCAATCCCGACCTTCCGCTCCCGCAAGAAAGAAAAAGAAAAAGGAACAGGGAGAAGAAGCAAAGCACAAGCGCATACAGAGGCCGCCGCCGCAGTCCGCAGCAGCAGCAACGACACGCACCCGCTCCCCATCCCCAACCACGCGACCCGGCTCCGAGGAGGAGCGAGACCACGCGCCGCCGCCGCAGATCCGCGGTCACCGCTAGGGTTCCGGCGAGATGGACGTGGTGAAGGCGGCGCAGCTGTCGGGGCGGACGCTGGAGCGGGTGGTGGTGCACCCGCTGGTGCTGCTCAGCATCGTCGACCACTACAACCGCGTCGCCCGCGACACCCGCAAGCGCGTCGTCGGCGTCCTCCTCGGCACCTCCTCCCGCGGCTCCGTCGACGTCACCAACTCCTACGCCGGTAAACCTCCCAACAACCCCCGCCCTCATGTTCCTCTGCCCGTCGCTAGGGTTTGCGCCGCTCAGGACGCACGCTTCTGGGGCTGCTGTGCTGCGTAGGGTTTCGCTGAATCGGCTGCGGTTGTAGATGCAGTTAGATCTGTTGACGTGGATTGCCCATGCTGTTAATGAGTGATTGATTAGATCTGTGATGTTGTCCCGGGGGTGACTTGCTGAATCTGCTACTTATTTTGTGTAGTGCCGTTTGAGGAGGATGACAAGGATCCTAGGATCTGGTTCCTTGACCACAATTACCATGAGTCGATGTTCTCCATGTTCAAGAGGATTAATGGTATGCTCTGTCGAAATTCTCATAACTTGTTGGGTCCTCTTGGTGCTATTGATTCTGTTGCCCTAATGAGCACGAGCTGTTTGTGGTGCAGCCAAGGAGCATGTTGTTGGCTGGTACAGCACTGGCCCAAAACTAAGGGAGAATGACTTGGATGTCCATGCATTATTCAACAGGTATGGTGAATCTGCATGTGAAGTTATGCCCTCTTATGATTGTTTTTCTGAACCCGTGTTACAATTTTGTATTGTGCTGTCCTATGTTATAGACAAGTGTGTAACTTCGCAGTCAGAACTTAGGATTATTGTTTTAAGTGTTGTCATACAGATTAGCTTCCATAAAGCTATTTGATTACTTTTCACCTAATGTTAGTGATACACATGGTTGCAGATGTGTTTCTGTTTTCGTCTCTGCTAAAAAACATTTGCTCACACTAGAGACAGAACTGCATAGCCAATACATTTTCTCATGAATTTTGCTTTGAAATTATGTGTTTACTGTCCTAGAACTGGTAATTTAGTTCGCTGGGAATAGAAAAAAGTATGGAGAGAACAGTCAATTGTTAGTATTTCACCAGAGACAATTTCTTCTCCACATACTTCTGTGAAAGAATAATCTTGTTGGGTCAAACTTCATGAGCTTTGAGAGCCATCTATACTTTCTGATCGTTTAGGAACTTCAAATGTTTTTTCCTCTACATTTCATATTGTCTGTCCTTCTCTAGGGATGTTGGATATGTTGATCAAAGAATTTATATTTTCTATATAATGTTAATTCTGCCAGCTTGGTCACTGGGTGCTCATCATGTATTGCCTGTCGTGCTTCTCACAGCTGTTTAATCCAATTCTCGCTCTCCAATTTGCAGCTATGTTCCTAATCCTGTCCTGGTGATTATTGATGTGCAACCCAAGGAGCTGGGGATACCCACCAAAGCATACTACGCTGTGGAGGAGGTTAAAGAGGTATGTCTGGGGGCTGAGATGCTGGAGTGTTTCACTTTGCTTGCTCGGCATTTAATTTGTTTTTTGTCCTTTACAGAATGCTACTCAGAAAAGTCAGAAGGTATTTGTCCATGTTCCTTCAGAAATTGCTGCTCATGAAGTTGAGGAAATTGGTAAGACTTGTTGATCTGATACTGCATGAACAACAACAAAAAGTTATCTGTATTTTACTATCGGGATGGTATTGTCAAATGTTATCATTAGGGGTCCACCTATTACTGTCTTCATTTTGAGCAACAAAATAATTATGTAATATTCAAGTTCGCACTATGATAGTTTACTCATGTTTTATGCTATCATCAGGATTTGGGCATCTTCTAGATTATAATTATGTTAATTAATTCAGACCCTATTCTTAATGTCATCACTTAAGTCCTCCAATAGGCTAGTTTATTTTGAAGAACAAAAATAGTTACCAAGAAATATTGATAGAATTTGCACTTTAATGGCTTGTTAACCGATATGCTTTGTGCTATCATCAGGAGTTGAGCACCTTCTGAGGGATGTAAAGGACACAACAATAAGCACACTTGCTACGGAGGTAATATGTCATGAGTGGATTTTTCGATCGCTTATTGTTTCATTGAAGGCGCACACTAAAATTCCCTTTCCTTTGTGAATTAAGGTCACTAGCAAGCTTGCAGCCCTGAAGGGACTCGATGCAAGGCTTAGGGAGATCCGAAGCTACTTGGATCTTGTAATTGATGGGAAGCTCCCACTGAATCATGAAATTTTGTACCATTTGCAGGTTAGTCTCTCTTGCAGTTCGTCATGTATTACTTTCATTGCAATTAAATGAACTAAACAGTAAGCTGAAATATACCAGCTTCCTTAGTCACGGTAGTATTGCAGTCGGAATTGAACACATAAGATGAGTAAAGGTTCAGTGTATTTTTGGTTGATGATCAACTTTTTTCTTTGTATTTTAGTACAAATTGATCCCTTGAAAACAGTTATTTTTCCACATGTAGTTATGTTTTACGTTTTTTGATTATGTACAGCAATGATTTTAAATTTTGTAATAAACTTCTGTTTCAGATGAGATTGTAGATTATATTCATTATGAGCTCTTTTTGCAGGATGTCTTTAATCTCCTTCCAAATCTGAACGTAAATGAGCTGATCAAGGCCTTTGCAGGTAATCTTGCACCTTTCTTCTGATCCAACATAACTGACCTGATCTTTTCATATTCTCAATCACAGAATCCTTATTGCAGCAGCCTAATGTTCCCTTTCTTTTGTGCAGTGAAAACAAACGACATGATGTTGGTGATATACCTGTCTTCTCTGATCCGGAGCGTCATTGCACTTCACAATTTGATCAACAATAAGGTTGGTTGTTTCTATCTGCTTCTGATGCTGTTTCAGTTCCTCTATGCACTCTCTTTGTGACATTGATCACTTGTACTGGAATTACTCAATTTTTCTGTGGGCATGAAATTATCGGATAATTGCTGTGATTCCAGATGCTAAACAAGGAGCACGAGAAGGCTGAGGATTCGAAACCAACCGCCATTCCTACTGCTGCCGGGAGCTAAACATGCTTTTGATCATTGATTGGTGGCCAAGAAAAGGAATGAAACTTTGTGATGACTAGCACGGTCGTGCTCGAACCAATTGTCTTGACCTTGAATGGACATTTTGATGTTTATTTCATGTATGATAAGGTCAACCGCAAGAGAAACCAATCTATCTATACTCTTATTCCTATATACCATTTACTGCTTCCATATTCGTCCATGTCGCTCCATTTTCACTGCCCTACGATTCGGTATCCATGGCTTCAACAAACACGTCCACACCATCGTGCCCTTCGCCGGCCATTCTAGCCGCATAGGTTCTGGCCCCTTCCAGCGCTGTCGAGAAAAAAAGGGTAAAGGACACACATCTACCCTGCTCCGGTCGTACGAATGCTGCGCCGTCCGGGCTCGCCTCGCTGGCTTCGCTGCCCACCAGGCGCTCGCGGCCTCCGCCCTACGCACCCCCGCACCGCGACTCGCTTTGCCGCCGCCATCGGTGGGTTGGGGTAACACAATTGTGTTGAACACATTTTTTTTTTCCACAACAACTCATTTTTTTTCACAACAAGATGTGTAAAGACATCGCAATTTACAAAAGCAATAGTTATATGAAGCATACAATATTTATGTTCTTTGCATAAAGATTACACGCAAGATACCATAAGTTTTACATGTCAGTGGCTCAGAGCATAGCCAACAAGCATATGCAGCTTGATGCCAGAAAGAACTACATGGTTTCAGTATACAAAAGCACATTCTGCAGACCTTAAATGTAGAGGGAGTTGCAAAACGGATCCAAGCCATGCATGATGCATCATCTGACGAACTTGTGGAGCTAATTGATCTGTGAAGGAATCATAAAGGAATCCTCCTTGCATTACCTAACCTAAATCTTGTTAGAAGCTATAACTGTAAAGCTAAACTTGGGATTCTAAATCTACTTCTGATCTTTGAGTACTGCCTTTTGATTCTTGCATCTCCACCTCAACAGTAATCACTTCTTTTGACTTGCCATTTTCTGTCTCCATCCGTCTTAGCTTTTCTTTCTGTATGGCACGCAGTTCGTATCTACAAAAAGTAGAATGTAATTTTGTCAATAACAAATGGTAGCTAGTATAGGAAAAGATAGCATCATAGATCAGCAGGAAGTAAAATCTATATCATAATGTAATTGCTCATTAAATAGCAACATTTCAGTTCTCAATTAATATAATTGCACATTCCGAGCGTCTGCACAGAAACTAGCTGTACTAATTTTGGGCAACAGATTGCCAATTATATCATCTTCAATCCTCAAACATCTCAACTTTTTGCTTGGAAAAAAAATTAATGTGATCTTCCTATACATATAGCTTCACTGCTTGTTCTGCAGGGAACACAAAAAATTACATTTCAGCCAAAACAGAAAGCACACCGTTTCTTGAGGTTATCTATGCAGTGAAGGTTTATTCCATGTGATCTTCCCATCAGTAAGAGTTTCTACCTTAAAGTTACCTTGTGACATTCCAGGATATTAAGTATATAATAAAATCATAATAAGTGGATATAGCAGGAAGAAGCATAATTCATCAGATATTATGTTTCTTTCTATAGACAGTCCCAATTTTCAATCCTCCAACTTTTGAATTGTTAGTTTGTCTACAAGACTTCATGTCAAGATACTCCTACATGATTCAATAGAATATTCTTAAGGTTAAGGGAACTAATAAATTGCATTTTATTAGCCTAAACAGGAGAGCCCACTAGGCACTAGCTTTTACAGTTATCTATGTAGTCAAAGAATAATCACCTCCCAGCATTTCGTAATGAACTATAGTAATAAAAGCATATCAAATAGTCATAGCATGAAGAAGCATAATGCTGATGTAGTGGACTGAATGTTGCTGTTAATGGATAAGTTCAATTCTCAGTATTGATCATGAGTCCCAAGTTCGGTTTTTCTGAATATGCACTTTTACTCACATCTGAAAAGAGACAATATTAATTGTGTTTATGTACAAGGACAGCAGAATACTATATCCACACTTCAGATACCATAACCCATCGATAATTTTGAATTACTCGATAAGGTTACAGCGAACTCCATAGAAGATAGAACTCAACTGATTGTAACCAAAGTGAGATGCTAATTTCGAAGTTAACTCCTGTTGCTAATTTCGTTCATTGATCAACTACTGACAAACTGCGAGAACAATTGAACTCCACAACTGGAGCATCAAACACACACACAAGGGGATACTGTCAAGATGAGGGGCTTACGGTGAGATGTAACTCTTGGCGAGCAGGAAGTATATCCTCCAGAATTGCTTATCCTTCATGTGCCGCGGGCACAGATCGTACCGAATCTTGGCGAGTTCCTGCACGCGAAGCACACGGGTTCAGCAGCTCACGCTTCACAACCTTTCAGGGATGGGATCCAGAGTTAAGCAGGGAGACAACAGACAAGATCCGCGGGAAACCACCAAACCTTAGCTTTGGACAGCACGAGCACGGCGTGCCGCTCCTGCCAGCTGGTGAGGTCGCCGGCGGCCGCCTCCGTGGAGCCTCCTGCGACCAGCGCACCAGAAGAGTATTAGGATCCAGCCGGATCGAGTAGGGCAGCGGAATCGGTGGGGGGATGGAATCATCGGTTGCCTTGGAGCTGGAGGGCGGCGGCCTTGAAGGCGTCGGGCGAGAGCGTCCGGAGGAAGTCGAGGAGCTGCGGGGTCACGCCCAGCTCCTCGTCGCCCTCCGCGGCCGTGGCGGCGGACTTGCTTGCGCCACCGCTGCCGCTCCCCCGGCGGCGAAACGGCCATGAGAAAGCGGAGAAGGCCATGGCGCTGTCAGTTGACGGACACGCTGATCCGGCTCTCGCCCTCTCCGCGGCGGCAGAGCTAACCAAACCACCAGACACCCACGCACGGATTCCGTTGGATCACGGGCTCACGGCAGAGAGGAACTCATCCCGTAAGTCCGTTATATTTTTTTATTTATTTTGCCCCCGTCCGATTTGAGGGCAAATTACGTGTAATCCAAGGCGAGACGTATTCGGCATCTCCACATATCGTGATGAACTCTAGGTCCTAAACCGGTTGTAACCCTTCAACTGTTTTTGAAACACAAGAATACAAAATAATGGAAAAAGACACAGAAATAAGATACAGTTCCTCTTTCCTCTCTAAGACTCTTTTTGCAATTTTGATTTATTTTACAAATTTCATTCTATTAGTGATATGCGACAAATATATCGACACCTTACAAGCTACAAGAAGTGGGTGTGTCCAGCACTGACATACATCTATGTTAATCTCAACGAAAAAGTTAATTTCCATATATGTATTCATGGAACGAAGCAACAAGACTCGCAGTAGACACAACTATTTGTTCAATGCCATATAATGTAGCTTTCAAAGTCCAGCGACCTCTCTTCTCCCTTCTTCCACTCTCACCTCTCAACTCTATGGTCTCCCACATTACTATATTGGGGTACTAGTATTTGATTCACGTGTTCATAGTATATGCTTATGCAAAGCTACTACTCTACAAAGGTACTCACTCGTATGATATGGGACCTCAGTGCTTATGTGGAGGCTGAGACTGCGGCATACAACTAGCCACCTATCATCTCTGTTCTCCTAGTCTCCTACACACTCACTTGGCAAGAACCACCTCTGTTCTCCTTTCTTCCTCCCTTCTCTCACACACAGGCAACTCTATGATCCTCACATAACTATGTGGGGGTAGTATTTCACACAAGTGTACTTAGTATATCCTTGTGCAAGCCACTATTATGCTTTACGAAGCCACTCGCTCATAAGACATGGAACCTGCTTTTTTTCTTTTGTTATGATATCATTTGTGTCGCTGATGGAATTATCTGAATCATGCTATGCCATTGAATGCTCTATTTCGTTCTCAGATGACATAAGGTCCATTATAAATGCTAACTTAGAAATCATTCTAGTAAAATGCATGCAGGCACAACAGCAGAGGATTACAGGATCAGCAATTAACAGGGGAATCACCGAGGCAGACAAACTTGGTCATGCAGAGGAAGGCATCATCATAATGTGTTTATCACGCTTCACGCCCAATATCACAATCTCTGTGTTGCTATATCATTATTAGCTGGCTAGGAGGACAAAATCGTGTGAACATCTGCAGCCCAAAATAGCCAAACGCACAAGCCAGTAAGTAGTACCTTTGTAACAATCACCTCACCTAAGACTATAGCCCAAAATAAAGAATATCACACGTCAGCCTACATCGCTGACCACACAGAAATTATCTGAACAGTGCCCTCAAGTCATGGCATCATAATCATCCAATGCATCATTGTACTCCATGACTCTTTTCTTGATCTTCGAGGAATCCACCCAGGTGATGAAGTCCTCCATGTTCCTGGTTACCAGAAAGGCTGGATCGGTGACGACCTCAGGGCCAACGCGCACATGGCCCTGCTCGATGTATGTCACGGCCTCTTTGAGGTGCTCTGCCATCTTGATCCTCTTCATAACCGTTGCTAGTCTTCGTCTGCAGTGATTTAGCAAAGCAAGAAGGTGAGTGGAATGTGCTTATCTAATTTGAGCCAGTGAAAAGAGAGTGGCCGGCTGGGAGAGAGACCTGCAGAAGGAGCTAGCTGAAAGTTTCTCGCAGTTTGACAAGCTCTGTTTGGTCGAAATTACACCCATATTGTACCTGAAGTTAAGGTACTTTGTCAGACAACACGGATAAGTATATACAGAGTAATAGATCCTGAAGACACCAACACTAACTGAACGAGAAATCAAGTTTTTTTCCTAAGATGACACATTATACTGATAGTGTAGCATCAGAAGTGCCAATAGTCGTAGCAAGACAGCTTATGAAACAGGAACAAGCTCGACAGATCACAGGACATGCCATGCTGGCTTATGGCCATTCAGTCTAGTGCAAGTGCGAGTCCAACCCAACCACATGCTGATCCAAGTAAAAAAGCGTATGGCCAGACATAAGCACATGCATTGAAATATAATTAGGGGCCATTAGCTTAGAGAGATTGAAAATGCACTCGACTTTTTCCACCATCTACACATTACAAAATTCTGAAAAAAATAATAATCAAGAACTCACAGATTGTCAGATTGAATAGGAGCTCAGTTTGGTCAAGTTCCCGTGCACCTGAATTAGCATCTGAAATAGTATTCTAGATTGTCTAGTGATCTAGTCTAACTGCATTTTTACCACTGTTATCCATCACACGAGAAATTTCGAAAACTGACATCTAATTATTGAGCTACAGGGAGTAAAATTGACAACTAATCCCTGAACCACACATCGACGTGTCAAATCTTGAAAGGTTCACAAATTGTATGCCAATATAAAAAAACTCTCACACCACACCCCATAGGTGATTGTAGCAACAGATCAACAATGCAAACACATGTACGGGGAGCAAAATGAATCCAAACACGTTTACATGGAGCAAAATTGTTGGCCTGAGGCTGAGGGGCATTCGTCTTAATCCTGCAACTCGAAATTCGCACATAAACAGTACTTACAGCTTATCCAGCAGCACGTCCGTCATCTCGATCCTGAAGGGGTCCCGAGGGTCCATCTGCCTGATAATGCTCACTTGCTTCTGCACCATCAGGCATATCCCATTGTACCTGCCACCAAAAAAAATTCGAACTATTTACATCGAGTCGCCCATGATCGTCTTTAGTGCCTCGACAGGATCCATCGATAGATTTTGCCGCTACAACTGATGACTTTACGAGTCGATCGATCGATCGATCCACTGAACGTGCTGTAACAAGTGTCTAGTACTTCTTGTAGTCGTCTCTCCCGACGATGTGGTAGCGCTCGATGACGCGGCCCTCGCGGCGCCCCTTGCCCTTGTCGTAGTCCAGGAAGTTGACCCTCTTGAGCAGCTTCCGCTCGTGGAACGCGAGCTTCCTCATCCTTCGCCTCCTGGAGTCGACGGAGAAGTTCTGGAACAGGAGGGTGCTCCGATCAGCCGACGGGAGGTATTGAGATTATCGGAGGGGGCGGCTATGCTAGGGTTGAATCTTTTTTTTTTTTTTGAGAAAAGGCTGAATCTCTGGATGCGCGGTTGCAATTTTCCTTGCAACTACCCTCACCGAACGACAGCGGTGGCCCAGGCCCCTTGCGCTCGAGCTCTGTGGGCCTAAGATGAGGAGGCGCACTGGGCCCGCGGCGCGCGGTTCCCAGCCCCACTGGTAGTGGGCCGCGTTCCACTTGTGAGCAGAGCATCGTGTTGGGCGGGCCCGCCCGCGCGCGCAGCCGCACAGGGAACACCCAGCGTGCTGGGTGCAGCCTCCAGGCTCGGCCGGCGATGCATCAGGCGGCACGGGACGCGAGACGCGACGGCCGCGGTGAGCCGGCGACGCTGCGGGCATCGAAAAGGCGTAGTACGGCCACGGCCGCGCGGTCCCGGCACGCAACGCAACGCAACCGTCGCGCTGCCAGTGCCAGTGCCAGTGGAAAATCTCGACTCGACCACGCGATATTTTTTTTATCGGTGGGCTGCAGCTGCAGTGCGCTACTGCAGCAGCTCGACCGTGATCCCGTGAGGCTGACTGCGGACCCCCGGCCGCGACCGACCGGAGTGGAAAGGCAAAACCGCGCAAGGACTACGGATAAAGCGGCAAGGACTACGGCGCAGGCGATTGGGCGCCACGCCACGCGCCTGGCCCCGCCGCTGCCGGTATCAGCAGCACACATGTGCAGCCGGCACGGGGACCACCGGTCCTCGTCCCCCACAGGCCACATGCAGGCGCCTCCGCGGCGGCAGATTGGGCAGCGCGCCGCAGCCGGGCCCGCCGCGCAGTGGAACAAGTAGGAGTACGCACCAACCAGAGAGGACGAGAGGAGGTTCACGGGCCGTCCGTCCCCTCGCCGGAGCCGGACTGGGGTTTTACGGCCTTGTTTAGATTGCAAATATTTTCAACCTGATAAATAGTAGCGTTTTCGTCTTATTTGACAAATATTGTCCAATTGTGGACCAACTAGGCTCAAAAGATTCGTCTCGTGATTTCCAACTAAACTTTGTGTAATTGGTTATTTTTTACCAATATTTAATGCCCATATATGCGGGTAAAAATTGATGTGATGGAGAGAGAGTGAAAAAACTTGGAATTTGGAGGGAAACTAAACAAGGCCTACCTTTACCACGCCGGGAAGGGTGGGTGGCCGGTGAGCTCTCCTCGGCCGACTTGTGATCGTCTGAGACTCTGGATCATGGGAGTAGCAGGGGCTACTAGAGCAAGGGGGTACGGACATCTTCTATGCATCCACGGTAGTAGATCCTTGCGGCATCTTCGTAAATCGTAACTCGCGGTAGATCCTCGCAACATCTTCACATGTCATGAATTCACAACAGATCCTCACGAGCATGGTGGACTCTGATCATCCTCATCTCTAATCTCTTGCGTTCACTTGCCTTGCCCCATCCTAAGCTTCTGTAGCTGTTGCAAATCCAAGTCCCATACCGTTATGTTGTGCTATGATCGGAAAAAAGATTCGACAAAAAGGCAGTGGTAAAAAAAAGCATCAATCTTTGCCCATGTACGGCTGTACTACTTGCTGCTCTTTTCCCCTGTGCTGAGTAAAGTGTGACTATGCAGTTGCTGCACTCTGGGGAAAGTACTTTAATCACGATCACGGTAAAATAAAGAGTTACGCGTGGCTTCTACTACTTCAGTTGCTCAAGTCACCCTTTCGTGAGATTGAAAATACCAATAGGCCGGCTGACCACAAGTCTCCCCCAAGTCGATCAATGTTGACAATGTCACAAAACAAAGGATTAGTTGAGCAATCTTCATGTTGCGATATCAATTAGTAGTAGGAGCATCAACCGATTTATTCGGTTGGTGGTGTGGCGGGTAATACGGTAATCATTGCGACCAGCCTAGCGACAGCTTCAACACATATTCTAGTAGGCTACTTTCTGTTAAACTCCTCCTACGCCATCCTATTCTTCTCCAAGAAATAGAAAATTTGAAGATATAATAAACTACAGGATGATTCAGTTAGTCCTTTTTTTATATTGGGTTAGTTCATTGGACTCACTGGTAGATCAGTAGATGTGCAGCTAGTTTGCCACTGGCAAATGGGCCTAATAAGAATCGAGTCCACCTGCTTGGCAAATGTGCTTTTGTTCGACGCGGAGGAATTGATTCCACTGCTTTCTCTTCTAAAGCACCTGGGAAGACTCATTTGGATTTGCTCAAAAAGAATTGGAACACTTGGAGTGAATCTGTGAATGTACAGAAGATTCATCTCAAAATATATGCCACAAATAGGCATTGGCCAAGCAGTCCACAAGATTACTTCGTGGTAGCAGAAGAAAACGAATGTTTTTTTCACTTGCAAGTTGCAACAATGCTGGCCGAGCCGCAGTAGTACACAGGTATTTACAGTGGAGGATTATTAAGTGAGTGAGAGAGAAAATAAAAAGAAAAAAAGGAATAAATCTTAGCCGCTAAAATTTCCCGGTTGATTTGACAGGGGAATGAATGGATGACTAGACCTGACAGTCGTCTAAAAAAATCCTAGGACTTTCTCAGCCATCTCACTTCACCGCCTCCGGCCGGCCGCTCGATCTCATCTTGCTCGTCGTCGAGTTGTCTGTCTCCGCCGCGTTCAGCTCCAGCTCCACTCGCTCAGGTGGAAACGGAGAACGGAGGGAGCGAGCGCGAAAAAGTGGGGAAAAGAAGAAACCCCAAGAAGGAAAAAAAATGGAGGACGACGACATGGCCGTCGCGCGCGCAATGGGCACGCTGGTGGCTGGCTCCGGCGAGCAGGGGCGTCGCGCTCACCAGACGGCCTTGTCGGCTGCGATGCCGTGGAGGAGCGGGAGCGAGTCGCCGGCGGCGGCGACGCAGCAGCAGGACAGGCCGGCGGCGCCGCTCTTCTGGAGGTCGTCGAGGGTGACGAAGCGGGAGGACTTGGACGGGGAGGAGAGGTGGCGGAGGACGTGCTCGAAGAGGCCCTCGTCGCAGGGGAGCGCGATGGGCCCCGCGCAGGCGCCCGACGGGAACCCGTACTCCTCCTCCGCCTGCCGGAGCAGCTCCCGGAACACCGGGTGGTTCAGGTGCGCCGCCCGCACCACGAACCGCCGCGACGCGCCGCCCACGCACACCGCCACGTGGCCCGCCGGGACCGGGACGACCGCCGCAGACTCCATCGCTGCCGCACGCGCCGCCGCGCGGGACCGCCACCGCCGCAGCGTCTGCCGCAGCCACACGATGTACCGGATCTTGCTGCTGCATTTCGCCATGTCGACGTCGACGCACGAGTGAACGCGAGCGAGCGAGCGCACGCCCTCACGGCCGCCTGTCGAGGTAGCTCTAGCTCCGCTGTTGGGTTGGGTCCGTCTCAATCAATGGCGACGGACGGCGAGGGCGAGCGCGGAGCTGGTGGTGGTGAGATGAAATGGAGCTGGCTGGCTTTTGGAGGCGGATGGATGGGGAGGGGGAGCTGGGCTTTATAGGGAGGAGGGGCCCCTTGGCGAAATGGAGGGCCCTTTTGCCTTTCGGATCGTCCAGTTGGCCCGGTATAAATTATGCTGAAAATGATGGGGTTGTTATTCTTCTAGTACAGTACTCTCACTATCTGTCAAAAAAAAAAAGATGTATATATATTTTTAAAATTTTGAGTTTTCTTATCTTTGACTAGCAAATAGTTTAATCATACCAAAAGTCTATACAACAAATATGGTCACTTTATAGCTGGAAATGTTAATGATTCAAACTTTAATAGTCATAAATAATATATTTCGGAATGTATAGTGTATACTGCCAAATATATATTCCTATGCAATAGTTAGAAATGCCAGTTGTTCCCCACCACTATTCTGTTGGATGTTTAAAGTGCATTTTTTGTCAATCCAGTGGGAGATAAAACCTGACTTTTTTTTTGTAGAAAATATGCATCGGTGTTGTGCAACACTTGTAGTATCTGTTATTCTGTGGAGCAAGATTTGACATTTTTATGTTTTTTGAGAGGGGTTGATGGATGGATGTGATGAACTGAGCAATGGAGGAGGAAAAAAACTCACAAGATGGTACTAGGACTCAACAGATGTGGGAGACAGACAGACAGTGCTCTATTCCGCCTGATTAGATGTGAGAATAACGGGGCAATGGAGGAAAAGAGGCAATATGAATGTTCACTTTTACTTAGAGAATAGATTTAGGGAAATCTGTTCTCTAAATAAAATGAAAAATGGAGAAAAACAAAAAGAACCAATGTAATTCACCTATACTACTGCTAATGCTTATCAGCACACGCGTACAGGTACAGTCAAATGCACTTGGGTATTCTTTCATTTTCCATGTCAAATGCACCACATGCCGTAGGTTATTCAGATGGAACTGCACACATGTATAAACCGAGTAAAGAAAGGCTCGTCCATCTAAGATGCACATTCCAGTACAAGCATTTCTTCCTGGGCTATTAGCGTATCATTTGTAAAGTGCACATGCTTAACGTTTTAAAACCGCACCGTCAAGTGCCTGGCTCAGGCTGCCTAAACTATGCAGCTTGCACCTTCGTGCTGCCCAGAAATGGAGCGCGCACTTCCCTCTTGCGCAAATCATGCGTCTTCAGATCAAGCAGATGACATTTTCCCCGCGCTCCGCTTATTCAATTCGTTCCTTTTTTAAATTCGCGTGTATATCATTGGCCATTGCCCATTTGGCCATTTGGGAGCAATGATCGATGTATTGCTATACTGTAGATAGATTTATGTTATATCGTGTATGAAATAAATGCGAAGCGATGCACGCATTGAAATGCTGGTATGATGCAGACATCAGGTTGTGCACGGGTGGTCGGTACGCCACGCTGCTCGTGTTCTTTCTCAATCAGGGAAACGAGCGCGAGCCGCAGCACGGTGCCGGACAAGTTTTACCCTTGGGACCTCGCAACACAAACGTGCACAGCCGGTACCGCGGAACCGAACTAGAGCTCACTGTTGCAGCGTTGTGCTCTTCGTGTCGTGTCGGAGAGCGGGGAGGGGGCAGTGAACAGAGCAGGCCGGAGACCCACACCCATTGCACGGCACCACCATTGCGCGGCACCACCATGCATCGCTGTTGGCAACAGTGTGCCCGTAGCATGGCATCATGGTCGTGGCGTGGCCGGGGCCAGTGGCCGCGTCACATCATCGCCGGTGTCGAGACGCCAGGAGGCGCGTCTGATCTCTCAGAATTGCGAGCCAGAGCGATCAGGCAGCGGACGGTGTCGAGTGGCGACCCGAGTGGTGCATGTGACCCGGCGCTGTCCGCAGCACTGCGGGCTTTTCCAGGCGGCGCATGTGCACGGATTTTGGCCTGTCTGGTCCGGCCGATTTCTGCTCGGATTTTGCGCGCCCGCGCCGCAGTCCTTGCCGGTCTCGTAGCTTTCAAGGATCGCCGGGAAGATTTCGGGGCACGTCTGCTGGGTGCTGGGTGCTGATGCTGTGCGGGCACACTGCCAGCCGGCCAGACCCTTGCAGAAACCAGTTTTTGCATCCAGCAAATCTTGCCGGTAACCGCGCGCCCGCGTGTGTCCTCGTTTTAGACTGCCTGCTGTGCCAATCAGCTGCTAGCATGTTTTCCTCTGATGAAGGGCTCGAACACTTTGTCAAACTCTCCTACCGCGTTGCAAGTCCGTAACGTCCAAACAGAAACTGCAGATTCACGGGGGACTTACTGGTTCATGCACCAGGCCAGAGAGTCAAATTAGATCCCCTGTCAATGCCATGATATCGGCTAACTGTCCTTGATCGAGCACACATGCTGGCTGCTTCCTAGTTAAGCAACTACTCCTAGTGACCGAGTCTATCATTCATCTCCTCCCCTGGCGAAGGAAACTGATTCGCGAAAGGCACCCATCGGGCACTATTGCAAGCACGTGCCGGCCGGCGATCCGTCCAAACGTCGCCGCTTTGGCGTGCGGGGAAGAGCAGAACAGTGCAGGCCAAACAAATCTCCGGATCAATGTACACGAGCAGTGGCGCGGAATCGGCGAACAGCTCGCGTCGTGGACGGATCCCTGGCTACGGGCAGCCAATGGTCGAGCACCGCCGTGCCGGTCAAACGGCCGGCCAGACGGACGGGGTCGCCTGCGCCTGCACCTGCACGACGGACGGGGTCGCCTGCGCCTGCACCTGCACCGACCGCCCGCAGACTCCACGATTCGCGCGGTGGCGGGTGCGTGTGCGTGCGTACAAAGCGTCGATACGAATAAACGCGCGACGGCAGCGGGCGCGCGGTTGAGCCGTCGCCGTGCCGCTGGAGGCTGTGGATGTTGTTGGGTCGTCGCTCCGAGCCAAACGCCGCGCGCCGCTGGGAAGATATGATGCGATATTGCGATGCCCCCGCCGCGCCGCGGTCGTCTCGGCACGGCACGGCACGGTCCCGTGCGGGCAGGCAGACAGGCGAACGGCCTCCACCGGTCCACCCATGTGCCGCCGTCGCCGCCTCGCCGTGCGAGCGAGCGAGCGTGACCGCGGCTATTTTATCCGCGCGGGCGGGCGAGGGAGCGGGCGCGGCGCTGTGGCAAGATACGGGCGGATCCGCGCCGGATCGGCCACGGCCAGCGGGTCGGTTTTGCGACCTGGCATCGGCTGCATTCACAGCGCGGCCCACCCTAGTTACGTTGCCATGCGGTGCATCGCGTCGCGCCGCCTGTACGTAGCCGTAGCCTGTTCACGTACCACGTGCGTGGTTGCGGCACAGTGGCCGCGAACGGTGTGGGCGCGTCGTCGTGTACGTGTACTTGCTGGAGTGCCACTCTGTTCGTGCACCGGCCGCCGGCGGTGCTGCTTATGTTCACAGTTCATTACTTGTACTGCGCTGGCGTGTCGCCGTTGTGGTTCGGTACTTCCAGTCCCAGTCCCATGCATATTTCCAGAGCGTGCATTGCATGCGTACGGTGAGTCGCGGTGCCCCTCGGCAAGGGTGTGCTCCTCGATGAGGCATGGCGGGGGCACCGGAGCAGGTAGTAAAAGGAAGGGAAGACACGTTCCGTTTGTTCTGGTTGCCAAGTCCACGTCTCACATGCATGCATTACCCACGGAAGGTCATGCTCATGCATGCAGGTCGTCGTCGCTATGATGGAGTCGGAGTGCTAGAAAAAACCAAGATACGAAACACGATTGTTCTTGCTCCACGAGCTGGCTGTCTACCCGAACCCGGCTGCAGTTGTTCTGTTTAGGTTGTGAGGTCGTCGTCGTCTCTGGTATCTCTCTCCCATTTACGACCAGACACTGCTGCTACAAACAAACTCGCCCGGCCGGTAGCGGTACGTCCCGTTCGCCTCACCATACCAAAAGAGGAAAACAACACACCCGATGGTTACGTTTATTCCTTCTGGAAATACTACGAGCCAAGTGCCAACGCATGGTTGCTTTCGCGCCGTACACCGGTACACGCGATCGTACGCCCCTCGATCTCACGCGCGGATATGATGTCTCGCCGTCATCAGAAATCAGATCAGAAGAGGAAAAAGATGCTTAGTATCTTCGTCTTTCTCTCTGCTCTGCGACGCGCGCTCTGTCGAGCCACCAGAAGGCAGAGAGAATACCGGGTAGCAGTGCGGCGCACCGTATCGTCCGTTAACTCTGCATCTTGGCACCGTGTGCACGCACGGACGCTGGACGCACGTACGCGTGGATCGGATATGATCCGGACAGCATCGATCGATCTCCCGTTCTGGATGATCGATCATATCGGACACCGTGGACGGGCGTGGAAAGCGTGCGTGACCAGAACGAACCCCGCAGCGGCCGGCCGGCTCCGGCATCACAGCCTCACAGGCACCACCGCACCGGCAGCCTTTGATTCCAATACCGCGGCGCGTCTTGCCGGTGGCGTCCTCAGCCAGTGTACGTACAGTACGATACGCGCGCGTGACTAACTGTAGCAGCACCGCAATTTGGCCACGGATTCCGGGACCGATTAGATGCAGATAGATAAAACAAGTCGCAAGTTGGTACGCCTGCTGGTGCTACCGTGCTAGTGGTACTCGCTTCTGTCCTTGCATTGCAAACTTTCAGTGGTAGTAGCAGTACTACGTGGTCCTGTACTCGTTCGAGTGTGCATGCACCGGCCAGCCCAGACGGCCAACCAGCCAAAGCCAAGGAGCGCAGCCGCAGCATACAGTGTCAGTCACGGACAGCTAAGCTAGCGTCGCGAGTTGCGGCGGAGGATACTGCGTCGGCCACGATCACAGGAGTTGCCGGCATGGACACGACGGACGCCGGCCTGTGGCTGACGGGCACGGCCCGATCGCGAGTCGCTCGTAGCCGTCGGTGCGTGTCGGGCCATGCAGCCACTGTCACATGCCTAGGCGGCGGTGCGGAGGGCCGGATGTGCCGGCGGCGGCGGCGGCAGGTCAAGCTACGAACGTGCGATCGCAGCAGTGTTTGACTACTGCATTCATGATTCAACTGTGACTGTATTGTTTACTCGGTGTCTCTGTGCATGTGTTTATTTCCCGCTACGAGAACAAACGTTCTGGTGAGCATCCTTGTTTAACAAATGTGGTGCCGATCGGAAACGTTTTTCTTTCTCGCTTTTGAAACAAGAAACGAATAAACGATCGACTTCAGCTTCTAGACATGTCTCTGTACATGGTGCTCTGAGCCTCTGTGCACATAGCGTGCCTTGATCGAATTTGTTAGTGCATAAATGATCAATGATCAATCCCTTGCCTTTCCCAGGGTCAATAATGTCAAAAGACACGAGTAATTTTTTTTCGAGATCACACCATTGTTCGTATTTCATTAAGTAGGAGAAAGTGCAAACAAACAACCGCGACACGGCTTACAAGCGCTCAACGAGCCGAACCAAACCAAAAGAAAGGCGAACAAGCCACATACGGTAACAACAGGTTACCCGGGCACCAAAAGCGCCGACCCCCTCCACTTTACTCAACAAAGGAACTACATTACTGAAACAATCAACTTCCCAACAAAAACATGCTCACAGAGCACTCAGCAGGGCTTCCCAATAAAAACATGCTCACAGAGCACTCAGCAGGGCGCCCAGTCGCATGTACCCAGCCGCAACCTAGCTCTTCGCCTCCTCCAGCATCGATTCGAAGAGCACGATGGCCGAGCAGGACACCCCATTGAACGTACATGCGTTACGCTCCTTCCAAAGACACGAGTAATATATGCCCAAATAGATTTAAGGCCCATGGATAATTTTAAGGTTAATTTGAATTATTCCGTTCAATTAGCATATGTAGCTCACATGGATGGGGGCTTTAATGCGATTACTTCGTATTTTTTATTATAATTTTGATATCTACATTTAGTATTTTAGCCTACCTTTTCATAATGCAAACGTGGTTTTTTTTCCTAGAAAACATAACAGACCAATGACTAATATTTCTTGTGTTTTTAGAACATGGGAGCCCATACCGTTAAATTTTATTGGAAAAAAGGAGCATCAGTCACTATAACGAGTTTAGGAAACAAGGAATGATACGAAGAAAATAAACAAAGAAAGCAAAATATGGATTACAGACGAAGACTGAATCCGTAAATCGAAAAGGTTGGCTCCTTGAACTATTTCTATTGCAAGTAACGACATGATATTTTGCTTTCTAGCTTTCTATGATAATTTCTAGAATCTTGTCTCTTTTTTATAGCGCGCTCATTAGAATTAATGTAAACACGGAATCTCCAATTGAGTGCCTAATAATTAGTATAATAAGAGTACTTCAGCATTTTTAACTCATCCGTGTCACACTTTGCAGCCATGTGGCTATGTCCAAACGTGCGGTCACTATGTTTTGCCACCGCTCTGGTTTTGCGTAAGAAACTGCGTTGCTTAATCAGTAGTACAAACGTTTATGCTTGTATACTTCTTTAAATGTTGCTGATCAAAGTGATTTGCGCATGGTTGTTGCTTAATCTGACATGTCGGTGCATGAGAGCATTATCGTTCATATTTTTGAACGCAACATCATTTTTTTGAGGAATCAACGCAACATCATCATGCATATGATTCATGAAAAAAAATGGAAGTTCTAGTTCGGATTTGATATTTGGTTTTGCCGTCTTTGCTGAAGAATCTCATCTTATCCGCTTATTAGAGGGTTGTTAAAGAACGGGTACTATTTAAGCCGTAGAACTCCATTAGCACTCATTTTCAACTAATAGGGCCTTTTATAATTTCATACGTGAGGAGCTATGCAGGCTTGTGAAAAGTGGTTAGGCACTGCAAGAGAGTCCATGCTTGCCCTGAGTTTCGGCGAACAGCCGAGGCATGCATGCCTTCAGTTTCAGTTCCAGTACTTGGAAGGACATGAACAGTGTACTTTAGCCACCCACAGAATTGGCCATTGGTCCTACGTACGATCCCGCATAATTAATTCGCCGGCCATAAATAGAATCAGTACCAGTAACTAACCACCGCAAAGTCCAAGCGTGCATGATGATCGCCCCATCCATCCCGGATTCCCTCCCGGTCGGTGAAAGTTTGAGATCGGAACAATCGATCGAGAAAAGGGACCGCAGAGAAAAGCCGTCAGTAGCTAGCATTTGCCTTTTCAGGCTGGACCTCCATGGATTTTTCTTCAGCGCCATCAACGAAAAAGGTGAAACCAACTGAATGAACCAACCAACCAAATGCTTGTTTAGCCGTCGGCTACTCGGCTGCTGTCCCTGTCCACACGCCGGTTGTTGCCGTCGAGCTAGAACGATGATGACGACGGCTTACTTTCCTATCCTAGCGGTGCTTGCCTTTATACTATCCTCCTCTCCTGAGCAACTGCCTAATGACACCCCTAACTCCCTCTCGGTTGTTTAAGTGTCCTCAACCAAGTAATCATGCACCATCGTGTGCATCAGTGTGACAGTGTGTGTGCACGCACGGCAGCTGACGGAGCAAGGACCACGGCTTTAATTAGAAGGGGATTATTACGAGCTTCTGCTTTCACCATTAACGTCGTCTCTGTTTGGTCTAGTCTGGTATGATCTCCCTCGGACTTCAATTTTCTGGGACAACGAAGACAAGTAGAGGGAGATACATAACCATCCTGATCATGATATGTTAAGTCCCCTGACCAACTGGGCTTGTTTTCTTGTGAAATGGAAGATTGGAAGCTATCGTAGAAGGCTTACTTTCCTATCCTTCATGCTATCTCCTCTCCTGAGCAACTGCCTAATGACACCCCTAACTCCTCTTGGTTGTTTAAGTGTCCTCGACCAAGTACTAATCATGCACCATCGTGTGTATCGAGTGTGACAGTGGGTGTGCACGCTCGGCACGGCAGACGGAGGAAGGACCACGGCTTTAGGGGATTATTAGGAGCTTGTGCTTTCACCGTTAACGTCTTCTTTGTTTGGTCTGGTCTGGTATGATCTCCCCCGGACTTCAATTTTCAGGGACACCGGACACAAGTAGAGGGACAATAACCATCCTGATAACGAAATGTTTAGTACTTTATTAGTCCCCTGACCAACTGGGTTTGTTTTCTTGTGAAATGGAAGCTATCGTAGAAGGCCCCAAAAAAACCAAAAAAAAAAGAGAAAGCATCAAACTTCTTAACGTATGTACAGCGAAGCAGACAGTACCACCTGCACAGGACCCCCATGTATGTATACTTGGCAGTTTGAGTTCTGCAGGATAGCAGGAGCCTGTCTGCTGCATTTTTATCTCCAGTCTGAAAATATACCCAATTTAAGGGGAACAGACAGAGCCAGAGTAAAAGGGAATCCTCGTAACATTAGGCCCGGATACCATGCTGAAATGTTTGGTTGCTACAAAGTATGTTTTACTCTGAAAATGATACCTATCGTAGAATGCCCAAACAGGCGGAATCAAAATTTCGAACGTATGTGCAACAAGGCAGACAGTACCCCCCCTGCATACGGATCAACGTCCTTGCCTGCTTCAGCACTGCACGAGTTGTATCTGCAGCTGCCGCTACATTTCTATCTCTTCCATCCCAACCGTGCCTTCGCCGAAGATTGCTGCTGATGCTGCTTCTGATCGAATAAATTGGTTGCTACAGAGTATGGTTTTCTGTTCCTTAAAAAAAAAAGAGTATGGTTTTCTCTGAAAATGACACATATCGTAGAATGCCAAAGCAGGAAGAATCAAAATTTCGAACGTATGTACAACAAGGCAGACAGTACCCCCTGCATACGGATCGGCGTCCTTGCCTGCTTCAGCTCTGCACGAACTCTATATCTGATTCTCTGCTGCTGCCGCTACATTTCTATCTCTTCTATCTCAACCGTGCCTTCGCCGAAGATTGCTGCTGCTGCAGATCGAACAAAAGAACATATAAATATATTCAGTGAATCAAAAAATTTGATGACTTCATGTACGTGGTTTACGGCATTATTTGGTACAAGCTTCCAACAGTTTATGTCAACATTATCTAAGGACTTGTCAGACAGCGCCAAAGAAGAAAGAATCGGCAGGGCGTGCAACAAAAGTTGGCGAGGCGACGCGACGCGACGCGAGGCCTTTTTGCATCTTTCCTGCTTCTGCCAGCGAAGCTGGAAAAGCGGACATAGATAGAACAGAAACAAATATGAAATATCATTGCACTCGTCAGTTTAAGTGCACCGTACACCAATTTCGTTGTACTGGCCGGAATTTACGTCTCATCGGAAAGGACTAAAGGAGCTAGGGATCTCGCTTTAGGTGGAGACAGAGTGTCATGTTGTGTCAAGATGCACTCGTTCGTGCTGTATCGCATTAGGGTTCACAATATCCAAACGACTAACACGTACGTGCAACACCCGGATATGTCTTCGGTGCTAATGAACTTATTTGTCCTGTTCCGAAGGTAACCACCACTAGATAGGTTATTTATTCCTCCATTCTAAATTGTAAATCATTTTACTAGTTTTTAAGGTACACAGTTTTCGGTATGAATCTATATATATACATTATGTCCAAGTACATAACTTTTACTGTATATTTAGATAACACTAAAATGACTTATACGAAACAGAGGGAGTACTTAGCGATTCAATTTAGACCTTTGTTTGGCTGCATTCTAATCATCCTAATCCATAGTATGTATTAAGGTGGTAAACTAGTTGATCTTTCACCAAAATTCACCCCAAAATGTGTGAATGGGGTGGATTGAAGTGCAACCAAACAAGCTGACCCTTAGTAAAAGAGTAAGTGATGTTTTGGAGTTGGAGTCAATGTTCCTTACTTTGACTACAAGATAGTTTTACCATTTGAATATTTGGAGCTGATACAAGTAATTTTGCCTTCAAAGATACTAATCATCCCCTTTATTATACATAATCCACTCTTATTCTAAAAAAATGATCTTGTATTAAGACATGTACGGTAAAGGTTTGAAAACTTTGACCATTACTTGGGGCGATTCAAAATGGTAGTTGTCACATAAAAATGACATCCGTCGCAAAAAAACATAAAAATGATATCAGTACATTTGCATGAAAAATGCTTTTAAAGTGGTTATATCTGATACATCTAAAAAGGAACGGCCAAATAGATGTACTAATATAGGTTGGCAAGTAAACATAATAAAGGGGTTGAAGAAGCGGCACCAAATTCAACTCTTTTTTTTTGTTACCAGAGCTGCACATTTAAAATGATTTGCGTCTTTAACTAGCACCTTGTGTTGACGATAAATGATTGCTCATCAAAATGATTAACCAAACCAAACCTAACGAAATGATAGAATATACATACACCCCCTTTAATCTTCGCCCATCCTGAAATGCTGCACCGAACAGATATTCTCTCCTCCGATCTTCCACTAGCTGGAGAGAGGTAGCTAGGGAGAGAACATCAGGAAGAGATTTATATGTGGATTTATCGGACAAACAGGGCCTAATTCGCCAATCATACAGCACCAAACCACGCCTCTTGTCCTAGATGCTCTGCCTCTACGTGTCATCTGCCCATGCCCAGGGCACGCTCGAGAGGTCGCATTGGCCATTTGTATATACAGGCGTAGATGCCCTACAGCTTGCAATGATGACTCAGATGGTAACACATGTAGTGCTCTGGGAGGGGAGCATGTGGCTGCTGACTCTGCAAAGCCATATAAGTACTACATTAGATCCTTATGACCTCTACCCAATTTCAAACCATTTTACTTAAATACACCATATATAAAACATGCTTCCTAGCTTCAAACATTTCCCCCATCTCCTCCCTCTCTCCCTGCGGTTTTGTTAGGTAGGAAATAGATATATACTCAGTTCACACTGATGAAAAGAATCAATGGCGTGGCGAACCACAGCAGAAATAAACTTAGGTTTCTTCTAGCCTATTAAAATGGGCATGACTCATGACACTGGGCAGCAAGCAAGCTTAAGGTAGTGGAGTACTACTGGGCAGTCACGATTAGTACAACGAAGCACCAGAAGGACAGGACAGGACAGGTTCATGCATCCTTGGTGCTTCCACAAGTCTAAGCTCCATCAGAAACAAAAATTCTAGACTAAAAATAAGACCCCTGCTAAATATAAATAAAACACTAATCCAGCACCTAGATGATGATGTGATCCGGCAACGGCAGCCAAAGGGCACGCGAATTCGGTTGCACCATCATTGCCCCTCCTGTCCTCCACAAAGATTCCGGGGGGCTCGCACGTTCCGCGCCCCGCCGCGCGGACACGTACGCGGCGGCCGCCGAGCGCGAGCGCGCGAGCTGAAGCGCCTCGCACCGTTGCACGAGCGGAGATGCCGCGGGAGACGACGACCGGGGCAGGTTCAGGTGTAACCGCCGCCCGCGGCAGCCGATCGAAACGAACCCGTGGGTGCAGCGCAGCTGGCCGGAATCCGTCACCGGCGCCGGATCGGAGCGCGCACGCACGCACGCCCCTGGCTCTGGGCTGTATGGGCGACGTGGCGACGGGCGGATCGGCGCCAGCGCGTGCGGCGAATCGGCGAGAGGATACGGTGCGTTTGGAGTTTGGACGACGTGGCCCGGACCGGCGACTGATCGATGACCGGCCGCCGGGGACGGGCGCCACGCCAAGTGTTGCTTTGGGAGCGTGCGGATAGTTCCGGACTTGGCGCACATGACGTGCTGCGTGTGCTCCCTGTCTGAATCTGATGACGACGTGAAGTTGTGGAGACAGTGGGCGACAACTATTTTGGATTTTACAGTACTTACTCTGTTCCAGGATAAGGATTATGGGAGGGTCCTCAAGTGGTCATGTCAGTGGCGTGGTTTCACTAAGCTAGTGCATTGGTCGAGGAATTGTCGGGCACATGCTCTGCTCTGCAGGATGTAGAATGTATGTATATGATTCGAGCAGAGACATCATATCAGGATGGATCGAAAGTTCCTAGCCTGCGTGGCCACTAGTCAAAATGTTCAAAACTAGCTAGTGATAAATCCAGAGTGAAAGCGATGTGAGCAGCTGTTTTGATCTCATAGCGACACATTTTGGACCAAAGTTTCTTCAAATCCGGTACCCCAAGACCTGAAGCAGGTCGAGCTTGTCGGTCTCGTCTTCGTTCGAAAAACCTGAATACCTTTCTACCTTATGGCCTGAACAATCTACTTTCTGTATGTGTCAAGAAGTATTATCTGCTACTAATCCCTAATACTGTCAGTGAATGACTTGTAACCGAATAAGTACATTATTCTACATATAAGAGCACTACTAGTGGACTTCTGTATTACATATGTACAAGTCACAGCTTTTTACACTAGGTAATCAGCATGTAAAAACAAATACGAATTGCTAGCGTACACACAATTCGCAGTGACATTAAGTGGTCGTCGAAGACTGGTTTGACGCATCCACCAGTTGATCAACAGTATCATCACGAACACATGCACGACATGTGACGACAAAAATGATTATATACAAGGAACAATTTCTTTGTTTATTCCCTTTGCACGATGAATCATCGAGTTATTACAGAGGAAAAAACAACCCAAATCAAAAGAATCATCACATATCCTCTCTTCATCTTGGACCAATTTTTTCCAAGTGCAATCTACTACTAGCTCCTACTCCGCTAACAATGCCCGTGCCTTCACCAGTTGCCCTCGAGGCCGTCGCCGTTGGGACGCCGCCTTCACGCAGGGCACGGGAGGAGGACGCCCTTTACTCCGACGCCCCGGCAGCACGAACTGCCTGCGGGCGCGCGCGCGCACAGTCTTCCCGACCGCGCCAGCCGAGCGAGTCGCTTTCGCCTTTTCCCCCTGCTGCCGACTTGCTCACTTGCATGCGTCACGGTCACCACTCACCAGACGAGCTTCTCGACGGCCATGCCCTGGAGCAGCGGCCGCGCGTCGCCGCGCCCGCGCCTGGAGGACGCTGGGCCACAGCAACAGCTGGAGGCTGAGGAGGACACGCGGTGGAGGACGTCGAGGAAGTGGTCCTCGTCGCAGGGGAGCGCGATGGGGCCCGGGGCGGCCGGGAAGCCGTACTCCTCCTCCGCCTGCCGCAGCAGCTCCAGGAACGCGGGGTGGCTGAGGTGCGCCACCCGCACCACGAACCGCCTCGGCCCCGAGGACGACGGCGCGCCTTGCACGGACACGGCGACGTGCCCCGCCGGCACCGCCGCTGCCGATGAGGAGGAGGCCGCCTCCGCGGCGCGGGACCGCCACCGCTGCAGCGTGCGGCGCAGCCTGACGAGCGACGGGATCGTGATCACCACCTTGCACATGCTTGGAGGATTGGAGAGGGACCGGGCGACGCCTTGCTTCTTTGCTGCGTGGAGGCTCAGGCTTTTGCTTTGCTGCTTTCAGTTGCAGTCGAGGCTGTGGGGTTGGGATCGATGGGGTGGTCATATATATAGGAGGAGGGAGCAGATGGCAATGGCGTCGTGGCGAGTGTTTTGTTTTTGGCGCGCTCGTGCGTGAACCGGACGTCCGCAACAGGACAGTGGACAGGGACGGTACTGCTGTTGTTTGTAAAGAGCGGTTTCTGTCGTTTTCTTGGGTGCTGCTGGAGAGTGGATTTTCCACGCGTGCCTGTAGCCCCAGGCCTATCGTGTCCGTAGGAGGGCACTAAGATTCGTGGAGCTCAGACGATGGCTGTGCTTGGCCGATGACCTTGGCGGAAGAAAACACGGGGTCGGGATCCACGATGGTGTTCCCATCCTAAACCTATCTAGCCGTCTCCTCGGTTCCTCGCTCCAGCGTTATCATTGTTGTCTCTGCCTCGCCACAGTCTCTTGTCTCCACCGTCGGGCATGTTGGTTGCCTCTCGTGACACCCATTCTAAACCCGCCGGAGATAAAGAAGAGGGAGAGGAGAAGGCTGCCCTTGGCAATGGCGGGCGAGCTCGATGATGCTGAAGCCACTGCGATGGCGGACGATGTGGTTGGAGACGATGACCATGGAGGCCAGGGCCAAAGATCGTGCACGTCGGCTTGGAAAACAAGGTCATGGGTGGCGAAGACAGCGGAAGAGGAGAGGCATAAGTAATGCTTAAAGTTTCGTGTTGCAGAGGTGAAGAATACCTAAGGCGAGGTCTAACTTTTCCTGTGTCGTTACTTCTTCTTGGTTATGTAATATGCACAATTAGTTATGTTGTCTGTTATTGGTTACTGATAGGTGTGAAAGTGATTTTACAGCCCACTTTCACGGGGCACACTCAATTTCTTTTTGAAATCATTGTTTACTTAGCACAAGGTCGATGATTAAGGAGTATACATGTTTCATGAATCTTAAGCTCCTATAAAGACAAGACCCACTATTTTATTTCTCTAAACTTCTTCTTAAGCTATGTCATCATCCACTTCCTTGCATGTTCTTGACCACTAGATGTTTTTTTTTCTCTCTTTATACAAAGTGTCCACATCATTCTCTAATAAGTAGCCCACTAGATGTTCTATTATTTTCATGTAAGTTGTCCACATCATCTCCACTAAATCCATGTCATTCCTTATTTAACCCAACTAGATGTTTTCTTTCTCTTCATGAATTATAGTCCTCCTCCATATGCTCAGCAATACGCGAGGAATCCAGCTAATTTAATTATACATCTTTGGCACCTGCCTTCCTTAGCCAAGGCTAAATTTAAGCCTAATTAAAAATATTTACTGCTCCGAGACTTTATGTCTCGGGCTCTAGGAATTCCTCATGAGTGATTGAACTATGAACACATTGGAAACAAATTGGAGTAATCGAGTATTTAGTTAACGTATATATGCTTATACACTATATAAAACATTTTATTTTGCATAGATCTCCGGGCTCTTAATTTCTAACAAAAATAGATCTCCTAGTTGGAATTTGATAGATAGGCGCCTTAGTTGTGATCGATATCACTCGTTTGGTATTGGTAGCTTTGAAATGTCTTCTTGTTGCCATCAGTAGCGGAGCACGGAGCACATGTCTTCCTAAACCGAACTTAAATCGACTCTTAAATAAAACATGAAAGATCTCAGCCTAATGAATAGTAGTTACGCTTCAGACCGTACGAAAAACACACCGAGACCAGACCACGAAACCCAGATCGTCCTGCACGTAAGTACGTGAGTACGTCACCGGGGCGCCGTCAGCAGGCAAACGTGATGGCGGTGCATCTGCAGCCGCGCGCCGAACGTCGCCAAAAGCACTCCCAAATCCGGGCAGACAAGCATGCCCTCGTTCCGCGCGCACGCCCGCTGCCTGCATCGATCGGTCGATATCTCCGTGACACAAACCTGAAGCACGGGTTTCGTACTTTCGCCGTGCGGTGGATACGCGCGTGCCCATCGGTCTCGTAGGAAACCCCACATTTTCCTTGGAGTTCTCGCTCGTGTAGGTGTAGGCACTGTTAGTTCCCTACGGCCCGGACAACACCGAGGTGATGGCGATTAGCCGGAGCCGGCTCCATCATGTGCAATGTGATCCTCGTACTGTACTAGCAGGTAGCTCGACGCTGGGCTGTCACGTCCCATGCCGTTGCCAAATGCCATCAGCGACACGATATATACATACATGCACATGCCTATTGCCTCGGTTAAGAGCTCGAACTACATCTATGTACTTTTGATGTTGTCATGAACTCCTGATGCCGCCGTCGCCTCTCGCCATCAGCACGGACTAGCCCACAGCTCGCACAAAACCGCTGCGAGCCAGCAGCTCGTTGAGCTCACTGTTCCCGGCCGGGACACAGCACTTGGGAAGGCCCAGATTGTATATCTGCCAATTTTAGCATACTACTCCAGTGCTTGCCCATATTATATCAAGAATTATACTTCTTTTGTATAACTTTGGATGAATAAACTCCCTACTAAACTGAAAGTCTGTATGTGGCTGGCTGTTCAAAATAGAATACAAACAGGGGTTAACCTCGAGAAGAAGAAAAAAAATGGAAAGACAACAAAAATTGTTCTTTGTGGTTGCTCTGAAACTAGGGACTAATCGGACCATACCTCTTCCTGACTGTCACATTGCTAGAGTGGTTTGGTTCTGTTTTAATGAGGCGGGACAGATGCCCAAGAAGCTTGCAAGATACATTTGATCACTGGATTATTATGGGGATTACCATGTTAAGCTTTTTATGTTTGCTATATTGTGCTTTGGGGGCTGTGGAACATCAGGAATATGATGGGGATTGAAAGAAAATTTCCACGATCTTCTAATTAAAGTTTTCTTTGAAATATTTCATTATCTGCAGAAGTGACTCATTCTCTTGAAGGAATAGGATGCAAGATTTTTGGCGGACAAAACTGACAGAATGAAGGAATGCTTGAAAGCTTTGTGGAGGCAAACTGATGATATCTTGAAGTAGGAGTCATCTGATGGGATCGCTTGGAAGTTCATTTCTTTTCCTGTCTGTAGGTCGTTTAGGGACTTCGCTGTTTTTTCTTTTGCTTGCTCAAGGCTGGAACTTGTTTTGTCGTAGCTCTGTTTCGTTTGTCTAGGCGGTTTATCCTACTGTCGTGTGTGCTACTCTTGACGATGGTATACACAACAGGCTTGGCGTGAGTATAAAATTAGGTTTTCCTCCATAAAAAAAAGAATTATATTTCTTTTGGGATGAAAGGGAGTAATTCGTAACAAATTTGCTAGCAATTTTTTTGATTATTTTCTAGTAAATTCCACTAATCCACTTCTACTAATTATTACTAGTGGCCACATATTGGCAAGCTTGGAATTAATGCTCCATTTCGTTTTTTGGGGACCGTGCTTTAGCATGTTTTTCATTAAGCAAAAGAGCAGTTTACAGTTACATATTGAGGGACATGATGGTAAGCTTAAGCTTACCAAACCCCACCATGATCACCCATGAACTCTTAAGGTATTAATGCTCCATTTCGGTCTCCGCTTCATTCTGAAAAGTCTGAATACCTGTCTGCCTGAACAACCTGCTTTCTACTAATCCCATTACGTTAGCCACTGTCAGTGCAGTATTTGTAACTTGAGTATATGCAAGCACTATAAGTGGACTGGTGTACTATATATACAAGTCTCAACCACGAGATGTACCGGTTGCCTGCCTATACAATTGAAGGTTATAGTCTGGTAGTTGAAACAATGACATACTAGTAATTTGGGCGCGCCCATGCACGCCGCACATTCAGCCAGCCGTTGAGTTTGTGCAAGAATATTAGATCATATAAGACAACAATTGATGGTGAGCTTATGAGCATCCTATCTTATTGGAGTGAACAAGATAGGGGCAACGTAAATATAGTAGCACCACATGAGCACTTATAGATAGCAAACACTGCAATATATTGCAAATTAGCATGGATAAAATTCAGATGAATGCCTGCTACAAACTTGAAATCTGAATACTGAGTACATAAGCCAGATTTCTTAACTGGCTTGCGAGATGTTCAATTTAGTACAGTACATACATTCTACATAATATCAGTCCTAAGATAGAAAGCCAAGGAGACCACACACAGTACATGCTACAGAAGCACACGATCAGCTCTATCTCCTAAAAAGGGTGGTTGCTGCTTTCATTTTGCTCTGGTAATTAAGTTTCCAGCTTGGATATGGCAAACCATCAGTACCAGACACATAGCTCTCAGGTAGGGAAGAACCTGTCAAAATCATCAAAATAAAGTTCAATGTCTGCTTGATACTGGAAGTATGATCTAAGATTTATGTAGCTGCAGATAGTAGTATACCTGCGACTTGGAAAAGAGGATCCTGAAAGGGTAAGTCATATAATTAGGAGTCGCTATCTGAGCGCATAAAGCACGTGTCCATGGTATCTTGACGATCAAGCACAACAGTTTCACCTAGACTGAGCATTAGAATTTGGTAGGTCAGAACATGAGAAAAACATGTTCTTTCTTTCCAACAGTTACATTTGATATATGATTCATATAAAGCATAGATGGAAAGCTAATGCCAATTTTTGTAACCGCAAATTCAATCAGTGTCAGAACTACTTGCAGACATTTTTTTAGGATGAAATAAACTGATGGCAAACATTATGGTTAAAAACTTTTACCTGAATTCCTTCAGATGCAGCCCAAGCCTTCAAAACCCCTGGTTTTCTGCAACAATAGCAACTAAGGAAGAGTTTAAACTTTAAACCATCACTTGCATCCAAAACAAGAGATTTAGAGCATGCATCGCATAAGCCATAACTGACGGTCATACAACCAAGTTTTTGTACCCATGATTAATCATGACTTTATGAGGCTTGCTGTAAAATGGAACCTTGAAATATTTTCATTTATAAAATTCAAGATTGAATTCTACAGCCAACGTTATTTATCCAACTATTTACGGCTCATAACATTTACTTAGCATAACCGCCGGGTGGTATGCCTTTTTCGAGCACTTACTCTCGATAGCATGACTCGTGCTAGAAACCCGATGTACGAGAGAAAAAATGGATCATAGCAAAAGCTGAAAGATTATATACGAGAGGATGCATTCTTCATAGCACCTTTTTAATTACTCTACAACTCTATGTGGACACCTAGAGCTAATTAAGTAAAAGCAGAAGCAACATCAAAATGCAATTTTAATCCACAGAAGCACACAACTTTCATTCTAGGACTTTCACCACGCTGTTTTCAAAAGCTATAACACATTTTGCTTTAGCCCCAAACTACAAAAGGTAGTCATAGATTAACCAATTATAAGAAGTATAGCAAGTAGTTGTGTTTTTGTAGAAACACCGCACACCCTAATCAGGGGGGTGACTTTCATTATATAGCCTAATAGGCTAGGGTTACAATGTACATGGGCCAATGGACCATACGCCCAATATGGGCTATTACAATTACATTCTAACACCCTCCCTCAGTCTAAGCGGGAGTGTCACGAACACAAAGACTGGACCTAAAGTCAGTGAATAACTGTACAAGTAACCCTTTGGTCATAATATCCGCGAACTGATGAGACGATGGAACATGGAGCACCCAAACCTGTCCCAAAGCAACCTTCTCACGGACGAAGTGAATATCTATCTCAATATGCTTCGTGCGACGATGATGAACTGGATTGGCAGTCATATAGACAGCACTAACATTATCGCAGAAAACGATCGTCGCCGAAGAGATGGGTGCGTGAAGCTCCTGAAGTAACTGACGAAGCCAACAAGTCTCAGCCACGGCGTGAGCAAAAGACGATACTCGGCCTCCGCACTCGAACGAGAGACCGTAGTCTGTCGTTTGGAGGACCAAGAGACTAAGTTGTCGCTGAGGAAGACACAGTAACCTGAAGTGGAGCGCCGAGAGTCGAGGGACAGCCAGCCCAATCAGCATCGGAGTAGGCAGTCAAGCTGTTAATGCCACCTTTGCCGATGTGAAGCCCGGTAGAGATAGTGCCCTTGACATACCGCAAGACACGCTTGAGCATCGCAAGATGAGGCTCTCGCGGGTCGTGCATGAAGAGGCAAACCTGCTGAACTGCATAGGCAAGGTCCGGACGAGTCAGCGTGAGATACTGTAGAGCACCTGCGAGACAGCGGTACTGAGTGGCGTCCGCCACCGGAGCGCCATCCGTAGCGGAAAGCTTGGCCTGAGTGTCAACAGGGGTCGTCGTAGAGTGACACTCAGCCATGCCGGCGCGCTGGAGCAGGTCCACAGCGTACTGGCGCTGTGACAGGAAGAGGCCGTCAGCAGAACGCGTGACAGAGATCCCGAGGAAGTGATGGAGATCCCCGAGATCTGTCATGGCGAACTCGGAGTGAAGAAGCTCGGTGAGGCGTCGAAGAAGCGAGGTCGACGAGGCTGTCAGGACAATGTCGTCGACGTAGAGGAGCAAGTAGGCAACGTCAGCACCCACTTTGTAAACAAAGAGGGACGTGTCGGAGGTTGAAGCTGTGAAGCCGCACCGCTGGATGAAGCCGGAGAACCGCTGGTGCCACGCCCGGGGCGCCTGCTTGAGTCCGTACAAGGACTTTTGCAGGAGACAGACGTGGTCAGGAGCCGCCGAGTCGACAAAGCCAGGCGGCTGCTGAACGTAGACCGTCTCATTCAAATGACCGTGAAGAAAGGCGTTCTTCACATCCAGCTGATGTATCGGCTAGGAACGAGAGGCGGCGATGCTGAGGACGACCTTCGATGGTGGCCGCCGCTTGACAACCGGACCGGGGAGCCGAACGTCTCGTCGACATTGGCACGAGGAGTCGATCGAGCGCCGTCGCCGTGAGAACCCACGAACGACCCATCTCGGCTTTGTGACGAGCCGAAGTGGAGCCGTCGATTACTCTATTCCCAACGATACTTGTGCTTGAAGACCCACTTGCCACCGATGACATTGGCACGAGGAGGTCGAGGTACGAGACGCCAGTGCCGTTGTCCATGAGCGCTAGTTGATATGGTGACATCCCAATAGGTGTCTTGTACTCTTCGGTCATGGCCGCGCGCCGTAATTAGGATCGGCGGTGGCATGGCATCTCTTGAGTTAATGTTGCCATGTCTTTGACAAGGACCATCTCCGAATGAAATCTTTTTGTGTCTTCATACATTGTTGGCGGAAAAATCCAGCATTGCCAAATCTTCGCATGTGTACGGAACACCCCATAATGACCTCCATATGGTGATGAGTGGCATCGTTCAATGATTTTGATTCCTTCTTCGAGTGGGCACATCTTCTCGAGACGGCCATCGTAGCACACTCGGAAGAGGTAGGGCTCATCCCATATGAGTACGACTCTCCGGATAAGTTTCCCTTTGTTGCCTCCGGTGGTACGTAACACGTGACCATAAAATTAACAATATCGCATACCGAGGGGTGGAATCGTTGATTCGGTAGAGCACATGTCGTCCCGAGTGCGTCGTCGATGGGTAGTTCCCGTGGTTTCTCAACCGCATTCTAGACAAGTGATCTAACAGTTTTCTACTCCCCTTTTTATCTTTTATTTCTAAGTCAAATTCTTGGAGTAATAAAATCCATCTTATCAAAACGAGGTTTTAGCATCTTTCTTAGTGAGCAAATATTTTAAAGCGGCATGATCGTTGGGTAAACAATCACTTTGGCACCCACTAAGTAGGATCTAAACTTATCAATTACAAAGGCAACTGACTAGGAGCTCTTTTTCGGTGGTAGCATAACTAAGGCGAGGTCAGTCAAAGTTTTGCTAGCATAAGCTATTGCATGATGCTTATCCTTAGTCTGTCCTAACACTGCTCCTACAGGCGTAGTCACTTGCATCACACATAATTTCGAAAGGTAAAAGTCAATCGGGGTTGGGTGAAGAAAGGCGTTCTTCACATCCTACCGTCTCTACTGACCTTTATAAAAGTGTTGTAAAAGAATGGGATGTATCGGCTAGGAACGAGAGGCGGCGAGTCGAACCGAGGACGATTTGGGAGATGGGATAGAAATCTAGGCCGCTTTATCATACCATTGTCTCAGCTTTTCCCTTTAACGAGAAAGGAAATAGCTTCCAACGGAGGAGGTTTTGTCGGACATGCCCTCGATGGTGGTCTCGGCTTTTGACAACCGGATGTGGCAACGTCTCGTCGTAAAGTCGTATAGGTACAAGGTAGAGCGTCGGTGAAATGCTTGTTGACACTAGATACGCACACGAAAGAATCAAAAAGAAATAATCCGCAAGCGCACTGATATCGGTGAGCCGTGAGAACCCACGAACCCGACCCATAACCTATGGCAAGCGGCTATTGTGACGAGACACCACGGAGGATGCGGGGAGCCGTGCACGATACTTGTGCTTGAAGACCCACTTGTTGCCACTTACGCCGAATGACATTGGCACGAGGAGGTCGAGGTACGAGACGAGTGCCGTTGTCCATGAGCGCCTTGTACTCTTCGGTCATGGCCGCGCGCC
The DNA here is from genome assembly GCA_018135685.1 of Themeda triandra. Classification (NCBI taxonomy): domain Eukaryota; kingdom Viridiplantae; phylum Streptophyta; class Magnoliopsida; order Poales; family Poaceae; genus Themeda; species Themeda triandra. The sequence goes on from JAENPR010000619.1 coordinate 151,383, forward strand.
TATTAGGATCGGATAATTATTGATCTTCAAAGCGGTGGGGAGTTGCCCGGCAACGGAGAAGCCCGAGTCTTCTAGATTATACTTTTTCACCCCGGAGTGCGACGCGGTGAAGCCATAGCGGTCCATCAAGTATTTATGAATAGGTCTATTTGCATGCTAAGTTGATGGGACCGTCAACACCAGTCGGAGTGCGCGGCGGCGGGAGCCCGTCGGGAGCGAGTGGCTCGAGTAGACGACTGTGGTGCAACGGTCGGCAGCACCACCTCCTGTGGAGCTGGGACCGCAGCTATGGCCGGCAGCACCACCTCCTGTGGTGCTGCAGCCGTGGGTACTGCCGCGGCCACCCTGGGCCGGCGGTTGTACTGAAGACCGAAGCAGCTCCCGGCGATAGGAGCTGGTGGGGAGAGCAGCAACCTGCCGAGGAGCAGCAACCTGCCGAGGAGGATCCGACCGAGGAACCTGAGGCATCCGATGAGCAGCACCATGCCATATAATGGCTGGATCGAGGCCAACAGGATCACCGGCATCATCCTCGAAAGCCCGCGTTCGCTCAACATCCGAGGTGGAAGGAGCTGGCGCAGGAAGTATGTCCTGTAACAAAAAATCAAGCGAATCCAGTTGGGGCTTAGAAGCCGCAAACGGAAAGTGAGTCTCATCAAAAACGACATGCCGCGAGATGATGATCTTGCGGGTGGAGAGGTCAAGACACCGGTAGCCCTTCTGTGAAGGAGGGTAATCGAGGAAGACACATGCCACGAAGCGAGGAGATAGTTTGTGGTGAGTCATGGCACTAAGGTTGGGATAACAGAGGCAGCCGCAAACACGTAGGATGGAGTAGTCTGGCATTTTGTGGTGAAGAAGATGATATGGTATACCGTTCTTGTAAGTGCAATCAAGCCCTAATGTGGGTTTTGGCGTTGATGACCACCAAATTAGGGAACTAATGAGACTTATTGAGATGACAAGTAGGCATTGAATTATGGAATATTGATGTACAGGTTGGAGGGGTCCCCGTTTCTAAAAGGAGGCTGTGCTGAACTCAAAGAAGGTTTAAATTCATTTTCGGTTTGAATTTGAGTTTAGGAAAAGCCGTACTATCAAGAGGGATCCTAAGGTTGTTGATCAAAAGTGTTACCGAATACTCAATCCTTTAACACCAACTTCATCCAGCCACCAAAACAGCCATCCAATCACTCAAATCCTTCTTGCTGTTTTGGGGGGCGCGGCAGTGCCGCGCCTATAAGTGACCGTTGGGTCCCAGGGGTATTTATACCCATCTGTCGGCCCACATCACTTACCTCTTCGTCTACCTCACGACATATCCGTTAGACACCACCAGAAGCTCTCTCTCTCACCCTCCATTGCTCCCCTCAAGCTCCCAACTCTTTCCCATCAAATCCACCACGGATTCTTGAGCAAAAGGGCAGCAAACTTCGATTGGAGAGTGGATCCACTGATTCCCACTGTCAAAAGAGCATTTGGTGCACGTTTGGCCGGCGCCCTAGGGTTTGTTACTCTTGGAGCTTTGCTCCTAGCCGGCTAGGCGTCGCCCTAGAGCCGCCAACTTGTGTGGTGCCTAGGGAGGTTTGTAACCTCACCCCAATACTAAGAAATCACCCCTCATCTCAAGAGTTCACTCTCTTGACTTGAGACCGAGGAGAAAGCTAGCCTTAGTGGTGAGCTTCAAGTCGTGGACTTCCTCAACAACATGGACGTAGGCCAGCCTTAGTGGCGAGCTAAACCACGGGTTAAACACTTGTGTCACCTTGTGCCGTTCAGTTCTCTTATTCTTACTTGTTGTTGAGAAGTTTCTAGGGTTTGAGGTCGATCTACTTCCTACTACCTCTTGAGCTGTGTTTGGCTCTCGATCTGTCATCTCTGCAGGTGTAGGAAGCTTGGAAAGCTACTGGGTAAACTTGGTTCTACTCAGTTTTCGAACTACACTCATTTCTGTTTACATAGCACGGCAGTACCGCGGGTACAGCGCGGCAGTGCCGCGCCCTTTGGACTGACAGCAGTTCGAAGAAATTTTGTTGCAGGCCTATTCACCCCCCTCTAGGCCGTTTTACTCTTCCAGAGATCCTACAAGTGGTATCAGAGCCTGGTTGCTTTGTATACGCTTAACCGCGTGAAGTATGGAAGAGGCCGGAGCATCGAAGCAAGCTCCCAAGGCGAAGAGTGTTGATCTACACTCTACAGAAGACAGCAGTGATGCTTCTATGTCCACTGCTGATAATGCCACTATCAGAGATGGTGGCAAGACCACAGATGTAAGTGATGCCGAGAGAAGAAGAAGAAAGAAGGAAAGAAGAGAAGCACTCAAGAAAAGAAGAGAGCTCGAGGATAAGTTGAGCAGAAAAGAAGCTAGAAGGCTTATCCGAGAGCAAAGAGAAGAAAGAAGAAAAGCCAAGGCACTTGCTAAGGAAGAGGAGAAGAAGAAGAAGCAAGAGATGGAGTTGTCACCATCTAGTGAGCTCTCTAGCAGCTCAGATGATGGTGATGATGATGTCTCATATCACTCTTCCAAGAATCCCAAAGGAAGCCACAAGAAGGATGAGAAGAAGAGCATCAAGGACAAGGGCAAGAAGAAGCAACAAGAAGAAATACACCGCCGTATCCTTTAATTATTCTCATCTAACCCATCGTGATCGCAAGTCTATTGTCAATGTGCCCATGGGCAAGTTACCCCGGTTTGATGGGACTAACTATGCCAAGTGGAAGCACTTGATGAGAAACTATCTTTTAGGTGTTCATCAAGGGCTTTGGGAGATTGTGGAGAAGGGAGTGCAAAGCAGCCACAAAACCCCGAAGACCCAACCAATGAAGAATTCTTGGCGCCCCAGTTCAACGGTCAAGCCACAAGCATCTTGTTGAGTGCTCTTGATGGCAATGAGTACAACCGAGTGATGAATGTCAATGTGGCAAAAGAGATTTGGGATGCCTTGATCATTGCACATGAAGGTGTGGATAAAGTGAGGAAGGCAAGAATTGAAGTCTTGATGGCTAAGCTCAACCGATTTGTGATTAAAGGTGAAGAAGGGCCACAAGAAATGTTTGATAGGTTGATGGTGTTGGTTGGACAAATCAAAGGATTTGGTTGTGAGGATCTTGATGATCACAAAGTGGTGAAGGTGATGCTAGAAGCCTATTCTCCAAGAAATGAAACCGTTGTGACATTGATTAGAGACAAGAAGAAGTTTGAGCACTTCACTCCAAATGATGTGCTTGGACGGTTGTTGACTTTTGATATGCAAAGAGAAGAAGCAAATGAGAGAAAAAGGCTCGGTAAGCTTCAATCCAAGCTTGATGGGATGAAGATCAAGGAAGTTGCACTCAAAGCTAGCAAGCCCCACAAGCATACTTCAGCTTGCAATCATAAGGGCAGCAAGCATGCTTCAACAAGTCAGCCCAAGAAGATCAAGCAAGCACCACAAGAAGAAGATTCAACGTCCACATCAAGTGAAAGTGAGGACAATGGGGCTGATCACAAGAAGATAGAAGACATGTCATTGTTTATAAAGAACTACAACAAAGACATCAAGAACAATGGCTACAAGCTCACCAAGAGAAGGTTCCCAAGCAAGAAAAAGAGGACATGTTTTAGATGTGGCAAAGACCGAACACTTTATTTGAATGTCCACTTGAGAAGAATCAAGGCAAGAACAAGAAAGAAAGAAAAGATGGGAAGAGAAGATACAAGAATGCCGGGGAGGCACACATTGGGCATGAGTGGGACTCAACTAAAGAGTCAAGTGATGAAGATGGAGAGATTGCAACAGTAGCTATACACAACACATCTTCCTCACCAAGACTCTTCAACAACATGTCCGATGATGATGACTCTCATCACATTTGCCTTATGGCAAAAGGTGAAAAGGTAAAACTAAACAAGAAATCCTCTTCTCCATCTCCTAGTGACATATCTAGTAGTGATCTAAGTGATTCTAGTGATGAAGATTCTAGTGTAAGTTTGAAGCCCGCTAAGAATCTTGATCCTAGAACCGAGCGTTTTATTGCAGCACTCATGGAGGAATTAGAACATGTCAAAGCTGAGCTAGAACATAGAGAAAATGTCATTGAAAAGACTGAAAATCTCTATATTGATAGTGAGGAAGCTTTTGAGCAAGAGAAAAGGGAAACAAGCTCTTTGAGGAAAGAGCTTGCTCTTACAAAGAAGATCAATATTGCTCTCAATGACAAGTATTGTGTCTTAGTTGAAAAGCACAACAAACTTGAGAAGCAATATAGTCATCTTTGTGAGAGCACCCCGCCTCTCTCTAGCTCAAGTGACAATTCTAAGGCCTCCACCAGTGAAGGTTGTGGAAAGTGCTATAACCTTGATATAAATGCTTATTCCACTAACCTTGCAAATATGAGAGCTATGAAGGATGAGATTGCTAGGTTGAACAACATGCTAGACACAAAAGGCAAAAAAGCAAGCAAGTGGCAGGTGGCAAAGTGAATCAACCAAAGATGCCACAATATAAAGATGGAAGAAATCCTCGCATCACGGATGGGCTTGGACACAAGAAAGGTGCCAAGACAAATGGGAGAAAGATGGTAAATGGCATTGAGTGTGTCCAATTCATGAGCAAGGGTAAGACTGGTACAGATAAGCCTGCACAGAGTGTAGCACAGAAGCAGCCCCAGCCTGCAGCAGCTGCCAAGCGTGGCAGTGCCGCGGGTGGGCGCGGCAGTGCCGCACCCCCACAGAAAGGGAAGGCTACCAGCACTGCTGCTTCTCATGTTAAGCCCAAGAAGCAGGTTTCACAGAAGAAACAGATCCCCAAGAAGTCAAATACTTCTACCATGGCACCTAAGAAAGAAGGCTTCTATCAATCAAGTGTCAAGACACCTCTCTAAGTGTTGAACTCTAACTTTGTTTTGCAGCATGACACTAAAGGGAAGGTGTTTGCCAAATTTGTTGGCAATGATAGAAATGTTTATCGTAATACTTCTATTTGGGTTCCTAAAGTTCTTATGACTAACCTTGAAGTCCCCAAGAAAGATTGGGGACCTAAATCAAGCAACTAAACTTGTGTTGCAGGCATACTCCTCCGGTGGGTCAAGTTGGGTGCTTGACAGTGGATGTACAAATCATATGACCGGAGATAAGAGTATGTTCTCATCCTACTCCCCAACTACAAAAGTCAGTGACAACATAATCTTTGCTGATAACTCTAAAGGGGGAGTAGTTGGTCTTGGTAAAGTTGCTATTACACTTGAGCATTCAATTTCAAATGTCTTTCATGTTGAATCATTGAAGTTCAATCTGTTGTCTGTTTCACAATTGTGTGAGATGGGCTACAATTGTCTCTTCACTGATGTAGGTGTGGAAGTCTTTAAGAGGGAGGATTCCTCTATTGTCTTTACGGGAAAACTCAAGAATAAGCTCTACCTAGTTGATTTCAGCAAAGGGAAAGCTAAGCTTGAGACCTGTTTAGTGGCAAAATCCAACATGGGTTGGTTATGGCATCGCCGACTATCTCATGTTGGGATGAGGAACTTGGCCAAACTCCAAAAAGACAACCATATCCTAGGACTAACAAATGTTCAATTTGAGAAAGACAGGATATGCAGCTCATGCCAAGCAGGAAAGCAAGTAGGCGTACCTCACCCAGCAAAGAGCATCATGACTACCACTCAACCCTTGGAGTTGATTCATATGGATCTCTTTGGACCGGTTGCCTACCTCAGCTTAGGGGGTGATAAGTATGGTTTGGTTATTGTTGATGACTATTCTCGCTTCACTTGGGTATTCTTTGTCTATGATAAGTGTCAGGTACAGGACAAGGTGAAGACTTTTATTAGAAGGGCACAAAGAGAATTTGGTCTCCAAATCAAGAAGATAAGAAGTGATAATGGGACCGAGTTCAAGAATACTCAAGTTGAAGAGTTCCTTGAAGATGAAGGCATCAAGCATGAATTTTCAGCACCATACACCCCCCAGCAAAATGGTGTAGTAGAGAGGAAGAATAGAACACTCATTGACATGGCAAGAACAATGCTTGATGAGTACAAGACTTCGGATCTATTTTGGGTAGATACCGTCAAGACAGCTTGCCATGCCATCAACCGTCTCTACTTACACAAGAAGCTCAACAAGACTTCCTATGAGATTCTAACCGGTAACAAACCAAAGGTGTCTTACTTTAGGGTGTTTGGGTGCAAGTGTTTCATACTTAACAAAAGACCCAAAACCCCTAAGTTTGCATCTAAGGTAGATGAAGGAATTCTTATTGGTTATGGATCAAATGAGCATGCCTACCGTGTCTTCAACAAAACCTTGGGTAGAACTGAGGTCACGGTAGATGTGACATTTGATGAATCTAACGGCCCTCAAGTAGAGCAAATTGATTCAAGTGTTATAGGAAAGGAGGACCCACCTTGTAAGGCAATCAAGCAAATGGCCATTGGTGATGTAAGACCACAAGAAGAACAAGGGTCAGATGATGAGGATTCTCAAGCTGCTGTTGCACCAATTTCCGCCGAGACTCGTAAGAAGGTGCAAGCACTCTCCCGTCGGAGAAAAGTGCGGCAAAGTGCCGCGCCCTCCACCTCAGCAGCAGCTTCTCCAACTCCTACTTCACCAGTTCAAGGGATCAACCTGGAGCCTATACTTGAGCAAGTAGATGCTGAAGGTTCTGAAGATGATGAAGATGAAAGTATTGAGCATCCAAGGCTAAGGCAAACAATTCAACGAGATCATCCCGTTGATAATATCCTTGGGAGTATCAAAAGAGGGGTAACAACTCGTTCTCACTTGGTCAATTTTTGCCAATTTTACTCGTTTGTTTCCTCTTTGGAGCCTCTCAAGGTAAAGGAAGCACTTGGTGATCCGGATTGGGTCATGGCCATGCAAGAAGAGCTCAACAACTTTGAAAGAAACCAAGTGTGGACTTTGGTGGAAAGACCCAACACAAACATCATTGGTACCAAATGGGTCTTCCACAACAAGCAAGATGAAAATGGAGTGGTAACAAGGAACAAGGCAAGATTGGTGGCTCAAGGATTCACTCAAGTTGAAGGCTTGGACTTTGAGGAAACCTTTGCACCGGTGGCAAGGCTTGAAGCAATTCGAATGCTTTTAGCCTTTGCTGCCCATCATGACTTCAAGCAACATCAAATGGATGTCAAGAGTGCTTTTCTCAATGGTCCCATACAAGAGGAAGTGTATGTCAAGCAGCCACCGGGTTTTGAAGATCCCAAGTTCTCACATCATGTCTACAAACTCCAAAAGGCACTCTATGGGCTGAAACAAGCTCCTAGAGCATGGTATGAATGCCTTAAGGAATTCTTGCTTAAACAAGGCTTTGAAATAGGCAAAGCTGATCCTACTCTCTTCACTCATAAAGTTGGAAATGATATCTTTGTGTGCCAAATATATGTCGATGACATAATATTTGGTAGTACTAACCATGTGTATGTTGAAGAGTTTAGTAGGACAATGACACAAAAGTTTGAGATGTCCATGATGGGTGAGCTAAAGTTCTTTCTCGGGTTTCAAATCAAGCAATTGAAGGAAGGGACTTTTCTAAGTCAAACCAAGTACACCCATGATATTCTGAAGAAGTTTGACATGGATAAGGCAAAGCCTATCAATACTCCCATGGCATCAAATGGACATCTTGAGCTTGATTCAAAAGGGAAATCTGCAGACATAAAGGTATATTGCTCCATGATTGGATCCTTGCTTTACCTTTGTGTATCTAGGCCAGATATTATGCTTAGTGTGTGCATGTGTGCTAGATTTCAAGCTGACCCGAAAGAGTGCCATTTAACGGCTGTTAAAAGGATCTTGAGATATCTAGTTCACACACCTAACCTTGGCTTGTGGTATCCCAAGGGCTCCAAGTTCACTCTACTTGGCTATTCAGATTCTGATTATGCCGGTTGCAAAGTAGAGAGAAAAAGTACTTCGGGGACATGTCAATTCCTTGGACGATCCCTAGTGTCTTGGAGCTCTAAGAAGCAAAATTGTGTAGCCCTATCCACACCGAGGCCGAGTATGTTGCCGGCGCTTGTTGTGCTCAACTACTTTGGATGAAAGACCCTTCTTGATTTCGGATGTCGATTCACCAAAATCCCACTTTTGTGTGACAATGAAAGTGCCATAAAGCTTGCAAACAATCCGTAAACCACTCAAGGACAAAGCACATAGACATCCGACATCATTTCTTGAGAGACCACGAAACCAAAGGAGATATCGAACTTCGCTATGTGAGCACCGAAAAACAACTAGCCGATATCTTCACTAAACCTCTTGACGAGTCAAGGTTCTGTGAGCTGCGTGGTGAACTAAATATCCTTGATTCCAGCAACGTGGTTTGAAATCTAGCATGCCTCTGATTGCTATACTAGTATGCTAGGACAAAGTTTTCAAAAGTTACATTTATGTCTTTCAAAATGATTTCAAAATCCTAGTTTGTAAGATCATGACCATAGTTTGTCTTGATGATTTGTTTCTGGTCATGAATCTTACAACAATATGTGTCCATATCGATATAGAGAGAATACTAGAGGTGTTAAGCAGTAAGACTGCTTCTGGCCAGCGCGGCAGTGCCGCGCCTAGGGCGCGGCAGTGCCGCGGTCTGTGCTTCGCGCACAAATGGGCCATGAGCTAACTGGTGGGCCCCTGTTCTTTTTCCTTTCTTATCTCTTCGGCCCCCAGTCTTTCTCTTCCCTCTCCTCTCTCTTTCCCGTCGCCAGGAGACCGCGCCTCCCTTCTCTTCTCGCGAGGGCGACCCAAGGAGGCCGTCGGCGTCGAAACTGCTGCCCGCGGCAGTTCCACGCCGGGCAACGCTCCCCACTCGCCCAGGGGGTGGCGCTGCCCTAGGACTTGGCGAGTCTGTTGCTCCTCTTCTCCCTTCAATCCGCGTGCTAAGGTAACCCTAGCCCCCGATCTATGCAATGGTGTTGCTAGGAGTGTGGATTCAAGTTTCTAGGGTTAGAATGAAGAATAGGAAGAAGAAATTGATGGGTGCTATCAATCGATTCGAAGTTTTTCTTGATGGATGAAAGGGTGCCTCACGGTAGTGCCGTGACTTAGGTGCACAATGCACTTGGCAACTGCAGATTTGCAGCTTTCTCTATCTCTGAAAAGCTTTGAAGAAGTTGTAATCGTCCGTCGATGACTAATTTCAAAGCTTCATTCTATATTCACTAAAGAATCCACAGTCAAGGCCTCACTTTATCCTATTTGATTGTGTTACTGAAATAGTGGAGATATTTAGAATTAGATGGATTACAGAAATAATTGAGAAAACAAAATGATCTATGATCTGGTGAGCAGACTCAGGCGCAGCAGTGCCGCAGGGGAGGTGCGGCAGTGCCGCACCCCTGCAGCAGCACTGTCTGCCCTGCTCACCACATCATAAATCAAGTTGTTCTCTCAATTAAGGCTGTTATTCACCTAATTCTCTGTTTCTCTATAGTTTCTTACACTACTCATTTGGTTGCATAGATGGATCAAGGAGGAGGAAATCAAGGCAAAAGAAAGGGTGCTGCACTTGCTAAACAGCCACCTCGCAGAGGCAAAGGAGCAGGAACTTCATCTTCTCATGCTGCTCCTTTGACAAGAGAAGAAAGAGAGCAGCAGATCAGAGATGAGGAGATGAGAATTAGAGAAGGTTATACCATCCTTCCAGCTGGACAGCAAGGTACACCTGAGCACATTGGAGAGTTTGATGACAGCTACATCAGGAATGAAACAGACAGCTATGAGATGCATGCCCCTGAAGATACTCAACCTCATCAAGTGATTGATTACTTCAAGAAATACAAGATGGTTGAGGCTGAAAGAGAAAGAAATCCCTATGAGCAGAGGCAGGCAGATGGCATTGATTACAGATTCTGGAATGTCTTCCATTCCAACTTCTATCACTCTGTGTGCATGAGGAGGAAGATCAGCAATATGGGATACATTGAATGGGATAAGGTGAAAGCTCAGAAGAAGCCTGAATTCAATGCAGCTGAAAAGATCTGTGAGAGATTTGAGATGAAGGAGATAATGGCTTTCAGGTATGACTAGAACAGGGAGGTGCTTGCTCAGTTCCATGCCACTTATTTTTGGGATCAGGAGGTAGATGTTGTTCATTGGATGACAGGACCTATGCACTATCAAGTTGACTTTGTCACTTTCTGTCAGATCCTTGGTTTTGGAGAGCAGCATAGAGGATATGACAAGATACACCGGAACTTAGATCCTATTGATGCACATGCTGATGAGCTTAGGCATGTGTGGAAGAATCCTGATAGCCAGAATGTTGGCAAGAGAAATGAGCTAATTGGGATTTATTATGTTGTGAACAACATAATTAGAAACACCATTAACCCAAAGGATGGGGCAGCATCAGATTTGAATGGCTATGTGAGAGATGTGCTTGCTCGGTTCCCCAGAGGCAGGAGATTCAATGTGCCTAGATTCATGTGGGTTGAGTTAGCCACTGCCATGGATGATGGGAGAAGGAACTTGCCATATGCTCCTTATTTGATGTATATGATTGAGAGAGTGACAGGCAAGCACTCCCAAGGACTGCACTCACACATCCTATACTCCTAAGAAGACTTCCGTTGACGATAAGGGTGCAGGTGCAGCTGTGGTTGAGGAAAGCGATGAAGAAGAAGAAGAGGGCAGCCACCATGACACTCCTGAGGACAGCCCAGTTCGTCCCTGAAAGCATCTAGGCCCCTTGATGTGGGTTTCAATGATTGATGACAATGTAGATTACTATGACTAACGTGTGTTTTGCAGAAACAATGTGAGTTAGGTCATGGTAATGGAATCTCAGGCAATTTGGTTGGCATGCCCTCTTAGCGATGGAAATCATTTCGGTTTTCAAAGGTTGGACGACAAGGTTAAGAACGGTTAGTTCCGATTGTCGAAGGTGTTGAGAGACATCGGATTAGTCGTTAGGACTTTGTTTTCTCCTTTGGCCGTACTATTAAGGGGGGTGCAAATGGGTAGCTTGACCTAGTTGAGTCTCGGGTTTAGGTGTGGTGCACACCGGTGAAATCTTAGCGCTAGGAAGTTACCCGAGAGCCCCGAGAGTTGTTGAAGTCGTCGCCGTTTTCAAAGGATCGCGTTTCAAGTGAAAACGGAGCTTCAACAGCGCCGGACGCGCCGGCCGTGGGCGCCGGACGCGTCTGGCGCACGGTAAAGTCGTCCCTTGGTCTGCCCAAGGATTCCGCTAGCCTTGTTGGTGAAGAGGCTAACTATGAGAAGTGGAATGCAAAGGCAAGGAACCCTATATTCCGCGGTCTTTGCAAGGATGTGTTCAATCGCGTTAGGAACCACAAGGACGCCCTCGCACTATGGTCCGACCTTTGTGCGCTCCATGAGGGAACTAAGAGTGAGCGTGAGGAACGCTATCATCTTGTTATGCGCAAGTTAAATTCTTTTGAGATGAAAGCTAATGAAAGTGCTAATGAGATGTATTCCCGTTTGAACACTATTGTAGAGGAACTCAATGGGCTTGGACTCAATCAAATGTCGCCATCCGATGTTGCAAGAAAGATCCTATGTGTCCTCCCCATTGAAAAATATGGGCATATTGTCACCGTGCTTCACCAAGGTGATCTTTCCAATGCTACACCAACTCAAATATTGTGAAAGATCAATGCTCATGAGATGTACATGCATCTCACTCCCGAGGATGGCTCATCATCCAAGAAGAAAGATTTGGCCCTTAATGCAAGTCACTCAAGAAAAGGCAAGGCCAAGGCAACTCATGATGATTCTAGTGATGCTGAAATTGATGATGCGAGTCTTGCTCTCATGGTGAAGAAGACCACCAAGATGTTGAAGAAGCTCAACAAAAATGGTGTCAAGTTTGATGGCAAGAAGAAGAAGTTCTTCACAAGTAGCAAAAGGAAGCCCATCTCCGAAATGGAGTGCTTCAACCGCCGCAAGACTGGACATCTAGCTCATCAATGTCCGGAGCCTCCAAGAGACAAGAGGTACAAGAAGAAGAAGGGCAAGGACAAGAAGGATGACTCAAGTGATGATGAAGAAAAAGAAAAGAAGAAGAAAGACAAGCATCACAAAAAGAAGGAAGAAAAGAAAGAGTATCACAAGAAGAAGGATGGCAAGGCATATATTGTTGGTGACTGGCTCACCGATATTGAATCTTCTTGTGGGTCATCCGATGAGGAAAGTGATGATGAAGGAGTGGCTGCTATTGGCATTGGATCTTCACCACCTCCACAAATCTTGCCATCATCATCTACTCCATCCCACTTTTGCCTTATGGCTAAAGGTGAAAAGAAGGTACATTCCAAACATGGTGATAGTAATGATAGTGGTAGTGAAAGTGATAGTGATGATGAGTATGAGTCACCTACCTATGATGAGCTTGTCAAATTGCCTAGAAAGTACTCAAAAACCATCATTAAGACTAGAGGAAGATGTGATGAGCTTGATAGTGAAAATACTTCTCTTCTAGAAAAGATGGAAGCTATGCGAGAAAACTAATGATGAGCTTAGAGATCAAAATGAAATCATATCTTCTAAACTCAAGGAACTCAAAGCTTCTTCAAAAGAGCTTAAAGTTGAAAATGAGAACCTTGAGAAGAAGCATGATGAGCTCAAATCTAGTTATAGCTCTCTAAAAGAGAAGTACACAACTATTAAAGTTGATCATGGGAATCTAGCGATGGCTTATGAGCTTCTTGCCGAAACACATGAGGCTACTAACAATGTTGCTAAGAATGATGTAGCTACATCATGTGATGAGATCATTGAGCAAGGTGCTAGCAAAGCAAAGGCAAGTCGTGGTGGTAACTCGAGAATTATGATGACTATGTCAAGATAAAGAATGAAAATGAACAGCTCAAGAAGGATCTTGAACAAGCAAAAATCAGTCACACCGTCACTATTGAAGATGAAGGACTAGCACTTGAGAATGAAAAGCTCAAAGAAGAGAACAAAAGACTCCACTTTGAGATGTCATGCTTGAAGCAATCAACAAATGAGTCACTTCTAGAAGAGAACAAGAAGCTCAAGCAAGAGAAAGAACACCTCAAAATTGGGTTGAGCAAGTTTGCAAAAGGAAAGTCACTTCAAAATGAGCTCTTGATGAACACCGTAATGAAGACCGATAGAAGTGGCATTGGGTTCAAGTCACATCAAGAGAAGCAACATCAAGCAAAGCAAGCAAGTCAACAAAAGCAAAAGCCAAAGCCAAAGCCAAAGAGATGTTTTGAGTGTGGACAAGAAGGTCATTTTGCTCATGAGTGTGAAACTCCACCACCACAACCCTTGCCCAAGCATGCTAGACCCTTTGCATACAATGCTCATTATGTGGTTAGAAAGGATTCAAAAGGACAAGTGAATGTCACCTTCTTAGGTCCCCCCAATAAGAATAGGCCTAAGCAAATTTGGGTTGCAAAGTCTCTAGTAGAGAAAGTTAAGGGCCCTCAACAAGTTTGGGTCCCTAAACCTCAAGCTTGATCTCTTGTGTGTAGGTGAACTACGGGACCGGTGGAAGTCATTGGGTTATTGATAGTGGCTGCACTCAACATATGACCGGTGAACCTCGTATGTTTGCCTCACTAGATGAAGGGGAGCAAAATCAAGATAGGATCACATTTGGTGATAATTCAAAGGGTAAAGTCAAGGGTTTGGGCAAAGTTGCAATATCAAATGATCACTCTTTGTCAAATGTGCTTTATGTTAAACCTTTGAGCTTCAACTTGCTGTCAGTGGGTCAATTGTGTGATCTTGGATTCAAATGCTTGTTTGATGAGAATGAAGTGATAGTGTCAAAGAAAGAAGACTCAACCGTGATATTCAAAGGCTTTAGATACAACAATCTCTATCTAGTGGATTTCACCTCCGAAGATGTAAATCTGAATATTTGTTTGTTGTCCAAGACTTCACTTGGGTGGTTGTGGCATAGGAGGCTAGCACATGTTGGGATGAGTACACTCAAGAAGCTTTTGAAGAAAGAGTTAGTGAGGGGCTTGAAAGATGTCAAGTTTGAAAAGGACAAACCTTGTAGTGCATGTCAAGCCGGCAAGCAAGTTGCAAACACTCATCCAACCAAAGCTTTTCTATCAACTTCAAGAGTGCTAGAGTTGCTGCATATGGATCTATTTGGACCAACCACATACAAGAGCCTTGGTGGGAAACTCCATTGTCTAGTGATTGTTGATGACTTCTCAAGATACACATGGACCTTCTTTCTTCATGACAAATCCGAAGCCACCCCTTGCTTCAAGAAGTTTGCAAAGAGAGCTCAAAATGAATTTGATGTCAAGATCAAGAAAATTAGAAGTGACAATGGGAAAGAATTTGACAACACCAACATTGAAGCTTATTGTGATGAAGTTGGGATTAAACATGAAGTCTCTTCCACCTACACACCTCAAAGCAAAATGGCATAGTTGAGAGGAAGAACCGGACCTTGATCACTCTAGCAAGAACAATGCTTGATGAGTACAACACTCCCGAAAATTTGTGGGTGAAGCTATCAACACAAAGATGTTATGCATCAAATCGGTTATATCTTCACAAGTTCCATGGCAAGACCCCTATGAGTCGCTCAATGGGAAGAAGCCGGACGTCTCTTACTTCCGGGTGTTTGGTTGCAAATGCTACATCTACAAGAAAAGGCAACACCTAGGGAAGTTTCAAAGACGTTGTGATATTGGTTTTCTTGTTGGTTACTCATCAAAATCCAAAGCATACCGAGTATTCAACCATGCCACCGGTTTGGTAGAAGAAACATATGATGTGGAGTTTGATGAATCTAACGGCTCCCAAGGAGCAATTGAGAATCTTGATGATGTAGGTGATGAACCATTGAGGGAAGCAATGAAGAACATGCCGGTGGGAGACGTCAAGCCTAAAGAAGATGATGATGAAGTGCAAGTCATTGACAAGCCTTCTTCTTCCTCAAGTGTGCCTCAATATGACAAAGAAAAAGATGGGATGACCGAACATGAAGATACTCATGTCTCCCATGAACAAAGAGAGGCACAAGCTCAAGATGTTGATGCTCCCCAACCAACTCCTCAAGTGGTTGAAAAGAGAATTCCCAAACTCCATGATCATCCTCAAGATCAAATCATAGGGAGTCCTTCAAGGGGTGTAATGACTCGATCTCAAAGGCTTGCTAGTTTTCTTCGAACATCACTCGTTTGTTTCTTGTGTTGAACCAAAAGATGTAGGTGAAGCTCTTCAAGATCCGGATTGGGTGAATGCCATGCATGAAGAATTGAACAACTTCACCCGCAACAAGGTTTGGACTCTTGAAGAGCGTCCCAAGAATGCAAGAATTATAGGTACCAAGTGGGTGTTCCGCAACAAGCAAGATGACCAAGGCAATGTTGTGAGAAACAAGGCAAGGCTCGTGGCAAAGGGGTTCTCTCAAGTTGAAGGCCTAGATTTTGGAGAGACCTTTGCACCGGTTGCAAGACTTGAAGCCATCCGTATCCTCCTTGCATATGCTTCAAACCATAAAATGAAACTATTTCAAATGGATGTGAAGAGTGCATTTCTTAATGGTTTCATTAATGAGCTTGTTTATGTTGATCAACCTCCCGGGTTCGAAGACCCTAGTTGTCCTAACCATGTTTTCAAAGTTGTCCAAGGCACTTTATGGGCTTAAGCAAGCCCCTAGAGCATGGTATGAGCGCCTTAGGGACTTCCTCATTGAAAAGGGGTTCACTATCGGGAAGGTTGACACCACACTCTTCACCAAGAAGCTTAATGGAGAGATCTTCATTTGTCAAGTATATGTTGATGATATCATCTTCGGCTCAACAAATGAAGAAGGCGCAAGAAGTTTGGTGACATGATGTCAAAAGAGTTCGAGATGTCTATGATTGGCGAGCTCACCTTCTTTCTTGGTTTTCAAATCAAGCAAATGAAGGAAGGGACCTTCATATCACAAGAGAAGTATACCAAGGACCTCCTCAAGAGGTTTGATATGAAGGATTGCAAGCCAATCAACACTCCTATGGCATCTAATGGGCATCTCGACCTTGATGTGGAAGGTAACTCGTGGATCAAACTCTTTACCGCTCTATGATCGGTAGCTTGTTGTACCTCACTGCATCTAGGCCCGACATCATGTTTAGTGTGTGTATGTGTGCTCGTTTTCAAGCCGATCCTAAGGAAGCTCACTTGAGTGCTGTCAAGAGGATTCTTAGGTACTTGCAGCTCACCCCAAGCATTGGCCTATGGTATCCCAAAGGAGCAAGATTCCAACTTGTTGGCTATTCCGATTCGGATTATGCCGGTTGTGAAATTGATAGAAAAAGCACATCCGGAGGGTGCCATTTGCTTGGGAGGTCACTTGTCTCTTGGTCATCAAAGAAGCGAACGGTGTTGCTCTATCTACAAACTGGCAGAGTACATAAACAGGGGCTTGTTGTTCACAAATCTTGTACATGAAACAAACCCTCCTTGACTATGGAGTGAATCTTGGTCAAGTGACTCTCTTGTGCGACAATGAGAGTGCGTGAAGATTGCAAACAACCCGGTTCAACACTCTCGCACAAAGCATATAGATATTCGCCACCACTTTCTTAGAGATCATGTCTCTAAAAAGGACATCTCTCTAGAAGGTGTGAGAAGTGAGGATCAATTAGCGGATATCTTCACAAAGCCATTGGATGAATCAACTTCACAAGGAAGAGATGAATGTCCTTGATCTGAGCAACTTCACAAGGAAGAGATGAAAGGTGTTGTCGGTTGCATTGCATTGTTTATAGAGCACGTTTAATTTTCTGTAATGCATATAGGGCTTGTCTAACATGGTTAAGATAACACTCTCCGGAGGTGTGAAGAAGCTTACCCTTGGTTCAAACCTGACAAGCCGCCTAGATTCAAACTTCAGTAATATTATGTGCTTGTGTGTTGCTCTTCGTTTCTTTTCGTTCATCTCTTGAGCAACCTCTGTGTTCGTCCATGAACTGAGAAAGCTTTTGATGCTTCTACTGGTTTGAAAACTCAAGCTCATGGCCACACGTTGTTCCTCGCTCGCGTTTATTGCCTATTTTCAAAAATTATGTGTAGCCTATGGCAAACTATTTTGAAAATTAAGGGTTTGAGAGTGAGGATCTCATATTGACTCCAAACTGTATTTAGTTGCATCTTAAAAAGTTTGGAAATCAATTGGGAGCAGGTGCCGCGAAGAAAAGATTCAATTCAGCTCTTGAAAGAGCGCCGGACGCGCACTTGGAAACCGGCGGACGCGTCCGGCGCCTTATGAAGATTCAGCGCAAAAGGAGCCAGCTGTTCAAGATGCGCCGGACTCGTAACAGTGTTTTGCCGGCGTCTGGCGACCGCGTCTGCAGCGCGTCCGGCGGAATCGACCTGAGCAAGCATTCTTCAAACGTTTCTGTTCGGCGTCCGACGAGCCCCGGACGCACCCCAGACGCGTCCGGCGCGATGAGGAAGTGCGAAAATTACTTAATCTGACGTGTGGGGCCACCCCGTTTTCTTCCTCCTCTTCGAATCGGCCCGCGGGCTGTCTCCTCCCTCTTCGTCCGTACGCCGCCGCGCGCCGCCCTAACCCTAGCCTCCGCCGCCGCGCCGCGCCGCCCAGCCCTCGCGCCGCCCTGCTCCTCCACGCACGCGCCGGCCAGCCACCTCCGAGCGCCATTCCAGCCGCCGCGCCCCCTCTGCGCACCCCGGTTGAGCGCCGCCCCGTCAGCTCGCCGCCGTGGCCGCCATTAACGCCGCCACTCGAGGTCGTCATCTTCTCCAACGAACTCAGGCTGTCCCGTCCGCGGTGTTTCCCTCTGTGTTCTTCTCCTCCTCGTGTTTGCTCGCCGCCAGGCGTCATAAGTGAACAAGGGAAGCCGATCCGCGGTGAGCCTCCTCCCTGCCCGCAACCTGCTCGATGAAATGCCCCAACCAGCTTTCCATTCACTGTATTGATCTTTTCTCGGCCAAATTCTTCGTGCAGTGATCCCATCTTGTGCTCAAGAGGTGCCCTACGCCGTCATTCTTATCCCTTCACAGGAAATTGTCGTCGTCTAGGTATTAACCATAATCTATCTTATTCTTACCTAGTGCTTTGCTTCTGAATAGGCTTTCGCATCTCTAGTCATGCTTATGGTTATATATTCCCTATCTATTCCATTCTTGCAGCGAGCCGTGTCATTTGGTTACTGGCAGTGGCAGTTGAACCCTAAGCCAAGCTTGTGGGTATGGTTTGAGGCCAAGCCTCACAAGGCGACAGTTCATCTTCTAGAAACCTGTTTTGATTGATCAAAGACAGTGATTCAACTTGCTTGATCAGTATCAGTATCAATTATGCCAAGGTGCAAGAATTCAGGCAGGGGTTCAGGGGGAGATGATGATCCGCACAGAAGGCCAAATCTTCCTGAGATGATTGAGAAAGCTAAGGGCAAGAAAACCGTGACTATGAGGAAAAGAAAAAGGTTGCCAGCTGATTCTCAGGCAGCCCTGGCAGTAGCAGCAGCAGCAGAGCGTGCTGAGAGGAGAGCTCGTAGGGGTGCAGGCATTGTGATACAAGAGCCTGGACAAGCAGCAGCACAGGAGGCAGAGGCAGAGGCTCCTGAGGCAGAGGAGACCATTCTTGAGCAGCAGGATCTTTCTCCATTACGACGGTCCTCCCGTGTCGACTCTCCCAGCCAGACACGCCAAGAATCCACAGGAGTCGGGTCCCTCTTCGACTCCACGTAGGCAAACAGCCAGGGCCCTACAGACCTAGACCGAGTACGAGGAGCTTTTGAGAGCGAGTGCTAAGAAGATTCAGCTATCGGGCGGTGGACATAAACACCCGGTTTCCGCTTCTGTGAGAAAGAGCCGGTGCACCTTATTACACGGCTCCGCACAAGTCCTTGGTAGAGGCTTACGGTGCGAAGTCAAAGATTACCAAGCAGGAGGACGGGATAGCCGACACTTTCTCACATGTGTTGGGTCGCTTTCGAGAGTATTTGGGTGCACAAACCGGGCATGATTGATCCGATTGGAAGATCGCGATATATTCCGAATGGGTGTTAGAGTTCTATGCTACACTGTGGATTGCTCCAAATCATTCACTTATCTCATACACCATTCGTGGTCAGAGGCAGAACTTGTCCAGTGAGGAAGCCAGGAACTTCTTAGGGATTTCAGAGCAGCCCATCAAGCTGCATCAGCTGTGCTTTCCAGGCATTGAGCCACCCCGCCGTGCACAGGGAGGAGTAGTGCCACCTCCTGAGATCATGAGAGAGGTCTTTGGACCTAACTTTGGGGCAGGGTCGAGCAGGACACCACAGGATGAGCTACGCCTTGCTCGAGTTCTTGATCAGATTCAGAGATACACCATTCTTGCTAGGCCCGGTTTCAGGAACGGGTTCACTAGGCTTCAGCAGTGGGTAGTGTCACATCTTGTGAGGAAGATTCCCTTTGATATCTGGGATTTGATACTCTGTGATATGGAAGATGTCATCTATGGGAGTTTCAAGCACCACCGCCTGATGCACTATGCTCATTGGATCACCTGGCTCATCTATAGAAATGGTGATCTTCCAGACTCTATCAGAAAGGAATATGAAGATCCTCTGAATTATGAGGTGTTTGGCTCCTA
The DNA here is from genome assembly GCA_018135685.1 of Themeda triandra. Taxonomy (NCBI): domain Eukaryota; kingdom Viridiplantae; phylum Streptophyta; class Magnoliopsida; order Poales; family Poaceae; genus Themeda; species Themeda triandra. Next base: position 170,933 of record JAENPR010000619.1, read on the forward strand.
CGATGCTTCCCATTGTATCGAATCACCGCGAGATGCTCCTCCGGTCATTCCTCGCCATGGAGATCCGGTCCACGAGACGGGTGAGCCGAGCGGGATGCTAGAGTTGAGCGCCTAGCGCAGATGAAGAAGCGAGATTGCGTAAGCCGAGGCGGCCAGGATATGAGATCACTACCTCGGACTCTGAGGATGATGAGGAGTACTACGTTCCAGTTCGTCCTCCCCCTCGTCGCATGATGCGCAGGCGGGCGTTCAGAGCGGCCATTGAGCGCTTGACTCGTGTACTTGACAGGTTGGTCGCCAACCGGGAGCGTGCCGAGGAGCGGCATGAGATTGCTCTAGCCGAGATACGAGCTCGCCAGATGCACAAAGATCGCTACGCAGCAGCGGCACACTCGCAGACTATGACCTTGATTGCTTCACTATTTCAGCAGAGAGGTGCCACAAGCACCTCGTGGAATTCTTCCTCGGCTCCGAGTCGCCCGGCAGACAAACTTTGGGAGTAGGACCTTCTCGGGTGCCGGGCCACGAGTGCAGCTTACCGCCTTCGGCATAGCACCTTCTTCTCCAGCGGTTGTGTGTCCCCGGCTTTCCACGGATTTCCACCGGCTTCTCACCCGTTGGCTCTCATCTCGCTATTCACCGAGACTCGTGTGCGGCCCATCATCGGGCTTCCTACGGTGCACTCACGGAGAGGCGACACCCGAGTACATGAGACGGCCTATTCAAGATGAGCCGCAACCTCGCAGCCAGCGAGATTCCTCCAAAGGACGTGCACCGGCACATCGGCACCATACCTTCCTCGGTGGCTTCTACAGATCCTCTTCCTACTGCGAGGCGTACCACTGTGTGGCTCCTACTCTTCCACTTGCCGCACCGACGAGCCACAGTGGTCGCCCGAGGTAGCTCCGTCCACAACGTTGCCGACCACGGAGACGGCGACCGTCACAAGTGTCGGTTGAGCGCACCTGCACCGCTTCACCGCCGGCGTCACGGCTCGAGGGTCGCAGCTCCCCGTCACTCGGCCCCAGAGAGCTCGACGACGGCCCCGATGACACTTCGGCGTTCGTCATTGCTCCTCATGCTCGTGAGATCGGCTCGTCTCGCTCCTTCTACCCCTTAGCCTTAGGTTTTGGTCCTTGATGCCAAAGGGGGAGAGTTGGGAGTATGTAGATTTAGATGTAGATTTAGGGGGAGCTCATAGCTTGGGATTTGGTTCTTTTGATTGATACATTTGCATGCATCATGTTTACTTTATGCATTGTATGATATGTGTGAGGTACTTTCATTCGTTCAAAGTGACATATGCTCTTCGTTTCGGTATCACCTTCTATGTCACCTGGCTCTTTGCTCATATGTGCTTGGCTTCCGCGTTTTACTCGATTCCATATGAGCTATGCTTTTGTCTTGTGCTAACTCGTTTTTGCGATTATATGAGCACGAGATCTTTTGGCTTGGTGTCACATGAGTCATTCTAACCCTTGCTTTCATTGTCCAAGGCTCATGTGAACCAAGCATGCTTGAAAACCTCAACCAAACTCTTCATACTCCAGAGGTTGTCATCAATCACCAAAAAGGGGGAGATTGAAAGCATCTAGGCCCCTTGATGTGGGTTTCGATGATTGATGACAATGTAGATTACTATGACTAACGTGTGTTTTGCAGAAACAATGTGAGTTAGGTCATGGTAATGGAATCTCAGGCAATTTGGTTGGCATGCCCTCTTAGCGATGGAAATCGTTTCGGTTTTCAAAGGTTGGACGACAAGGTTAAGAACGGTTAGTTCCGATTGTCGAAGGTGTTGAGAGACATCGGATTAGTCGTTAGGACTTTGTTTTCTCCTTTGGCCGTACTATTAAGGGGGTGCAAATGGGTAGCTTGACCTAGTTGAGTCTCGGGTTTAGGTGTGGTGCACACCGGTGAAATCTTAGCGCTAGGAAGTTACCCGAGAGCCCCGAGAGTTGTTGAAGTCGTCGCCATTTTCAAAGGATCGCGTTTCAAGTGAAAACGGAGCTTCAACAGCGCCGGACGCGCCAGCCCGTGGCGCCGGACGCGTCCGGCGCACGGTAAAGTCGTCCCTTGGTCTCGCCCGAGCGGCGGACGCGTGGGCTGGCGTCCGCGTGCGCCGGACGCGGACGTAGAGTTTTGGAGTCGGGCTCGCAGTCAATCGCGCGCCGGACGCAGCGCCGGACGCGTCCGGAGCCCGCATCAGTAGCCCAATGGCTAGGTTGCCATTTAAACTCCATAAAGCGCCGGACGCGTCCGGCGGGGTGAGCGGCCGGACGCGTCCGCGCTCACGTCCGAGCCGAAATCGAGGTAACGGTTGGATTTTGGCTCTTGGCTATAAATACAACCCCACGCTCTACATTTCGGCTCTCTTGCTCATTTCATCAGCTGATAGCCACCTTGTGAGAGCAGGAGAGTTGCAAGAGCCTCATGACTTGAAGAGATTTGAGAATCCATGAGTTCATGAGCAATCGAGAGTAGCTAGTGTGCATCCACTCTTCTCCCTAGGCTTTGCGAGGTCAAGTGAGAGTTTGTGCTTGTTACTCTTGGTGATCGCCATCACCTAGACGGCTTGGTGGTGATTGGAGCTTGGTGATCATCCGGCGGTGCTTGTGGATGACCCAACTCATCTTGTGAGCGGTTCTTGGCGATTCACCGCGTCGGAGCGACGAAGAATCAGCCCTAGAGAGCACTTGGTCCTTGCGAGGATCAAGGCGGAGCTACACCCTTGCGCGGGTGCTCCAACGAGGACTAGTGGAGAGTGGCGACTCTCCGATACCTCGGGAAAAAGATCGCCGTGTTCCTTGTCCCTTTACTTTCCGCATTTACTTTCTAGCACTTACATTCTCGCAATTACTTTCATAGAATTGTCATGCTAGAATAGGATTGGAACTTAGGGTGCAAAACTTTAGTTAATCGATTGTCTAGGAACACACATAGGCACCGAGGGGTGAATCATGGGCTAGTAGGTTTAATTCCGCAATAATTTTTAGAATTAGCCAAATTCACCCCCCCCCCTCTTGGGCATCTTGATCCTTTCGGTCCCTCCAGCAGCCTATAGGCACGGGAAGAAGTCCTCTAGGTGGAAGAAGCTTGGATCCTATCTGAAGTCAATGATGTCTCATTGCACTTATGCTTCCCAGAGAGCCTACAAGGACAGCCTGCAGAGCAGAGAGGCCATTCAGCTTGTGAGAGAGCAGCAGGGACTTCCACCACTTTCTCCAGTACCTTCTCCTCCACCTATTCCAGATTCTCCACACTTCACTGAGTCATCAGAGGAGGATGAGGAGGATGAGGAGCAGTCTGAGCAGCAGTCTGAGGATGATGATGGTGATGATATCCATGAGGAGCACTCAGCTGAGAGAGTTTTCCAGAGGAGGCGCAAGGCAGCTCATGATCCCAATCCTGCAGCAGCTCCTTCTACTTCAGCTAGACCTCCACGCTTCACTTCACACACTCACCGCCAGGGTCGTGCTCGTATTGACAGTGATGATGAGGAGTGATCCTTCTACTTCTTTTCTCCCTTTTTGATGCTTGGTGACAAAGGGGGAGAAAATTAGAGGGGTCCAACTTTTTCGAGACTTGGTGGTGATGCTATTCAGATTTAGCTGCAGCAGCATGTCCTATCCCATTAGCTAGTTTGAGCTTGAGTGTGAGAGTAGTTTCTCTAGTTTGTGAGTTGAGTGTCGTTCAAATCTATTTTATATAATATTGCTACCTTTATGACTCTCTTTATGTTGGATATGGACATGTATTTCGTGTGTGCTTAAATTAGCTTGTCGGTTTTTGCTTTAACTCACTGTGTGGTGCTTGTTGTTTGCTTGCTGTCCTGGGTAGTGCGGCAGTGCCGCTATCTTAGGCGCGGCAGTGCCGCGCCCTGCTGATAGCAAGTTTCTTGTTGTGAAAATGCCCTGTCATACGCATCACGTCTTATTCTTGCGACACTTCTTTTTGGCACCCCACAGGAGGCATGAATGTAGGGGGAGGCTCCCCTGCACTTTCCTAAAAATGTGAATGTTGGTTTCTTATACCAATTCCTGGAATTCAAATCCTATTCACACATTTAGGGGGAGGCCCTACATTCATGTCTCGAAAAGTCTCAGTTTATTTAATATCTTTTGTGAGCTCTAATTAGGTTGTCATCAATCACCAAAAAGGGGGAGATTGTAAGTGCAATCAAGCCCTAATGTGGGTTTTGGCGTTGATGACCACCAAATTAGAGAACTAATGAGACTTATTGAGATGACAAGCAGGCATTGAATTACGGAAGATTGATGTACAGGTTGGAGGGGTCCCCGTTTCTAAAAGGAGGCTGTGCTGAACTCAAAGAAGGTTTAAATTCATTTTCGGTTTGAATTTGAGTTTAGGAAAAGCCGTACTATCAAGAGGGATCCTAAGGTTGTTGATCAAAAGTGTTACCAAATGCTCAATCCTTTAACACCAACTTCATCCAGCCACCAAAACAGCCATCCAATCACTCAAATCCTTCTTGCTGTTTTGGGGGGCGCGGCAGTGTCGCGCCTAGGGCGCGGCAGTGCCGCGCCTATAAGTGATCGTTGGGTCCCAGGGGTATTTATACCCATCTGTCGGCCCACATCACTTACCTCTTCGTCTACCTCGCGACATATCCGTTAGACACCACCAGAAGCTCTCTCTCTCACCCTCCATTGCTCCCCTCAAGCTCCCAACTCTTTCCCATCAAATCCACCACGGATTCTTGAGCAAAAGGGCAGCAAACTTCGATTGGAGAGTGGATCCACTGATTCCCACTGTCAAAAGAGCATTTGGTGCACGTTTGGCCGGCGCCCTAGGGTTTGTTACTCTTGGAGCTTTGCTCCTAGCCGGCTAGGCGTCGCCCTAGAGCTGCCAACTTGTGTGGCTGCCTAGGGAGGTTTGTAACCTCACCGCAATACTAAGAAATCACCCCTCATCTCAAGAGTTCACTCTCTTGACTTGAGACCGAGGAGAAAGCTAGCCTTAGTGGTGAGCTTCAAGTCGTGGACTTCCTCAACAACGTGGACGTAGGCCAGCCTTAGTGGCGAGCTGAACCACGGGTTAAACACTTGTGTCACCTTGTGCTGTTCAGTTCTCTTATTCTTACTTGTTGTTGAGAAGTTTCTAGGGTTTGAGGTCGATCTACTTCCTACTACCTCTTGAGCTGTGTTTGGCTCTCGATCTGTCATCTCTGCAGGTGTAGGAAGCTTGGAAAGCTACTGGGTAAACTTGGTTCTACTCAGTTTTCGAACTACACTCATTTCTGTTTACATAGCACGGCAGTGCCGCGGGGTCACAGGGCGGTGCCGCGCCCTCCGGGACGACGGTTCGAAGAAATTTTGTTGCAGGCCTATTCACCCCCCCTCTAGGCCGTTTTACTCCTCCAGAGATCCTACAGTTCTTGATGGACGCGGACGGCCGCCGATTCGTGAGGAACACGGCGGTCGAAAGAGCTTCGACCCAATAGGACGAAGGCATGGCGGCATGAATGAGAAGCGTGCGAACACCATTGTTCAGGGTGCGAAGCATGCGTTCAGCCTTGCCATTCTGAGCTGATGTGTAGGGGCAGAAAGTCCGAAGAAGAATGCCTCGGGCGGCCAAGAAGATTGCAGTGGCATTATTCAGGAACTCGGCGCCATTGTCGGCCTGAAAACAGCGAACAGAAGAACTGAACTGTGTGTGAGCATAAGCAACAAAGCGAACAATATGGTCGTGAACTTCAGATTTATGACAAAGGGGAAAAATCCAGCAATAATGTGTATAATCATCAACTAACACAAGATAGAATTTATAACCAGAGATACTCGACACTGGAGAGGTCCAAACATCACAATGAATGAGTTCAAAGGGAACTGATGTTTTAGAGACCGAACTAGCAAACGGCAGCCTAACATGTTTACCTAGCTGGCAAGCATGACAAATGCGACGAGCTGCTTTATTACACTGAATAGCTGATAATCTATGAAGGGTAGCGACGACTGCGGGTGCAGGATGACTGAGACGGGAGTGCCATAGCTCCGGGGAGACGACAGCAACATGACAGCGGGGTGGTAGGCGATGTGGGATGGTGTAGAGGTCCCCGTGACTATTGCACCGAAGGAGGACCATCCTGGTCTTGAGATCCTTAACAGAAAAACCAGAAGCGTCAAACTCAATAGAACAGTTATTGTCGCGAGTAAGCTGTCGAACAGATAACAGGTTACGAGTAAGATGTGGAGCGACAAGAACATTATTAAGATGAAGAGAATGATCAGCTATTTGTAAAGAAGAAGTGCCACGACTAAGAACAGGAATAGATTGTCCGTTGCCAACCGTAATAGAGGACGATGGCGACGGGAGACGGGAAAGGAGTATACCATCATTGGAGGTCATGTGAGCAGTCGCTCCACTGTCCATGACCCAGGAGTTGCCCCCTTGAAGTGCCATCTGGTTGAGGGCGGCGATCAGACTGGTCTGATCCCAGGACCCGTACACAGGCGGTGCAGAGTACTGGGGTGGCGCGAACGCGGTGTGAGCCTGATGCGGAGGTGGAGGCGGTGGGGGAGGTGCTGATGGCGCCCCCCACTGCTGCTGCTGGTGCTGCGGGGCCCACTGGCCGGCCCAAGGAGGGTAGCAGAACCAAGGGCCGGCCGGTGGAGGAGCTTGGCACCCACCGGAGGAGCCCTGTTGGGCGCCATGCTGCTGCTGGTTCTGCTGAGTGCGCCCTCCACCATTGTTGCCGTTGCCGCCGCGGCCACCTTTGCCCTTACCCCCCTTGCCCTTGTCACCACCACCACTATTGGAGACCGAAGAAGTGGTGGACTGACAAGAAGCTGAGGTGCAGGAGGGTTTGGTGAAGGCAGCGAGCGTTGACGATGAAGCTTCCTTGCCCTCGTTGCCAAGGCGAAGTTCCTTGATGCGAAGCATGTTGGTGGCAGCCTTGAAGTCTGGAAGCGGCGACGTGTTGGCGATGATGTCGGCGGTGTTGGCGAAGCGAGGGTTGATGCCGCGCAGAAGGTTGAGCACAAGCTGCGAGGGGGAGATGGTGTGACCGACCTCCCTCATGGCGTCGGATGTGTGCTTCATCTGCTGCGCGTAGGCGTCGATGAAGAGATCACCTTGGGTCATGCTGTGGAACTCCTGCCCAAGGATGATCGCCCGAGACTCCTTGTTCGCCTGGAACAGAGCCTCGATGGAGACGTACAGAGCACGCGCATCTTGATCGGGCTCCATGGCGAGGTCGAGGACGGTGTCATCGCAGGAGTTGTACATCCACCCGCGGATGCAGGCGTCGGGCTGGGACCATGTAGGATCAGCCGGACGAGCAGCCTCCGTGCCGTCAATGTGTCCGAGCAGGCCATACTTCCCGCAGACAGCGGCGAAGAACGCCTTCCACTTGGAGTAGTTGGGGCGCTCGAGACAGAGGATGATCGGAACATGCTGCTTGATGTTGACAGCAGCGTAGGCGGCGTAGAAGGCGGGGGCGAGGTTGTCCACCATCGCGCCAGATGTGGCGGAGCCGAGGGAGCCGGTCGTGGAGGACGACTGCGTCGATTCCGTCATGGTCGCGGCGGCCTGGGCAGCGGATTGGATCGGCTGGAGAGGCGGCGGCGAGCTTGCGTGGCGGCCTGGGCGTCACGATCGGGTGGGCGATCGAGAGGCAGGGGCGCGACGACTTGGGGCGGCGTCCGGGGCTGGCAATCGCAATCGCGCGTGCGAAGCGGAGGCAGTGGAGGCGGCGGGCGGGTGGGCGAGTCGCGAGGAGTTCGCGACGGCGCATGGTACGGTGGTGCACGATCTCACTGCGAGATCGCACGGGCAGCGGAAGGAAACCGGGATCGGGATTAGCTCCGATACCATGTAGAAACACCGCACACCCTAATCAGGGGGGTGACTTTCATTATATAGCCTAATAGGCTAGGGTTACAATGTACATGGGCCAATGGACCATACGCCCAATATGGGCTGTTACAATTACATTCTAACAGTTTTCATCTAGAATGAGAGGTTTTTAAGTAACCTGAACATTCTATCGTGAAGCCTTATCACAGTCTATTCTTATCAAGGCACAAGGCACACAGTCTATTCTTGAGCTAACTAAGTATACTAACCAAGAGGCACAGGACAAACTTACTAATGCAATAACCGAAAAGAAGCTGGCACCTTTCATTTAGGATTTTTATTCAACCACTGGAAGTCCACAATCATCTCAGCAAATCACGAAACAATGTAAAAAATGATTAGAGTATTGGTAGAAGCAATGTAAGCATATAATTTAAGGTTGAGCTATGAGCTTCAAAATTCTAGCACATGACGAAACAAGAATCCCACATCCTGAACTGTACACTAATTTTCTCGGGCATCGAGCTAACTAATTTTCTTTTTTTTTTAATGCAAAAAGAGGTAATTTTCTCAGTCATCAACAACGAGATCAAAAGGTATTTTATTTTAATTCACAAAGACCAGCTGAAAAGAACCACACCCAAAGTGCTAATTTTCTTTAGCAAGCATACATCCTTCACTGCTGTCATCACTCCTTAGTGCCATAATATTTGGTATAGAATCTGTCATCACCAAATCCAAATGAACAAAATCAGAAATGGCCGCGACTACATAGGGCAGGCACGTAGGAACTTACTTGGAACTGGTAATAAGGAATTATATGTAAAGTGGCAATCCAGCAAGACAATTCCTCAAGAGTGAGCAGCAAAAATCAAGCTCAGCAGAGAACAGATGCATCTTTATGCAAAGTGTAGAGAGATGTATAGTAACAAATGCATCATTGGCAATGGGGTGTGCTCGCAGCAGATCAACAAACAAATCATTTGAAGCAAAGGCATCACGACAATGGATTATGCTCAGTAAAAAACGAACAAATTTTAGCAACCCACGAAACTAAACAAGACATGGAGAACTCGGCCAGATATAATATCGGCATTGTCATCATAGAGAATTAATGCAAACAACAAGAATCATGGAAGGATAAAATATTTAATCATCATCGCACAATCCATTGTCTCGTCTAAATAAATATCTATCATTGCACAACCCCAAAACCTCGCGAGGTAACATGAACTCATGAAGAATTTCTTTGATCTTGGATTCAATCAAGGCATGCCGCAACGAAACAAAGCCTAGACCACTCAAGTGTTGATAGCACACACCTTTCTCTACCAACAAGGTGTACCCACGACAAGGCTGCAACTGCTACACGTTTGAGTAGACGGCGGGCAACAATAGCTCTAGACCAACCGTCAAAACGGCAGCCCGGAGCTGTTGCTGCTCTACGCTCATGCTAATCAGCGGGCAGGCTGCACAGGTCGTCTCCATTTTCCAGCACGCACACGCAGAGAGAAGGAAGAGGGAAGGGGACGACACACAGCGGCGCCCGCAACCCTGGACGCCAGATGGTGCGAGAGGACGCCACCAGGCCAGATCTGGTGGGGGAATGAACGGATCTAGTCGTGGAGGCCATCGATCCGGTCATGGAAGCCATGGATCGACCCCAGGGAAGGTCAGCGAGTGAAGGAGAGGAGGAACAAGGGAGAGAGGTTGCCTTCACCTGGGGGCTACTCGTGCCAGAGTCCTTGCCCTGCCCGCGCCGGGACCTGGGCCTGCTCTCGCCGGGAGCTGCCCGCGCGCAGCTCCACGCCGGGACCAGGGCAGCCGCTGCACCGGGGATAAGGGGCGCACATCCCACGCCGCCGCGAGGGGTGGAGCGAGGGGGCGCTCGCTCCGGCTCGAGCCTGCCCACTGTCGCGCCGCCGCCGGGGGTGGGGGGAGGGAGAGCTCGCCCCGGCTCGAGCCCGTCGTCGTGCCGGGGTCTGCCTTTGCTCCGGTCGCCTGCTTGGCACCATGGCCGCGCTCGCTCCGCACAGAGGGCCTCCCTTGTTGGGGTAATTGTGCTGCACACAACCAAAATCGAAATCAAGAAATCTCAGAGCAAAAGAACCAGATCCATGAATATCCAACCCAAAATCAGCAGAAAATCACCGGGGAGCACCAGATCCATGGGCATCCAACCCAAAATCACCAGAAAATCAACGGGGTAAGAAGAAATCCGAGTTGGGGGGCTGTCGTGCCACCGTGCCGCGTCGGGGTCGCCTCGCACCCGCACCCGGAGCTCTGGGAGAGGAGGGAGTTGGAGAGCCAAGCGTGCTCGCCGCGCCGCATTCGCCATCGGGCCGTGGCCGCGCCCGTGGCCGCCGCCACATGGGGCGCCGCCACGCCTAGGCGCCGTGCCACCGCACCACCACGTCGGGGGTCGCCGTACTCGGGGCCGGCCTCCCCGGGGTGGGGGCGGCGCTAGGGGCGGCCTCGCCTCGGAGCCGCACCGCCGCCACGAGAAAGGAGGGACGAGATATGTGGATGGCGCCAGGGAGAAGAGAATGGGGAGAGAGAAAGACGAGGGATGAGAGAGGGGCGTAGATATTTTTCACTGGACCAGTAAAAATTCGACAGCATGTAGTCTACCCGTACAGGTGTACGAAGAATATTGGACATCGTTGGATCCCCATCGGGCGCAGTAAAAAAATTTCACTGACGTGGATACCGCCTGGCCGCCGCGGCGCTTGCCGTTCTACTTTCTTTAGATTCACATACATGACCGTGAAGGACAGGTTTAAAGCATCAGTATCATAAAATGATTTTATATTAAACAAGGAACAATTTCTTTGTTTAGGTTAAAAAACCCCACCAAAATCAAAGAATGGTCACATTGTAGCCTCTTTTGATCATTGGGCCAATTTCTTCCAAGTACCACCTATTACTGGCTCCTAGCAAACAATGCTGGCTTCCCCTGTTGTCCTGGCGGCCGTCGCCGTTGCACGTCCCCTTTCACGTAGGGCACGGGAGGACGCCGGCCCTTTACTCCGACGTCCGATGCCCGGCACGAACTGACAGCGCGCGCGCACGACGCACGGTCTTCCCGGCGGCCACTCAGCAGACGAGCTTCTCCACGGCAATGCCCTGCAGCAGCGGCCGCGCGTCGCCGCCTTGCCCACGCCGGGCGGCCACCGGATCACAGCAACAGGACGACGAGGAGGAGGACACGCGGTGGAGGACGTCGAGGAAGCGGTCCTCGTCGCAGGGGAGCGCGATGGGGCCCGGGGCGGCCGGGAAGCCGAACTCCTCCTCCGCCTGCCGCAGCAGCTCCCGGAACGCCGGGTGGCTGAGGTGCGCCACCCGCACCACGAACCGCCGGCTCGGCGCCGCGCCTGCTTGCACGGACACGGCAACGTGCCCCGCCGGCACCGCGGCGTCGGACGCGCGGGACCGCCACCGCCGCAGCGTGCGGCGCAGGCAGACGAGCGACGGGATCGTGATCGCCACCGCCGCCTTGGACATGCTTGGAGCTCGCTCGAGCTGGAGGTGCCTTGCTTCCTTGGTTCTTGCCGTGCTGCGTGGTGTGCAGGCTTGCTTTGCGTTCAGTTGCAGTCGAGGCTGTGGATGGAATTGGTAGCGACGGAGTCACCATATATATAGGATTGGCCGATTGGGAGAGTCGTGGCGCGGAATGCGTGCGTTTTTTGCCGTGCCTGTGCGCACACCCGACGACGTCGTCCGCACGAGGACTTGGCTACACCGACGCCGCCAAATCCAAAAGCTAGCACTGCCAAATCCAGGGCAGCAGCGTGTGTTCGGTGCGCACGCCAGTTGCCTGATCGATCGATTGATCGATATCTCCGTGACACAAACCTGCAAGGCATCGTATCTATCGTATAAAACCCACATGTTCCTTCAGGTTCTCGCACGTACAGTACAGGACTACAGGTGACGGCCGGCGACTAGCCGGAGCCAGCTCCGATCAGGTGCATGTCACGTCCCATGCCTTTGAGGCCTTTGCCTTTAGCGACACGACAAGAGCTCCAACTACGTAATAGCCAACGGATCGCACAAAACAGTGCTCCGCCTTTCAGTATGAGCGGTTTCAGTCGTTTTCAATTTTCATGGGTGCAACTGCAGTAGTGCCGCTTCAGCTTGGCCGTGCACAGTTAGTTACTGATGGGTGAAAGTGATTTTACAGCCCTCTTTCACGATTCACGGGACACACACATTTCAGTTCAGATCTGCACGCGCTCGTACCGTACGTCACCAGGGTGCCGTCAGCAAGCAGACATGTGGTGGCGGTGCATCTCCAGCCGAGAGGCCGGCCTCTTGGTCCTGTCGAGTTGGTTGCCGTGCTCCCCCAACTGGCGATCGCGTGAACCAAACCGGAATGGCGATTCGCAACTTCGGTACGGTGTACCGAACGCCGGCCGCCAAAAGCACTCCCACCCAAATGCAGGCAGCAGCAGCAGCAGTGCAGCACGCCAGCATGCGTTCGTTCTGTACATGCCTGGATCGATCGGTCGATTATCCCCGTGACACAAACCTGCAACGCATGGCAGAATTGCAGTTGCAGGAATGCGGCACGGGTTTCGTACGCACGCCGTGCGGCGGATACACGGCCATCGCCCGGCCATCAATCTCGTATGAAGAAACCCCACATTTTCCTTCAAGGACCGGACAACACCCAGGTAGTCGAAGCAGACGCCGGCCTGTCACGTCCCATGCTGGGGCCATTATCAACTCATATTTTGGAAAACTTTTATCTGTGCAACTATCAGTGCAAGATTTTAACCACTACCAGTGCAAGATTGTTAACCTAAGGCAACGGCACGAATTCGCGAATGCTCACCCGTTTGGATTTCGACACGTCCCACGGTTTTCTTTTTCTAGAAAAAAACCTCTACCTATTTGGATAGTGCCGCATACGTTCATTCTTTTTTCGCGTGCTTTGCTGCACGCGCTTGACCAAATAAATCAGCGATCCCACCATCCCAGTAACTTTTCTTTTTTTGAAAAATATATTTCCGTTCGGAGACATCCGATAAACTATAAATTTTTTCCAAAATTTATTACCATATTTTCATATAAAATTGCAAAGTTATGCACATAAATATAAACTAGAAATGCTAGCGGCGTTGCCGCTTGTGGCCAGTGTGTGCGCCCAGCTGCCCATGTGTATAGTGCCTATCATGTTCTGGTTCATGCATTAGGGCTGCTCTGATCTGGTTGGTTGTTTTTTTAATGAACCAGGGACTGTAAAATTTCTGAATGTCGTTAGTTCTCAAATGTTGCAGCCCATACATCTCTCTTTGTTAGGAGTTTTGGTTGTGTAAGCTCATGGAACAATGTAAAAATAAATAAGGTAAATACACTTACTTCAGGATAAAAATATAAAATGATTGTATATTTGGTGATCTTTGAGGTATGAGACTATACTACACAGGGATACTTGGTAACAAAGCTTAGTATCTAAAAAATATATTCAAAATTGACTACATGTTTATTTATTTATCTATGTGCCCAATGTTGGTAATAATTTGCAAAAAAAAAAACTTTGTATAAACTTGGATCACACAGTGGTAATCATTCAAGGATGGCACATACCGTCGCTGACAGTGATAATCATTCGAAAAGTCTTAAACTTGGACCACCTCAGCAGGCTAGAGCTTTACTGAGATTATACCATCAACTTCTTTGACGCAATCCAGACAGTGCAGCGTCAATTCTTCTTGAAAGTCTATTATTACAGAATGGGAGATTTGAATACAAAGAAACATTTTTTTTGAGGCAATAAAAAGAAACATTCAATTCTTTGCTGACTGTGCTTGGAGATGACTGTGGCAGAGTGGCAGCCATTCAAGTATCACATTCAAAAGCAGTTCCTGCATTACCATGCCGCTGTGCGTGTAGCTGGAGAAGACAATGTTCCATGTGAAAATGTCTTCAGCGGCATTTCATCAAACAACTTCTGGGCATAGACACCTTCCCCCAATAGCATTGCTTGCCCGACTAACATTGTGACCACAGCTTTGTATCTCGGGCGGTCTAGGAGATGTAAACATTCGCACCCATACATCACAATTCACAGCAGCGGCAGGAGCACGGATCTAACCCGCTGCTGTATAGCAGTCATGCGTTTCACGCGCGCCGCGCAAGCACACATTAGCAACTCGCATTGCTCTCTCTCTTGCTGTATCTCCTCAGAGGCGGCGTGGAGAAGTGCGGAAGCCCGGCCGTGTGGAGGCAGAGGAGGTCCTGTCGCTGCCTCGGCACGCGACGGCATACCAGTCCAGCCAAACAACCTGGCACGGGACGACGCGCGGGCGGAGGTACCGGCGGCGCACGGCGCACGCCCACGTCGCATGGAGCACATGGCTCAGCGCTATGGGAGCACACATGATCAATGCGCAGCCCAGCCGGCCAAAGGAGTCGCGATGCAGGCAAGGTGCGTGCGAGCTCCGCGGGCGGGAAGCGGAGCCGCCAGTCCACGCCGCTTCGGAGAGGCCCGCTGGCCGCCACGACGCTAGTGGCCGGATCTTCGGTATGGCGACGCCACGCTGGTGGCCGGATCTCCGGTCAGGGATGCGGCCGGCCGGAGGCAACGTGCCTCTTGCGAGGGAGCGAGAAGAGAACAGAGACTTCGAAGGTTTTGGAACCGGACTTTCGTCAAGCCACGTGGAAGTGCCCGATGCCGTTGGCTGGAGATCTGACGTTTGAGATAGAAGCAGGTGACGTGGCCCAATGGGAAGCCTTCTTTTGTTGCGCAAATCGTATTAAGAAGATACTTTGCAAAATGGTAAAATCTAATTTATCAACACAATTTTCTTTCCTGGAAAAAATTCCCATTTTTTTAAAAAAAAGTTACTAAACTTTACCATCATTTTTTTTTCATTATAACTTCTAAATTTTTTGGAAAAAAATATTACCATAACTTGTTATTGTTGGAAAGTTACAAGTTATACAGTATTATATAAATAAATTATGTGCAAAAAGTCATTGCTAGAGCGGCGGCTGCTGCTGCAGTGCTGCAACACAAACACATTACTTCAACAGTTTCTCCTACACAAATCTTGCACAGAACTGACAAGTTCCAGTGTCCTTTGCAGCAGACAAACCAATAAATGCGAATTATTGATTTATTTCTATACGATGGCAAGCGAGACAGGCAATCTTTAGTCGCGCTCTAGTAAAAACTCCATTATACCATGGTGCACCGAATATACAGGGATAAGCTATAAGCTATTTCCATCATTACTATCTGGATGGAGTCAAAAGGTTACCCGTTTTACCCTGCTGATATGTCAACATGTCAGCGATGCAGGAGACCTGATTAGAAGAAACAACAGTTCGACTACACTTCCATTCTTCAGGGTATGGACTATGGATGCCAAGACTTGATCGACTGACCATGGTTGAGTCGCAGGGCATCAGGGGACGATGTTCATTCGGTATTTGCAACTTCTCAGAGTTCCCTTTGGGATTGTCCTAATAGCACTCGCTGAAGCAGAAAAAGAAGCCCCTTGGCTTGTCTTCCTTCTTGCCCTTCGGCGTGTCACCAAGGTCACCGCGAGAAGCCATTAGTGAGCTCGTCCCAGGAGATTCTGGAGGAAGGATTGTATTCTCTGAACTGAATGTGCGGCGAGGGGCTAAGGTTTCTTGTGGCGAAAGGGTTGATAGGTAATGTAGGAGCATTTGCACTATCTGCGTGAAGTTTGGTCTCTCGTTTGGGTCTTCCTTCCAACAGGATGTTAGGATTTCTGACAACTCCTCAGGCAAGTTATCAGCACTTGGTCTGATATTCTGCAGAAAATAAGTTTTTTCATCTGGTCAAATACAAAACACATGTATGGTGTAAGAATAAACTAGAGTTCATCTGGTGGAACATATTTGAAACACCATGCAAGATATGTGTATAGATAAACATACCAAACCAAACATAACCCAGGGATGCCCTCAACAATTCTTCAGGATAATTACTCATGATTAGAGAATCAGGTGTTACCTTGAAAGCAGCAGCATATGCAGCTTGAAGATTAGACATTCCCTCGAAGGGCAGTTTATTGTGAAGGAGTTCCCACAACACAATTGCAAAGCTGTAGACATCTACTTTGTGGTTGTAATGCTTCTTTTCTCCCTGCCTCAATGTTACTGTGCTGTACAACTGTTGAGATATTACAGGTTACATTAATAATAATACCACAGAAAATTAAGGATTCAGAAACTGACAAATACGAATGCAGTAGAAACCTCTGGAGCCATCCAACGGTATGTTCCTGTCTCAGCAGTCATCATCTCCGTTAATGTTTCTTCCCTAGCCAAACCAAGATCAACAAGTTTTACTGTTCTCTGGTCTGCAGTCAGCAACAAATTCTCTGCACAAAGTGAAGGGGGAAAACAGACTCAAGATCAACAGTCCAAGTAAAAATCTGTCAAGGAGATTCTTAAAAGATCACATGGGACCAAAAAAAGGAAATTCATGATAAACTAACAAGATGTCACCAGTGCTTCAATAAACCGAACAAAAAATAAAATGCATTGTTGGATTTAACATATATGATCTGAAACTCAGATAATAGTAATTTCTACTGATGAACAAGACTACATTGCACTGAAATTAACATATTCAAACAATGCTTACATCATGACTAATCATTCAGGCTACTTTATATTATTTATTGATGCATTTGGAACAGGAAATGACAGTAGGTTGGGCAAGTTATGCACTAGCAAAATCTCAGCTAAATGTTATGTTACTTGATAAATTAATAAATTATACAGTAGAATCACGGCAATCACTGCAGCTTCACGCTGTCACATACATTCAACCAATCAACCCTGCCTATACAACTGTAACAATCAGTCTGGCTAACAGATGACAGAACCATGATAATTAATCTCTTCTTGTTATGGTTGGGAATAGCTACAGGGGCAGGAATAGGGGCTGGTTAGGCAAGGAGAGGCCCAGGAGATCATGCAGCTCAATATTAGGCGCAGGACCATGCATGGAGATCATGCAGGCGCCTGATTTAGCAATAGGGAAGAAGTCAGCTAGGAAAATGAGAGGCTAGGAGAGTTTGTAACCTTTTTTTTTAACAAGTTGTGACCAAAGGAATGAATCAAGCAATTACAGACAATCCAATCCAATTCTCATCTCCTTTCTCTGTTTCCCATCTCCCTGCTGCTACACTAAACCAGCCACCACGGGCAGGAAGCCGGCGGCGAGATCCCTCTCACCTACCCCATCAGGTCACTAGCCCACGGTTGTGACACTTCTCTACCACACTTATTTCTTTTCTTTGAATTTGTGATGCATGATTCAATTTTAGCTTTTAGTGAGTTCTGAATTTTTCATGCCATGGCAAACAAGCTTATGGTAAGGGTGGCTTCGATACTTGGATTCTTACTCATATTTCCTTGGATAAAGGATATGAAGTGGTGACGTCCTTGGTTGCTACAGTTTGTAGGTCGATGAAGCAAAGCCAAGACCTAATAACAACGGAGATAGTGGCTTTTTCGATGGCATGCTTGGCATTTTCAGTAACAGAGGGACAAGCAGCAGGGACCATTGAGGCAGCCATGGACATACATGGTAGAGGTCGTGGGTGCAGGTTTGGAGTATGAGGTAGAAGGGCAGAAGGAGTTACAAATGCCACAAAAACCAGCGCATGCCTCACAAACAAATTAGTCGGGTAAACTACTGTTATATGACAATTTAAATTGTCCAGTTTCACATTTTTTGGCATAAGGTTTAAAAAAGTTGCAGGAACGAGCAACTTTTGGTGATGATAACCGAAGATTGATGGAGGAATTATTGGGAAATGCAAAAATCTTCTATACTACTATGAGTCTGTTATCTGTACTCCTAACAGAGGTGACAATGCTTTATTTGCATGATAATTTTGACCATTTGGATCCCTTTATTTAACATCTGATAATGGTTGCACAGGCATGGCTGTCACCCCACCGCCAAAATAGAAACCTACAAAGATGTGCAGCTGAGGCGATTCATCTGTTGTAGACTTGTAGTTGTGCAAACTGCAAACTAACTCTATGCACAATGCATAGATTGTGTGGGAGTCAGTTGAGTACAAATGATCCTCAGCAAGCTTATAGATCTCATGGTGTTGGTTCAATTATAGACTGATCAATTTCTGAAGAAGTGTATTCCAACTCCTCATATTTCCGTGGTAGAATCCTACCTAGGAAACAATGATTAGCATAGTGATGAATTAATGCTTTTAGATTGCAGATTGACAGTATATTTTTTTGTTCACGGGAGGAAACAAAGATTAGCAGTATATGTTCTTATCTTACAATAGCTTGTTGAAATTATATACAGTTTATATAATTAAGTATCCCATGTTTTAAGAGAAATACATCTTCATGCGCACATCTCCAAACTCCAGAGTGGAAAGCGGTCAATGCACACATTTTCAACTTGCTATGTATGATTCGTCGTTTATTTATTTATTTTTATCAAAAAGTAGTATAAGCAGACATTTATGTGCCCATGTAAAGATCCAGCACTCTATCCTCCTATTCATTTTTTAAGCATACGTGTATTAATTGATGCAAAATGTAATGGTCATTTTCAGAATGATTGCATCATGGTTGATCTTGAGGCTGCATTGACAAAACAAATGATGTGTTTTGCTTTGATGTGTTGTAGAGTATTGTGTACATGCATTTCACGCTATATAAGATTCCACAAGCCCAGCAGGTTTGTATTCAGATGCTTTTGGAGAGGCCCTTTGCTAATGTGGCCATCTAGAGAATAGTTGTTCAGAAATCAGGTAGGAGAATTTCAATGTCTCCTGATGAATCTTCCGAGATAGATGCCAGGCCTGAGTTCCAGAATTTTGCTAAAGATGCATCTCAAGACAGTGTTTAGTAGGTTCTATCAGAAGGGTTGGAGAATTATAGCTGCAAAAAGAGCTAATGACGAGAGCCTTGTGCAATCTATGCAAACAATATTTATTCTACGATATTGGTTGTTCTTTCCTCCAAACAAAATTTAAAATTCTAGTCAGAAGAAGTTGCATACCGTATTATTTACATGAAACGTTGTAGAACATGGAATGATTCATAGAAGAGGTGCCCATTAAAAGTGGAATGTTAGGGGATTTTATGTATGCTTCAACCAGTGAATTACTAATTATCCACCATAGAGCTACAGCAATGCTACAATAAAGAATAGCCAAGGGAAAAAAGGTTCTTAGATAACCATGGTATGTCATAGATTGCCAGAAGTGAGTACAATGCCAACAATTGGCACTTAACATCTGAACTTCATCTTTGAAGAGAGCAGTGGTAGCAGAAAAGAGATAATAATCACAATGTATAAAATAAGAAAGCGCACACAACAGGAAACAAAACTTGATGTGAATCAATATATTAGAATATGCCACAAAATTAAAGGAGGCACCAATTTATTCATCACCAAATCTGGGGGAAAACAGATTTTTTTTTAGAAGATTTATGATAACATAACATTCTACAATCTCAATAACATGTAATCGCAAATTTTACCATAAAATTGTATGTATATATAGGATGTATAGTGCAAGGAGAAGAGACTTCTCATCTGCAAGTTACTATAAGCACATTTCCATCCTGAGCTAATCCACATGAATGCCATTACAAGATTGTTAAAAAGGAAGCAAATGGTGCAGGTTAATTTTTTTTGGAAGAAAGTAATAAAGATATAAATCCACATGGTAAACATTGAGAGATAAAAAATGGTATATCCACAGTTCGAAGAAATCCACCTACTAAGCAGTGAATGATATAGAGAGTACACAATGATCAGATCACAAAATGACAAGTCTTACCAGGCTTAAGATCACGATGAATGATCCCATGTGCATGCAAGCATTCCATAGCTCGGGCAATGTCCAATGCAAACCCCACTGCTACATGAGGCTCAAGGCTCCTAGGTCGGAGACTGACCAAATACTTGCGCAACGAGCCCCCCACTAGTAGCTCTGTCACCACCACCATGACAGGTTCTAGGCAGGCCCCTATAAACTGTGAAACAAGCAGTCGTAGTTTTCAATAAACAAATGCACTAAAAACCTCCTCTTCCTCTTGGTCATTTCCTTGAGGAGGAAAGAATCAACATGACTGCAAAAGTAGACCTTGACGAGGTTCTTGTGCTGCACGCTTGACAGCATGGTCACCTCTCTCACAAATCTCCCCTCCCTCTTGGTCATCTCCTCAGGGGTGTCACCTTTGTGCACGATCTTGATAGCAACATTTTGGTTCTTATACCTGCCAATCCCAGCATCAAATAAGTGCTCGATTAGGAGAAAATTGCAGATGACAGAACAAAAAGATGAGCCTTACTTCCCCTCATAGACCTTTGCATGAGCGCCCTCGCCGATGCGTGGTCCAACAAAGAGAAGCTTCGGGTCGATAAGCCACTTGGGATCGATGGAGTGACCTTCCATCCTTGATGGCAGCTATCTGTTTTGGGTCCTGTGGGGTCACACGACCCCACTAGAAACTTAAATAAAAGATCAACTTTTAGAAAGTACTTGAGGTTTGTTAGAAAGGTATTTCCAAAAGAACAGATAGAAAAACGTACAGAACATATAGGGGTAAAAAGGCGTGAATCTGACAAATTTATTAACTTCTATTTAGAAAGTATTCCAAAGTTGGTTAGCATGAATAGACCACCTTACAACAAATGAGTACTGTGCCGTGTATTCTACGGATTCTTGGCAGCAGTAAACAGTTGGTACAAATGGTAGAATACCTCTTCAGGTATACATATGTTTATCAAGTTTATACCTATATTGTAGAAGTTATTTTTTAGATAATGGAAAGATTTATTCTGGCTTCAATCATTCCTTGATCGGACCACAAAAAGTCACAAAAAGACCCACCACTACAAAGATAGCATATGGCCTAAGCTTGAGCCAAATCCAACAAAGGCGACGAACAACTCCAAATGTTGACTGAGCTCTGACCACCAAGCCGGGAAACCAACATCACGCTGCCCCCACAAAGGGTAGCTCCCAATGCGAGGTTTCCAAGGAGAGACTGGATAAACCAGTACTAGGCTTTCACCCAGATGGATCCACACAACAAGAAGTGAGTAAAGGCCTCAACAGCGTCGCACCGACAGGTGGGGGTATACCAGCATCAGCCATGGAACCAACATTGTTATGCCGTTTGACCGTCACTGAGGCACCAAAGGTAGGTGCCCCCCCCCCCCCCCCCCCCCCCCTGAACTGGCCTGTAGGGCTGACATACCACAGATCCAGTCACAACCAGCCCAACCCCAACGTTAACACCCAAACAGAAGATCGAGGTCACCTTCACCTGAGATCGTCACCAATCGCGCAAACAGGAAGGAGAAAAGAGGCAAGTGGATACAGTGAAGAAGTGTGTGGCCATCTTTTTAGACGCCACCGAGGGCCGCCACCGCTACCGCCATAGGCCAACTGTCGACCAGGAAAAGACACCAATCTAGATTTGTTAGTGGCAGCGCGGAAGTCCCTCCTGTCGCTGTGTGTTTCTGCTTGTAGAAGTTATTTGGGGATGTTCATAATACATCGGTGCATTTGGATACTTCCAAAAGGTTGAATTGAATTCGTCAAATATATGGGGCTTTTCTAGGTTGAACCTTATTACCTATGTACAATTGATGGTATGTACACAAGGCCCAGGTATACCTTTATAGCAACGATTGAATGCCATCCAAAAGTAGAATTCATCAGAACACAGTACCTTTGTACATGACTACACATTAGGAAAACATCACAGGAAATGGCTGTGTGCTAGCAAGTCCTGTCATCGTGTATGTTTGACAACATCTACTCTGAAAGAGTTCGCAAGTTTTGTAGAAAAGACACAAACATAGAGCACATCAACAGAAATGAATGCAACAGAATGATCATGCACTTTCAACTAGGCGCACACACCATGACAGTACCTCTGACCACCTAGAGAAGAACTAGAATGTTGACCAGAGCAGAAGCAAAACATAATGAAGTACTAGAAGCCTAATAAATACCATAAACACTGAAAATGGATGGGTACCTAAGCTGAACTAGTGGGGAGCCTGAATGCGGTCAGCCGCAAAACTACAGCAATTTAAAACTATAAGCCGCTGTTTTTTGTGATGCTAACCAACTATCACGAAAAAAAAATTGCACGCGCCATTGCATCACGAGGAGATCACCCACCAGGGGCAGGCAGATCCAGTAAAGGGAAGTTAGGAGGCTTGTCAAATCAAATAGCTAACTAGCTTTAGGTTAGGGTTTCGGAGCTCAGCTTCGCGCAGCAAGGGAAGAGAAGGGGTGGGAGTACCTGGTGGGGTGCTCGTCGCCGGCGAAAAGAGCAACGGAAGCCTCAGCGCCTGGCTTAGCGCGGCGGCGGCGGCGGCCCACCAGTCGGCAGTCGTCTGAGAGCGAGAGGGGGGCGAGAGAGACTGACAACGCACGTGGACTCGTGGAGGGATGCAAGGGGAATACAGATCATGAGATCATGGATCCACGGAGTCAAAGGGGGAAAAAAGGGCACCTGCACGGGCCTTCAGCCTTCTGGCCGTTTTTTCACAGTTTCTTTGGAAAATTCTGTTTTTTATTCTTCTATATATCTCTCCCCATTTAAATTATTTTTTTATTTTATTATATATATATTCTCTTTTTGGACACTACCAATGTCTAGTAGCTAGTGCAATAATTAATACAAATAGTAGTAATATTTATGAGTACAATAGTACATTGGAAATAAGTAAATGGAACTTTTAGATTTTATTAAGGTGGAATAATTTCCTATTGGAGCTAAAGACATTTTCACAAAGAAGAAGCTATGACGACATTTTTCTAAAATAAAAACAATTTTATAAAGTGACGTGCCTAACTTAGCTGGCAACACCTCATCAAGGGCTGGGCCTGTTGTGTCCAAATGGTCTCAGGCTCGTGGATGCAGTATGCAGATTCACGGTGAAGAATTGAATTGGCCTAGAATACTAAGCTGAGGGGCATTGAAAATAGCCTGGAATACTGAATACCATGCCATTGTGCAGTTAGTTGATAGGTGGAACCCCATGAAAAACAACCAATTCCTATTCCTATTTGATACATTTAATTGTATGTTTTAAGGAGTCTGGAGTTATCTTCCATGGTGTAAAAGCATTCATTGTGTTTTACACAACTTGCACGTATACTAAAATGATTATATATCATTTCACACGTTAAAAATATAATATTCCAAAAAATGTACAAACTGCAGTAATATCATAAATGGGCACTCAGAGTTACCTTGGGAGGTTATCAGTTATAGTACGTTGTTTTTTCTCACAATAAATCAGCGAACAATATTTATAAATGTCAAAGCCAAGAGTCTCAGTACCTACATCCAAACGGGCACTCAGTAATATCTCGACAGGTTAATCAAACAATGACTTCATCAGACCTCGTCTTTTAAATGCACATCTAATTGCTGACCCCAATTTTCATGTGCATCTCCAGCATTTAAGACTTTATCAATCCGTGTCACAGTTTTTGCACCATGTAACCCTGCAAAATCATCGATATATAATTGGTCCAATGTTTCTCAGGAAGCCAAGAAATTTTCCAGACCATATATTCATCGAATTACTACAGCCTACAGCTACTAAACCGTGTCGAAAAAATTAGAACCACTCTCAAGCCCTATAATAAAAGAGCACACCATCTTTATGGACACTTTCTTGAGACAGCTACTACATATCAACAAGAGGTATTTGTTGTTTCTATGATCTAGAAAACTACAGTACATACAACTGTGTTTCTGCGCCCATTGTTGCGTGGGTTTGTCATTGCGGTGTTTTTCATCAGACTTGGGACCTCGAGCTTAAATCTGTAGGTGTTCATTTTATTTTATGGGTTATTCTAGCATTCTGCATTCATTTTTAATCACGTCAGCTGTGGCTTCCGCTCGCTGTAAAAGTAACAGTTACCTTTTTCGTATGTTCTTTTTTTTAGAATCTTTTTTGTATGTTCTTATCACTACACATCATTTTTCGTTAAAAAAATTGAGTACTTCGTAAAATCTACCATATCTTCTATTCCATAATGAAACATATATCTTCTATATATATCACACACCACATATGTAACATATATATTTACAATGAGCGAACCAAATATACATTTGCAGTTACCCATGCGCGCCGTACTGTAACCAAACATGCCAGTGTATTCCAACATAGTTGCACTGCATTATGAACAAAAACAAAAGTAACAGTTGTGTGTGTAAGCAAAACCTCATCTCACACAATGTTCAAAAAAGCATACAAACTTAAGCTATGCATTTTTCATAAAAATAACAATAACAATAGATTATTGATGGCAGGAGTCCTCCACTTGCTACTGGCAATGACTAGAGCAGAGGCTTTGATTCATTGCATAAATGATTCCGTCCCAAATAAATTAAAAACTTGTACAGATTGGGGATTGGATGCCAGCAGCGTGAATTGATTGCACTCGAAAATAACAATTTATAAGATGCGCCAAAAAAAAAAAGGCATGGGTGCCTCGTCTAGTGACCTCAGTGCCACCTATATACTACAGCTAATCCATTTGTCTCAATACTGTCACCATTTGCCTCAAGTACTGATTGATAATTCGCTGGGGGTAAGCAAGAACTGGCAAGATTCTCAGCTCACAGGTAGATTTGAATCAGTCACTAGATCTGCAAGGAAAAAACAGTGGTAAACTCTTTTTCCACAAATATAAGTTGAGATATCTTGCATTTTAAAGAACTAAAGCAGACAGGGTCTAAAGATCTGAATGCAGCCAAACCATGGCTCCAAGGATGAGAACGATGCAGTGAAACATTTTGCCAATTATCAGGTCTTATGTCTTAAGGTCAACTTTTGATCAATATTGATTATGTACAAAATTTAAAAACTGCATAAGTATTTTTCTATTAGACTACTAAAACCAATAAAAGCTCATTTCAACCCATATGAAACATTACGTCCAAAGATCAAACAAGTATATCCAAGAAAAGCATCTGCAGTGGATTTAAAATGACAAGTCAGTGTCACACCTTTGCCTTTTCGAATTAGGCTCATCAATTTGGTCACGGTTATGCTGACGAGGACTCATAGAATCATTTGGGGCATCCCTAGCTCTGTCTGCGCTCCCAGATGCAGCCTGAATCCAGTTAATGTTACAGGTCAACTAAATGATTAAAAAATTTAGTAAATAAACATAATAAGCATGAGCAGAAGCGGCAATTGCCTGTGCAGGTGTGCTGCTGCTATCTGGTGGGGCACTTTGATTCTGTGTTTCAACTTGGGAGATAAATGGCATAATTTGTCTGACCATGCTAGCAAAGCGTAGGGCCTCCTCACTGGCTCCTGACACTTCTGGTGTTGCAAGATTTCTACCCTCTCCCTGCTCGGTGGAAGCCATTGGTGATTGCTGGCTTGAGGTATTTCCTCGAACATTTTCGCCAGGGAGCATTGATCCAAGAAAGTCCATAAACTGAGAGAGTGTGAGACCATTCTGCTGCCCAGGTGAGGTCTCAGAGCCATCTCCAACATTGATATCAACAGGAAATTCCAGATTACCTGTAAAACAATAGAATGAAGAATAGTTCAATATTGCCACACCTTTCATTGAGAAAATCATCTAGAAAAAAAAGGCAAAAAAAGGCAGCACAAATTATGTAGAAGCAAGTGTACAGCTAAAATCTGAGTACTTATGTTAGTTTCCAATAAACCAGCCATTAATTTATCAGATTAAGAGCTGGAAAAAACTACACCTAGATATGTGGACTTCAATAATATATGTGCAGTTTTTAAGTACTAATCACCACATTCAATATATAATTTATTTGAATTTGAATTAAATAAAAAAAAGGAATATCACAGACTACGGCACTGCCTCGGTACATAGCCTGTCTACTTGGATAATATCAAGTCACATGTGTAGCTTTCCAGAATTCAAAATGGGGGCTAATTGTATCTGATTTCTTTACTGCTTAGCTGCACCCCACATTTGTAGTTCTGTAGCAGACTCCTCAGATGACTTAGGAGGAAGGTCGTTTAAGTTGCATGATCCCATACTATGTCAGGATCAGACTGCCTAGGTGCCAGCAATTCGAATCAAGTAATCAGTTAACAGGAGTTTCTTTCAAAAGAAAATCTAGAACATATTTTATTCTCATCAGTCTGATAACTAAGTCACTGCCAGATCAGCTTATCAGCCCAACCAGGAGCAGTCCAAAACTATTGAGGCCCTAATAGTAACTCTTAGGTTTATTGAATATGCAACACAGAACAAGGTACAAAAAGATGGTGATGAGGAAAATTGACCTGCTTCAGGAGCTTGAGATGACTGAGGAATTGATTGCTGATTAGGACGGGTGCTACTACGAGCAGGTTCATTTGGAGATTGACCATTTCGTCCATCATTACCGTTAGTGTTTGCCCTTTGTCGAACTCTAGTGAGAAATGGATAGATAATACCAACACCTCCACTAGACGACCCTGATGGAGCACGACTGATGCCAGCAGGCATGGCAACAACTGTTCTAAGTGGCAATAGTCTAACTCCAGACTCAACTGAAAAAGGAGTGCCACCTGCAACCCCTGAAAATGCTTCACCAATATTTGCATGCGAAGCATCTCCTGGCCTATTCACATTTTGATGTGCTTGTGCACCAGCCGACTCACTTGGGTTGGCTCGAGGCACGGAACCACCTAACAACAAAAAAGATGCATTTAACAACTGTCATAACCTAAGTAACAACAGGATAAATTATAACTCAAGAAAAGTAGCTACAAAGATACATGACATTTAGTACAACTATCCCCATAAAAGGTCCAAACATGTTAGCTATTAATTGTAAAATCTACTAACTAATTTTCAATTGACAAACCAAACTTCTAAATTTTTTGGATCATGGGCCAACCAACCCGTCACTGCATCAAGTCAGGTTCTGGCCACGGATTTCAACACATGACCCGACCCAACCGAAAAAACCTGGCCCAGAGTATGAAAGCCCAATTAACCTCTGGAAATAGACCAACAGACCCGACATTTTTTTTAAGCCTAACCCATCCCAGTGTTCGATCAAGGTCTAGGACAAACACACCATATTGTTCTGGTTTATAAAGTATGCCAGAGATCTCAGGTTGAGATCATCCAAAATCCAATATCAAAACCTGGCATGATTTGAACCACCTGCTAGACATTATAGCATTCAAACTTCCTATTGGCAGGCCCACTCTCGTTGTACTTATTGGTGGGATTTGCACCAATAACACCACTTGAAAATGTTTCTACTTATTTAGAACTATAAGCTAGTTTAGACACTGAATCCAAAATTAACGACTGTGATTGAAACTAATATTAAAAAACAGTCGGTTCATCCATATACAATAGTTCGGCATACTTAGACATGATGTGAGCAACTTTTCCATAAATTCAGTCAAAGAAATGTGCTGCTTGCTTCAAGGTGATAGCATCTCAAGAGGAAATATTTAAGGAATAGACAATAACAGCATTACTCACTTGTGCGGACATGGAAATCAACATCTCTCGGATGTAGAACAGATCCTTGTGAACCAAGACTTGAAAATAATGTACCCATTTGAACAGACCTTCCTGGAAATGGAACAGGCTGAACAAAATAAATTAGCAAGCTTGTTATTAGTGAATGCTAAAATTTAAAATTTTAAAATCTTACTTGAACCATAAGAGGATTTGGCCCTGATGGAGATATATAAAGAGCTGGTCCAGAGTTTACAACCGCTTCAGACTGAAAAGAAGGTGCAACAAATCAATACAATAGTGCATAATAATATCTAAGCTGAAATGAGGTCAAAACAGTTGTCAGGAAAACCTACAGATGACGGATTTATATGCAGTAGCATTGTGGTGCGGCCAAGTTCCAGAAGCAAAGAACCAAGGTGCTGAAGTAGAGAACCCGTGCGAACTGCACTATTTTGAATGTCCCTTCGTGTGGCAGGATCAGTTACATTCTCTAGATCTCCCAGCTGAGCTGAGAGTTGCTGGATTGTTTTACAAGGGTTATTAACTTCAAGGTACACTTGAAGAGATGTTCAATTGAAAATAACAATAACTTATAAGCAGAGAATTAAATATAAATAGATGCAAAAAACTTCAAAAGAAAACACATGTGTCGTGCATGGGAATCCACTTATTATTTTTTTATGTGTATTGACATGCTGTCAAAGGAGTACATGGATGTTCCAATTCCCTGACTGAACAGTGAACACTAACAGATTACCCTTTACTACCAAAATTAAAGCATTCACATAGTTCAGTCATGATCAACACTGCACTGTTTCCTTGGTATGAAATGTTGACCAAAGAGGCGATGAAAAATATTTTAAAAAATAACTGGGGACATCAGGTGTGCATGTTCTGTTTTTAGTAGACAAGAATGCTGTATATTATTTCAATATAAAATACATCATGATACACGAAATTGCGTATAAAACAGTGGTTTTTTGGTAGATTGGATGCCACTGTAGAGCATTTAATTTGATCCTACTATTGATGACTGGATTTTAAAAAGTCCCAACTGAGGGTCCATGGATCTACGAAACACAAATCTTACAGCACCATAGTAATAAAGTAATAATGCAGATAAAAAGAGAACATTTGACATCATTCAAATAGCAAAAAAAAATAAAGTTTGTTATGAGAAACAAATGAGGTTTACTATAAAAAAGATCAAGTACTGCATAGCATTATCAAGTCGATAGCAATGAACTGAAGACATTAAACAGAGCAGTAGGAAGATAAAATTAAGATTAGCTAACTGGTACCAGTAAGATTTTGAAAGATGTGACTTACAGACAGCAATGCACCAGCCTGTTCAACAACAATTTGCCTAGTAGAATGCATATTTTCAGCTAGCAATGATGCATTACGAAGCCCAAGCGCAGCTGATTCAGGCCGGCTTTCCTGATTTTGAGTACCACCAACGCTAGTAGTACTTCCTGCAGTTCTGTTTTCCACATTACCCTCTGTTTGTCCTGTAGAAAAAAAAAAGAAATGGAGGTAAATCTTAAGTGCAATACATGATGGATGTAGCTCACAGAAGAATAAAATCAGACCATTAATATTAAAGCCCTCCCTCCTAAATGAGTCCCTCATAAAGTCAATGTACTGAGACATAGTTGTCAAAGCATCCGGGATGACCTACAACACAGGAATACATAAGTTAAACACATCCTTTTTGGGAATCAGGATGAGCATGTGACAACAATCAGATGAATATTTACATTTGGTTGCGATGACTCATTTGCTGGTTCAGACTGGAAAAGCAGAGGAGCTTGTTGCTGGTCGAGTTCAACTCTTACAGTATTTGGGATGGAAGATTGTGCAGGATCTGAAGGTCTGTTGTCAGAAGATGTTGGTGTACCCTGGCATCAGAGAAATTATTTTCAAACAAGTTTCTATCCAAATAAATAATCTAAAATTACTTTAAGGTCACTAGATTACCGAAGATTGTGCATTGATTGTTCCAAGCACGCTTTGGAGAATCTATCAAAAGAATAAGACAAAATTGAACATAATCAAGCTGTATGTCAAAATTATAGTCCTTCAGCAAATGAACGGTGGGACAGAACGCATCAATGCATGTAGGAAATTACTCTCACCTGCGCAACAAAAGATGGGAGTTCACTGTTCCCAGGATCCACATTAACAGCCTCAAGTACTACACTTCTTGCCACTGTGGATCCACGACGACGACCAGAATTTGATGTGTTAGCTGAAAAATTGTACCAATTTACAGTGCATATAAGTTAGTATCCAGAAGTGGACATGGAATATTTGGAAGACGGGCTATGAAAATGTACTGGTTAATATGGTATTATGGTACAAATGCTCAGTCCAGACATGTTACAGGCTATAGTGTTATTTGGAAGGAGTGCGACAAAGATTGGACCATCAGAGATAAGCCCTTTGAATAAAGAATAGCTTAGCTTAGCTTCCAAGTGAAGTTGTGGCAGAGAGTGCATTAGTTGCCATATAGTGAGGGTGCTTGACTACAGATATATTAAGTCAATAGCACAAACTAAAACATAATGGAAGGAACTAAGTTGCCAAAGGTGAAAATAGCATACATCGCAGATAACTTTCAATGCTAATACTACTATATTGACTTAATGGCCTGTACCAGTGCTTAAAAGGCAACTAGGCATCCAGGCGGGCGAGTGCTGGGTCCGCATGGATGCCTAGGCGACAAGACTCCACCGTTTCCCAAGGGCGTTTCCCAAGGCGCACTAGGTATGGCTGGACACCTAGGCAACACCTTAGAAACACTGGCCTGTGCTGCATAAACTTAGACGTAAAAATAAATATGAATTGAACAGCAAACCTAGTGACACTAAACCTTACGCCAATACCTGTTAGTATGACACATTTGTTGAATTGTGTGTTCCTAGAAGAGAACAGACACACTAAAAATACTTTGCATATTCTGGGAGCGCTGGGAGTATCAGACTATTAGTTGAATACAAAAACTAAAATGTGTTGTCGTAGAAGCTGCCTGCACATGCTAAATTGTTTTAACACAAGGGGATTCTACACTGGTTCTTGTGGGACACCAGACCACTAGAACTTGATGGTCATGCCATTAACACCAAAACGTTTCTCAAAGGATACCCACCAAAACAATTTTATAGCATGTCTGCATGTGAACAAAACAACAGAGTGGTAGGGGGGCAGAAAAATCCTGATGATGCTAACAGAACATGTTAACTAAGCAATATTCAATTACATCAACATAAAAAAGATGCTTTCTTGATTCTAGATAGATAACTTTTAAGTGGTTAATAGAACACCATAAATTTACAATTCGTAAGTTTACAAACCTTCAGTTGCTGCATTTCCCGATGTAGCTGACTGGCCTGGATGTCTAACAACAAGATGTAATGTATGACCATCTTCAACATCTAAAAATGTCGTTAAGGAAAAGCAATGTATTCCATAAATAACATGAGTAATTTCCTCGTCTAAAAATAATGAATATCACTGTTCAAGTGAAACAAAATAAATGAGATTAAGCGTGCTATTCACATAATAGACTGTCATCTGTATGTTTCTACTACACAAGTTACCGAAATTCTGCTTTTAGCTGATTATGAGATTATTTTTAATCATAATATTGATATTTGCTTAAGTCATATTTCAGGATATTCATATTCTGATTTATATCTTTACAAAATTCAAATATGAAAGGTTGTTGAGGCACTGTTCATTTGTATCCCATCCATCTACACCCATAACACCATGACTCCATAGATTTGGTAAATTGACATACTATTAGGGAAAGGAATTTCTTAGAGAAATTGCATTCACTTAAGACATTAACAACATCACCAATAACATCATTCATTCCCAACAATCTCATCAGCATGAACCATAGGTTCCCTCTGACCGATAGTACATGACGCTTTAAAAATACGATATGACAAACAGGATTATCGATCTTATGCGGTTAATCTGTATACTTCTTAATTGATACTCCCTCCGTTACAAATTATAAGTCGCTTTCACTTTTTTGGTACAATCCATTTTGCTATGTATCTAGATACAATAATATCTAATATGTCTAGATATATAGCAAAATCGATTAACCAAAAAAGTCAAAGTGACTTATAATTTGGAGCGGAGGAAGTCTTAGAACTAAAAATGTTTAACCAGCAAAAAATCAAAATCTCTATATTTTCGATTGGAGGTAATATTTGAAACTAAAAAGACCGAATGAAAAAAAAAAACTTGGCCATGGAAAAATAAAGCAGGTTTTCATGTAAAGTAGTAACAGATTAAACCCCAGCACTGGATGCTTAGGCAATTTTCAGAGATATGACATTATTTAGTATTTATTACTGTGGTTGATGTCATCCACTGATAAAATACATAGGGCAGTCTGTAGGTGGAGTAAACAAATCTCAGAAGACAAACAGAAAAAACAGAATAGAAGAATGAAACACTGAGTAGGTAAGGATACGATAAGCAGACAAGAGTTCATCATCCTTCAAGACTCTACCACGACAAATCAAGCGTTGCTGTTCAGACAATATTCCAGTTACAGTAGCAATTTTCTCTTTCAACAGAGGAACTGGCACCTGTAAATGGGACAATGGAGTAACATGTGACTTGCCTTGACAAACAAAAAATGACATGAAAAAAAATTCATGCACCCTCTAGTTTCAAAGCTGCAGATACAAATATATGTTATTACTCACCAGCAAAATAGTAATTGCATGGGGGAAGAGTGCATAGGTTAGCATGTTACAATCACCAAAAAAAAAAACTATTTTCGTTTGTCATTTCTTGTTGCGATCTTAGCCGAGGTTAAGGGTTAGTTCTACTGCATAGTTTCCTAGCGTGCAGTCTCACATAAGGCCATGTGCGCAAACGTATCTGGGTCCCCAGACGATTTGCTTCCAGGCTCCAACAACCACAAACTAGCTACTTACCCAGAAAACCACTAGCTACAAGGTAACAATTGAATTTTTCAAACATTTCTGATTTATAAGATGTGTTGATTGGAAGTTAGTCAATATGGTTTTGCGCTAATTTAACACATTTTCAGGAACAATCAACCATATCCCAATGAGTAAAGAATATTTAATCAAGAATCACATGCACATCTAAATCTTTTTGAAATTTTCAGATTGGAATTAAGTGCTGCTCCAAATGCCTCAGATGAACATGTTACATCACAAAAATGATTAAACACTGGGTATGGTGGATATTATAGAAGTGACTTGAGAAAATTGAGCAAACAGTCATTTATGTATACTCCCTCTGTCACATAATATTTGCATGTTTGTGATTTGAATTTTGTCCCATGATGAATGCATAAAGAGGCTGAGTTCCTATGTACACCACTAGCTAGAAGTAGCCAGAACCTTGTGGAATGAGCCTTTTTACATAGCCTTTTCCTTGTGGAATGAGCCAAAGAAATAAAAAATCAACTTATAAATAGGTAAAGAAAAGATGGAGGCTTATCCCTTGTAGTGTGAAGTGGAGCATATCAGCCTTTTTCATAGAATTTATAGGTGCAGCAATCATTTGCCATGTGTACTAAGTTTCCCTCTCGAAACCTAGACGAACAATTGTTTTGGGATGGAGGGAGTAATTTCATCATATAAAGCACTA
Source organism: Themeda triandra (assembly GCA_018135685.1). Lineage (NCBI taxonomy): Eukaryota > Viridiplantae > Streptophyta > Magnoliopsida > Poales > Poaceae > Themeda > Themeda triandra. The sequence continues at coordinate 203,893 of JAENPR010000619.1, forward strand.
TGTTTCTGAACAAATCTTACATTAAAAAATCCCTGAGTTTCTCCCCAAAGTACGCAACCACAAATAATAGCACAAATAGCATGCATATAATTATGTAGAGTAAATATACAAACAGCCAGCTTATGAGATACATGTCAACTTACACATTTATTCACACGCAAATTGTATGTCTGAGAATCCAAGGTCTTGATTTTGATCTCGATTGTAGTCTCGGAATCTTCAGCACAATGTTGCATTTGTACATCTGAAGTAGCCATGTTCTCCTGTACTAAGAAATTTTAGAGTTACAAACAGCAACTATCAGTTCATATAATTTGTTTTGTTACCAAATATATAAATTCAGAATCCAAAACCAAGACCAAAACCAATATGCGATCGCAAATATGCCATGACCGACATCAAGAATCAAGACAAATTCATTACACTGGGTGTCGGTTGATGCACAACTAAACTATATACTCACTAAAGCAGCACAACATAGGACAATTGAATCTCTTCCTGATCTAGCAATCTGTAATCTGGGACTCACGAGTGAGTGACCTATGTAGCGTAATCTGGAACTCACGAGTCATCTATGGAGGACCGATGACCTGGCCAGGGGCGGATCCAGTATAGGGACATGGGTGTACACATGTACAACCAATAATTTCTACCAAAACTTCGAAATTCTAAGCTTTAGGTTAGGGTTTCGGTGCTCAGATTGAAGGAAAGGGAAGAGAAGGGGTGGAAATACCTGGTGGGTACTCGTCGCCGGCGAAGAGACCAACTAAAGCCCCAGCACCTGGTTTAGGGCGGCGGCGGCGGCGGCGGGCGGCGGAGAGCGAGAGGGGGCCGAGAGAGGACGCACGAGTGGCGGAGGAAGGTGGGGGGCCTCCGCCCTCAATCCAACGCCGGAAGGGGCGTGGGGAAGGAGGCGACGGCGGCTGCAGCCAAGGAGGAGGGGTTCCTCCGGTGCCGCCGTGTCGGGGTCTGGCTGGCGGGCGGGTCCGGTGTGCCCGGAGGCTGGCAGGAACAGAGGACGACGCTGTGAGGTCTAAAAAAACAGAGCTACCTGCCTTGAGGTCTGGCGCGGGCCGGGCCAGCCCTGGGCTGATGCACGTGGCGTGGGCCGTTCGGAGCCGGATCGGCCGTGGTGCATGCAGTGCCCGAAGTGGACCACAAAATGGGTCCGTATCGGCCCATCCTAGTCTTATCTCACATGGAAAAGGCTAACAGTACGTGCATTCATCAGCAAGGTCGTTCATGCAACAATCAAGCTTTCCAATCAGGATAAAAAAAAAAAAAAAAAAAAAAAAGCTTTCCACTGCCGAATTGGTATTCTATCGCCACAAGAAGTGCATTTCTGCGTAAATCTAGATTTCCACTTCACTGAATGGAATCTTTTGCCCTTAAATCGAACGCCAATCATGCTTTCCCTCACTGAATCAAGTTTTTCTAATGCTAAAAAAAACCAAGTTTTTGTCACCTGAATAGAACCCCTGTCGTCAAACAAAACGTTTCTGTTGTGATCCCAACTGCGCCTTTTCCCATTAGGTTGGTGTTGCCTTGTGAATTGAGGAAATGTAAGAGGAAGAGAGAATTAAACAGGACGGTGCAGCTAGTAGGGGGAGACCATGGGATGGACAACTAGACACCGTACAACACGTTGTTCGCTTTGCCATGTCGCGCTATAGAAATTGGCATGAAAACGACAAATAGGGATGGACAACGTCACAAAGTGACACCTTACAACACGTTGCGATGTGGCGCTATAGAAGTCACTTCTACATTCTCTGCAAGAAATTGGCATGAATTCATGAAATGATGAAAATCACGAAAAATCCCAGCTGCTAGCGTATACTCACATCCACATGTGTGATGATAGTCTGATGTCCAGTCACAAAATCACAACTACGCTCCATAAACGGCGGGTTCGCCGCTACAGTTTATCACGAACACTTGTATGGCAAATCAGGACCCCAAAAAAAAGTTGTGCAGGCAAGAAAATTCTTCTATTTTTAAAGCGGCAGATGCTTTGTACAATCCATCGAGCTAATTCTAGGCTTTAGTGTACAGACTACAGAGAACAGGTGCATATTATAAACACAGTTACCAAAGTTTTCTACAAATAAAATTCCAGGCTTTCTAGCTGCCGTTAGCATTTTGCAAAGTCCGTGCGCACGCAGCCGTCGCCGTTGCGCTGCTTCTTTGGCTCACGGGACGACGCCCGGATGTGCCCGCGTGCACGGTCTTCTCAGGGCCGCAGCTTCTGATCACCAGATGAGGCCCTGATCCACGGCCACTCTTCCCCACAGCAGCGGCCGGGACTCGCCGCGCGCGCACCGCCGCGTGGCGATGCCGCCGCAGGAGGCGACCGGCGACGAGGACACGCGGCCGAGGATGTCGAGGAACTGGCCCTCGTCGCAGGGGAGCGCGACCGGTCCGGGGCCGCCGGGAAGCCGTACTCCTCCTCCGCCTGACGCAGCAGGTCCCGGAACGCCGGGTGGCCGAGGCGTGCCACCCGCACCACGAACCGCCTCGGCCCCGACGCCCCGTCGCCGTCGCCGCCGCATCGCACGGACACCGCGACGTGCCCCGCTGGCACCAGGGCGCGGGCCTGCTGCCACCGCCGCAGCGTGTGGCGCAGCCAGACGAGCGACGGGAGCATGATCACCGCCTTGCACATGCTTCAAGCCTTGAACTCGAGTGGGTGGTTGAGCGAGCTTTGGTTTGATCTTGCTGTGTGCGGAGACTTGCTGAGCGAGGGATTGCGGGATGATGGGTTGGGCCGATGAGGTGGGGTGGCCATATATAGAGAGGCCGCGGTGGGCACCGGCCACTGGAGTTGCCGGGAGTTCCAGCGATGGCATCGTGGTTTTGGGGGTGTATCTGATCGGCAGGAGTGCTGTGCGTGCACCGAACGTCCGAACGGCCAGTTGCCTACGGCTAGTGATGGTGGGTGAAAGTGATTTCACAGCCGCAGCTCTCTTTCACGTTGTACTCGTTCGTTTGTTTCTTTTTAGAATCGCTTGATCGTTTATTATTGGAGGATAGGATATTATATATCATGCACCGAAACTATTCAATCTTAGCACTAATGTCTTGCACATCTATAAAAGAAAATCATTAGAGCACGCACTTATATTCCTCCTTTGCTCAACGTGTTGTATGTCTCGCCAAATTTGGGATTCTTAATCAATCTAGGCCTTAGTTGGGATTTGGGATAGTTCTCACTTACTTGGCTCGACTGTTCCCAGGACAAATCTTTGGCTTTGCCATTAGTAGTGGGCCATTGAGCACATGTCTTCTTAAACCGAACGTAAATCAAGCTTTAGCCTTTGAGCAAATAGCTTCGCTGTCCATCGGGACCTACCTAACCTTAATTAAGCGTATGATCATTTCCATATTTTCCTTTCTTTTGATTTGATCGAGTTTTGTCCTACTTTAGGACAGACATTTGTGTCAGCTACTAGTATCAGGTACTTAATTCTCCTTCCTCGCAGAAGGCAGAACCACGGAGTTGAAATCTTTTCCCTGCATCCTGCAAGCGAGCGCGCATATACTACCTCAGCACGTCACAGACACCATCAGCTTTCGTGGTGCTGAGCTTCGCTCGGCTGGCACGCTTCGCCATCGGATCGCGTCGCCCATCGCGTGCTTTGTTCGCTGCTGCACACTGCACCAAACGCCGCCGAGAAGAACTAGCAGTAGTGCCAATTCCAGTGCAGGCAACCACGTTGAGCGCCAGCCGCAGGAGGCGTCATCTGGACTGGATGGATCGTTGTATTTCCGTGAAACAAAGCTGCAAGCACACATGACAGCAGATTGCAGGTTCAGGCATGAAGCACGCGTTTCGTATGTACGCAAGCCAACAAGCCAATGCGGTGTCCATCGTTTTTTTAAGCACGTGTCCATCGATTCTTCAAAACGAACCCCCGCATTTTTCTTCAAGTAGTCTCGCACAGCCCCCTTCAAAAAAAGGGCGAAAATCATTAAAACACCCAGGCGATGCCGTGACGGTGTGGCGACTAGCCGGGCTCCGGGTGCATGTGATCGATCCTAAGCTAGCAGCTACGACGCCGGCCGGGCCTGTCACGTTTCATGCCGTTGAGACCCTGCCATTATCAGCAACACATGCAAGATGGAGATGCAGCTAGCTACGTTTACCTGATCCCGCCGCCGCCTCTCGCCGTCAGCTCGCCGCACTAGCTAGCCAACGGATTGCCCGAAACCACTGTCAATTGTAAACCTGCAGCTCGTTCAGCTCACCGATCCCGGGGCGCAGCCAGCAGCCAGCAGGCAGCAGGCACGTATCGTCGTCCAGTCTTTCCGGATGCCGCCGGTGTTTCCTCTACCTTTCCTCCCGGTAAAATCCATCGCCGAAGCGCCGCCTGGCCGACAGGCGACCGCAGGCCCCGCTGACGATCTCGGTCGCTCCTCGTCCTTTGCCCCGACTGCTACGTGGCGATCGACGGCTGAACCGGCAGGCTCCATGCGTGCGGGCGGCGAATCGGCAGGCATCTGAAGATGCGCCGCTGAACGCCGGTCGGCCGGCCGGACGTACGCCAAGTGTTGCCTTGGCACTTGGCACGGCCTGAGGTTCAGAACCTGGCACACGTGCCGTTTATTCTCTGTTTCGCTTGTACGCATGCACACCTGGCCTGGCTCTTGCTGGCGCTGTGGATTTTGGGGACACTACCTGGATCGTGCGGGGTTTTATAACGGCAGTGCGTGGCACGGTGTCAGGTCCTGTTTTGACCGTCGTCAACATCCACACATGCACATCGGATCAGGGCATGCTCGAGACTACATGTCGCCTTGTCGGGCACATGAGTAGATTGAGCGAGGTCATCTCAGATCGGCTTGAATTTAATTTGGATAGGCTAGCCTGAACATGAGCTATAGTTTAGTTTTGAAAATGATGATCAAAATGATTTCATTAATTCATATATAGGTCAAAATGCAACTGTACGTACTATTTCCTTCGAGAATCTAGATACATTTAGCTTTTTGTCTATCTTTTATGAGCAATGTATATAGTGAAATCATCCTTCTTATTATGAAAATACTCCCTCCGTCTAGAAAAACATGCAATTCTAGCACAATGCCATGGTTAAGTATGTCAAGTTTGATTTATTATAGATAAAAATATCAGTATTTATTATATGAGATAAATACAATGAGATTAATTATGAATTATAATTTCTAACAAATTAATTTAGAGTCATAAATGTAAATAATAATATTCAATCGAAATTTCAAACGTAAACTATTTTTGTCGGCATAAACCCGTAGTTTCATGTGTTTCTTGGACAGAGGGAGTATTATTACTAATGAATATAATAATGTCGATCTTGTGTTGCCACTCTTGTCACTATATATATAATCTAGGATAATGACTCATAGTCTTACATGGCATTAGCTTGAGTTGGCTCAATTGCTAGAGGAGGTCGCCTGACTATGACACCTTCTGAAGCCTCCACTTATGTTCTTTCCTCCATTTGGCATATCCAAAACTACATGGATATATTGATGGGTCTAACACATGTCGTGGAGCGTTAGACATGGCCTAAAGAGCTTCTCCCACAAGCTCCTTCCGTTGGCAGCTGGGTAAAAGCTAGCTTTTGTTTTTAGACGACGCCCATGGCACATTTCTTATTAAGCAGAAAGAATTTAACATACACATCGGAACGGTAAAAGCTAGCTTAAACTCTGAAGTTGTTTCAGGACATGAAGCTATCCATATCGTCGGTAGTTTGCAATGTGCAATTCTGCTGCAGGATTTGTCTCCTAATCTAGAAAAGTGAATTGTCCACATGAGCCCGTGCATTGCAATACTATGATGTGCCAATCTTGAACTTATACTATTGTACAATAATTCTACATTTCTACATGCAGTGCAATTAAGGAGATAACCTTGAGCTGTCCACGGGATCAGAGTTTGTAATTTGGTAAAGATATTCATGTTTACAACTAAGAACAGGTAAGTATAAAAAAAGAGAGAGAATAAGACTACTGTCCTGAACACATGCATGTCAAGCCATAAAAGGTCGCTGTATTACACGGAATAATTCTTTCTTTATTCCGGCAAAGCTGCAGATGCGCATGTACAGTTGATCGAGCTATTATATAGCAGTAAATTTAATAACTTACTATCATGGGGCAAAATCATCAGGAACCACGTTTCGTACTAAAATTTACAGGCTTAACTGAATCCATGCAGCTAGCTATTTGCAGTTAACAATGTCCATGGCTTCCTAAGTTTGCCCATCGCGGTAGCCGGGGTAGTGCTGCTTCCTTGGCGCCCGCCGCACGGGATGCGCGCGCGCGGCGAGTCTGGCGCTTTGCTTTGCTGCCCTGGCTCTCCCTGTGCCCGCGTGCACGGTCTTCTCGGCCGCGCCAGCCGGGCCAGACGCCTTTGGCTTTGTCCTTTCCGCTCGCGCTGGGCAATGGCCGCAGCTGAGCACTTGCACGCCAGTTCGTACTTGAAATCTTGCAGAACCCGTCAGTCCGTCACCCTCACCGATCGGATTTGTCAGATGGACGCAGGCTCGTTCCATTCAGGGAGCAGATGCCGACGGACGAACGGACGAATGAATCAATCACCAGACGAGCTTCTGATCCACGGCCATCACTCTTCCCTGCAGCAGCGGCCGCGACTCGCCGCGCGCGAACCGCCGTGTGGCGAGGCCGCAGCAGGAGGAGAAGGAGCCGCCGGCGGCGGGCGACGAGGACACGCGGTGGAGGACGTCGAGGAAGTGGTCCTCGTCGCAGGGGAGCGCGACGGGTCCGGGGGCCGCCGGGAAGCCGTACTCCTCCTCCGCCTGCCGCAGCAGCTCCCGGAACGCCGGGTGGCTGAGGTGTGCCAACCGCACCACGAACCGCCTGGTTGATCCGGAACCACCGGAGGCGTCCACGCACACCGCCACGTGCCCCGCGGGCACCGCGGCGCAGGGGCGCGGGGAAGAGGAGGAGGAGACGGAGGCGTCCGGGGTTCGGCCGCGGGACCGCCACCGCCGCACGGCGCGGCGCAGCCGCACGAGGGACGGGATCGTGATCGCCACCTTGCACATGCTTGGCGCGCGACGTCGTGCGGCGAGCTGTGCTGGATCGAGCTAGCAGGCACGGGAATGGACTTGGCGACGTCGTGCGCGAACTGGACTGGATCGAGGCGCGCGGGAACGGGCGGGCGACTGGATCGAGCTAGCAGGCTCGGCTGCTCTTGCCTTGGGACTTGGGAGGAAGCTGGTGTCTTTCTTGTGTCTGGGTGTGGAGCTTGGCGGGACGGGGTGGCCATATATATAGGCGCGCGTCGCTGGGCATCGGCCACTGGAGTTGGCGGAGGTCTGCAGGGATTGGTCCAGCTGCGCCTGCGCGTCGTTTTTGGCGTGTGCAGTGCAGCTGCAGCTGCTGCCGCGCCGGCGTACGTACGTGCACCGGATCGGGACACCGCAGGTGACGCCGGCGGTTCGGTCCGGCGGTGTGCCAGTGCTGCCGTGGCGCTACTTTACTGGTAAGCGGTTTTCCGTCGTTCCTCGGTGTTGCTGCCTGGCACAGACAGTGGCACTGCCTACTACTCTACTTGAGTACCCACCACCGTGCATCCGCGGGTGACAGTGGAACTTAAAGAGCTGTGTGACTGTTTCACAGGCGCACACGTTCTTCTTTAACTTTTCTTTTTTTTCTTAGGCCTTGTTTAGTTACATGTAAAAAGGCTAGAAATGTGACTCTCTCTCCATTACATCAATTTTTAACCGCTTGCATGAGCATTAAATGTAGATAAAAAAATAACTAATTACACAGTTTAGTTGTACATCACGAGATAAATCTTTTGAGCCTAGTTGGTACACGATTGGACAATATTTGTCACATAAGACAAAAGAGTTACTATTCATCAGAGTCACATTTCTAGCCAACTAAACAAGGCCTTAGGCCCTCCATGTCAAATGTACGTGTAGCTGGCGTGTAGACCATATGACATCTAATTTACCATGTGTGTGGTTAAAATGACAGGACGATCCACATATTAGTCGAACAGTCTACACCAATTCTTGGTAGGGATGATCCTCATCCAATTCTTTTCAATAGAAAATAGACACCAAGCTCCTAAGTGTCGTAGCGTGTGAAAAAATCGGCATAGTAAAATAACACATTGCTTCGTTCCTCTATGTTATAATACGGTAAATAATATTGTTTTATATTTGGGAATTCATGCATTTTTATCCTCTATTCCTTTATTTTTAGGCACCATATGAAGATGGCATCGCAGCTTGCATGCTGTGCCTGTAAAGTGATACCTAAATTGCTGCTCCTTTTTAAGCATCACTCAAAGCACATGTTGTGGACCACCTTAGGGGTCATTGGTCAACCGAAGGATCCTCTGGTCAACTTTAACTCTCAAATGATAAATGAACTAGGGGTCAAAACAATACTCCCTTCATTCCAAATTATAAGTTACTTTGACTTTTTTGTATATCCATTTTAGTATGCATCTAGATATAATAATATATCCAGAATTCCAGATACATAGTAAAATAAAAGAACCAAAAAGATCAAAACGACTTACAAATTAAAATAGAGAAAGTATATTTTTTTGGGTACATGGTAGAGAAAAACAACACAAGAAGAATGAACAACATTGACAAAGTTATCACATTTCTGTTTATTTTTCTTTTTAATAAAATTCTAACGAACATATACACCAGAAATACAACATCTCTGTAGTACTAGTACCTATCTTGCCACATGTTCCGAAAATCTTCCATTGGAGCTTCTGAGCAAGAGCCATTTTAGTCCTTGTTATTGGACTTGGTCATACTCCTACTAAGGATTTTAGGTCAATCACATGGATCAAGCCACACGGCATCTGTGGAGTACCTTTTTTGCCTGAACATTTGTGGTATGGTTCCTACTATTTTGGGTGTTCGGTGTCCCAGACAACCCCAAACAAAAGAGTGCTACCGGAGTGGCAGTTACTGGGAACCCGCGGCTACACGCTATATCGAAGGAGCGCAGAGCTCGAACCATGACCACGGTCTTGGTCAGTCAAGCGATGACAATGTGATCATAGTAATGCATAGTCACAGGCGTTCTCATGGTCTCATCGCTCGATCAACCGTTTCAAAGTCCCGACTGCTGTCTGGTCTTGCCTTGCCTGTTCAGGACAATAATGCACGCTCAGTAGAGAGTAACCGAGTTCAGAGCGAGGACATGGATGCTTGTGCCAAAACCGCTGATTCTGCCTGTATATGTACAGGCACAGGCACACCGTGTCCCTCCAGCACCAAGGCATGGCTGCAAATCCTCCTGCTTCGCCTACTCTGTAGTCTCCCCTGTTCACATCTACTGTACGTGGTCCGTTGGCAGCTCTGAACTCAATGCTAGAAATCGTTGGCTCTGCCCCTGGTATCTATCTATGGGTCACCGGGTCAGGGGAGGACCATGCATGTCTCGCTAGATCGGGCCTGACGGCATGTTACTATTTTCATTCAGTAAAGAGCATTCAGCAGCATCACCCGACATTCAGGTTTTGACAGAAACATTACTATAAAACATGCAGCCAGAATTGGAAAACAATTTTACTTGTGAACTGACCAAGCGGACCGCCCGACAGTGCTTTTGAGTTCTCTCCCGCGCCTAGCTAGTTCATCATCATCATCATCATATCAGGACAGATTTCTGTATATCTCAGTTACTTGGCATGCAGCTAGCATATCACGATTCACGAATATTCCGAAATCCTGTAAAGCGCGTGTAGCTACTCTAGCAGATCACAGGTCCACACTCCACAGCATTACGTGGTGCGTCTCCAGCCGGAACCTCTCTCAGCTGGCAGGCATTGGTGGGTCTCTATGCAAGCTGGTCCAATCCAACCGGGCACGTACGGCATCGTGCGCCTGTATGTTCATCACCGCACCGAACTCGGAACTCCACGCTGTGCCGGTGCCGCTAGTCGGAGACGTCAGTACGTCACCCGCTGGCAGCCGAACGAGATCGATATTTCTCCGTGTTGCATGCTTGCGAGCATTCGGTGACTGATGATCGAATTGCAAACACACGCATGATGCAGTGTAGCATGTTTGTTGGCACACGCGTGACGTGAGGAATTCAAGTATCTTTGTTCTCCGAAAACTCAGTCCACGATGTTCTTTCGGCGTGCTAGTGCCACTGTGCCCCCAGTAGTGGCAGTGGCACAACTGGCACACCAGGCGTGTCGTCCTGCAACGCAAAAAATGTCTGATCTGTCATCTGTACGTACGCGTGCTGCTGGTGTGGTAAGTGGGCACTGGGCACTGCCCAGCCGCCCAGGACCAAGCAAGGTCCAAGACTCCAAGGCCGGCTGCCGCGTACAATTCGTGTGTAATATCGATCCATCCGCTAGAAGCAAGGTTAATTCACCGAGAAAATCGTGGCTGTAGCTAGGTGCGTGAATCATGTAGTAGTACTACTAGTACGTACGACAAGGGGCTACTGTTTGACTGTGGAAGACGGAAAGGGAGACGGATGATCGGACTAGAAGCAACGAAGAACATGGGGGCCTGGTCCAGTTCCAGCGCCGTGGCGGCGCTCGTCATGGTGGTGAGCTCATCAATAGGACCGCCCGGCGCCCGGTGACCACTTCCTGACCGGCTGCCTCAGCAGGTAATCAGGTGCATGTGATCCTACCCCTAGGCTTGTCCATATAGTACTAGCTATAGGTATAGCCTAGAGAACGGCTTTCATTTCAGACTGTTGGGACCTCGCCATCAGCAACACATGTCTCGGCTGCGACTTGTTTGAGAGCTCTACTCCAAAGTCGATCGAAGTACACGTGCACAAATTCCGCTTCCGATCCGCCGCCGTCAGCTCGGAGCCAATGGTTTGCGAGGAAAACCAGGCCGTTCCGCTCGCGGTTTCCGGGCGGCGCAGGCATGATCGCCCACACTTTCGGAGAGCCGGGGCCAAGCCGTGAACTACGCTGTCGTGGCTCCTTCTCTCCGCGCCGTCAGCCGCCGGGCGCCACTGATCGATCCCTTTAATGACCTACGGCACGGATCAGTCTACTTGCGTTGCGTGCGCGCGTGATCTGAGCGGTCCGGACCACGGAAAGCGTTGCCCGGTTTCGGCGCGCACACAGGACAGGACAGGAGTTCCCAGCCACGGGCGTCATGGATGGAAATGCAGGGAACAGCGATGCGGCATGGAGCCTACTGCCCCACCCGTGCCACGGCCTCACGGGCGCAGCCATCGCGGCCGTGACGGATGCAATGCAACGCCAACGCTGAGATCTCGCGGCCGGGTGGCGGTTGTGACTTGTGAGTGACAGCTCTAGCGCGCGCGTCGTACGCCCTCCGTGCAATGCCTAGATAGCTAGCTAGCCTGCGCGCGACGGCGCAGCACATGGATGTGCGCCGCAGCGATCGACGACCGCGACAGCTAGCTGCTCTCAGCGAGCGAGCGCGTGCTCGATCTCTCGGTCTCACGGCCATCGCCGTGACGCCGACCCGAGCCGGGCGGGCTGCGCGGCGCGTCGCTTTCGATGGTTTGTGTGTGCCGAGCTCGCGTGCACTGTGCACACGCCCCGGGCGGCCGGGTAGGCGGAACCTGTGTGCCGCCTCGCCTGTCTGCCGGTTTCGCTGCGTGGTGTGCACGAGACGGGGCGCGTGACTGGGACTGCTAGGTGCTAGGGACTGGGCTCTCTTTTGCCTTTCCCGTTTCTCGATCCCGTGCCTTGCTGAGATGAGGCTATATCTTTCTTACCCGGATTGTGTTGTGGCTGCAGGCTGCAGCTCTGCACGTTTGTTCCTGTGACGAGCGTCTCAACTAGATGCAAGCTCAAACGTTTTCCGTTTGCTGTGTACTGGTTTTTGAGGCGAGTTTGGTGTGAGCTTATGCCAATGCTAGTGCCCGGTGCGCAGTGTCTCGTCGCCTGAGAAAAGAGGCACCACCAATGCCAACCGAACCTCGCGCTGATCTCGTGCCCGGCTCAATCATTGGATGATTGGAGCTGCTCCGGCAACCTACACGCGAAACGCGCACAGGATTTCTGCACGCTGCTAAGTGGCGGTACTGCACAAGAAACTAAGAGCATTGTGAAGAAGGTTGCACGCCATAGTTCGGAATCATGGATGAAGCTGCTGCTCCTCCTCCGAGGCTGATATAGACAATGGCAGGGGCACCCTCTGCACGACTGCAACTGCGGCACGAGATTGCTCGGCGATCCACGTTGGGCCGCCGACGAGGTCCACCAGGAAATTACTGTGCCGGGGACGGTGTGGCGCTTCAGGCCCATCATGAGGTTGGGCTGTGTATGGAAGCCCTGTTGGGTGGACTCGGAGAGACCGCCCGGACCATTTTGGACCACGTGCTGCGGTGCAGGCCCATCGTCTCTTCCATATTGCCACCGGTGAGTACTCCTACTCCCTCCTTGCATACCTTATTTTTCATTCAAGAAATTATTCTTTTTTATTGAATATCTTCATCGAAATTTTTATCATCTAATATATTTATTGTAAAACTATATTCTGCTATTAATTTAAACTGATACTTATTACACATCATCAACATGGTTATTTTTTTAAAAAAATGACCACTAGAAAACGAGATATGTCATATTCTGAATTGAATGTGTTACTGATAGATTCACCCCCTTTTTAAGAACTATGTACTGTATATCTGCTTTTGTCTTCATTATCTAAAATGAATCTGCTTTTGTCCAACGTGTAGACGGGAGCCGTTCGAAGGTCAAGACTTCCATTTCAACTTTAATTTTCAAAAAGGACTCCCGGACGAGGGGGAATTTTTTTGCATATCCCCCAGGGGCGGCCAGCGCCGGGATCTGCTCGGCCACCCGTTGCTACGTACACTCGGTAGATCCATGGACGACAATATCGTACATGGTCTTCTGAAGAATAACATGCATGGTGCCTCGTCGAGAAGACGGCGGCGGCGGCAACCAAGTCTTTCTCCTGACGACGACGGCAACGTACGTCCTCGGCGGCAACCAAGTCCTTCTCCTGACGACGACGGCAACGTACCTCCTCGTGACGACGATGGCGGCAACCAGTCCTTGTGCCGTGACGAACTCCTTCCCTGCCGCTCGCGAAGGGAAGTTTCACGCCGAGAGGGAATCCGCGCATGGGGAAGTCAGATACGCGATGTCTACGCGGTAGCTTTAGGCGGGTTGGGGGATTTTTAGTGCCAAAATCTTAGGAGCAAGGATTAGAAATGGTTAGAGAGGGATTTTTTTTCTTATGTTACTAAAAACCAAGGATTAGGAAGAGAAATAGGGAATTCTTGGACATGCTCTTAACGAGGGTTTATGGGTGTTTATGAAAATTAAATAAGTTATAACATGCTAATGTTGAATAGATGAAGAAAGATGGCAAAAATTCCATAGGATGACACAAGTTTTATGGTGTTTAAACTTGGTGTATGTTTGATGGGGATCCAAATCGTTGTGGGAAACATTTTGGATCTAGATCCTCAGAAGAAATATTTTAGATGAGGAATTCAAATTACTTTGTGAGATCATTGGGCTAGTAGGCTAGATTCTGACTAAAAGAATCAGAAAAAAATCGTATAAATGAGCATATTCTTTAGAAACACTGGGAACTTTTTTGTGGACCCAGAACGATACACCATATTTGAACTTGTTGCGAACGAATCCATATATTTGAATTGGTTGACTTCACATATTATATAGTTACGTTACATTCTTATGGATGGACCAAGAGTGTACAAATAACTGTACATGTTTTCTATTTAGGATTTAGGATAGACGTGTTTGACACTCTGTACGCCCTCTCTCCAGCTTGATAAGTCGGCATGCTATTTTATTGTGAGAGAAAATCATTGTAACATGGTTGATAAGTCTGGTTGATAAATTTAAACAAACAGGCTTGATAAGCCAGCAGACGTGGTTGATAACATCCACAATAGTTTTGACTCTGAATAACTGATTGGTCCATCCACATAGAGAAACGGGAAACCCTAACTGGGTTGAGGGCGTGCTCATTGTGAAATCGTCCGGCAGCAGCTGTATCGTGTTTTTGCTTATCTTTCTAGACTCGAATCGTTTCGTGATATTTCTTTGAGCAGATACTTGCATGCGGCATATGCCCCTGTTTCAGACGATCCATTCCGGGATTTTTTTTTTAAATTTAATCCTTTTTAAAACAAATAATCAAAAATATCCCCCCTGAAAAAATAATTCCACTTCGTATCCCTTTTGGTCGCGCCTAACTTGCCGGCGCGACAAATACACTGTGTCGCGCCGGAAGGTTTGGCGCGACTGGCTTTCCACGTCAGCCCAGGGCGTTTGACCGCGCTCTCGTGGGCCAAGGCTGGGCCCCGCCGGTCGCGCCACATGCATCGGCGCGACAGCCAGTCGCGCCTACACTTTTGGCGCGACAGCGGCTGCCTCATGGGCCGGCCCAATTCTGTTATTTGAGGGGCCCGACACTCTGTCGCGCCGCCCGGTTTGGCGCGACTGGGCGACATAAATGCAACCTCCAGGCTCATTCACTCCATTTTCTCCCTCTCCACCCACTCCCATTCTCCTTCTGCATCCCGAGCCTCCCTTCTCCCCTCCTCTTTCTCTCTTCCTTTTCTCCTCATTCCAATCCTTCATTTCATCTAGGTTTGGTGTGGGGATTTCTTGCTAATCTTCAAATGTTTGAGGTATGGTTACCCGATCTACAGTTTTATTTTAAGATTTTTGGTCATTATTTGTACATTGCTTAGTTTTTGCTATGTGGTGGGATTTAGTGATTCAAGCAAAGTGTTAGTTATGCAATTGTCTCATATGTCATTTGAATACATTTTGTCATGATGTAGTGGTTGTATTTGTTATGGATGGAAGTCTTCTAGGGTTTCATGTATAGCCATGTCAAAGGTTAGTGTTGTAGTTTCTTAGTGTTTGAGAATGATGAATGGAAAATTGATTAGAAGTGTACTTGTGGTTGTAATCTTTGTGTGTGCTTGTTCAAGGGTTTGGTGAAAATGGATGTAGAATGTTAGTGTTCATGTGTTGTAATTCTATTTCTTTAGGTTGGTCATGTAGGGTGTAATGTGACAAGTATCTATTGGACTCTATTTTAGGTTTCATGGACGATCCTTTTGTGCACCATCCCCCCAATCACGATGATCACGATTTGCACCCTCCGGATGAACCGCCCCCAAAATGCTATTGCGGTTTGCCTGCATGGGTGAAGCAATCAAGACACCTTCTCTCCTCCGGTCGTGCTTTTTTCTGCTGTTTATATCGGTGTGGCCCTGACACCGGATGCGACTTCTACCGTTGGATCGATGGTTCTGGCAAGTGGGATCGCCGTATCATGTTCTTTCCATACGACCCATGGAAGAGTGTTCCCCCATCCGACTATGTTCCATGGGTTGCCCCACCCAAGGCTCATGAGATGAACAACGTTGAGAAGATGTTTGCTGCATCGGAGCGGGTAAAAAATCCTCCTAGATGCCACTGTGGGGAGGTTGCGCGACTCCAAGAACCTAGCCAACCGGATCGGTTTGTTCCCTTCTTCCGTTGTGATCAAATTGGTCGTGTAAGTATTCGTTTGAGTACTATTATATTTTGCGATATCATCTTTGTTTATTACATTTTTGCAATTTCATTTGAACATGTGATATTTTTGTAGGGTGGGTTTCCCCGTTGTGACTTTGATGAGTTCATCTACGGACCGAAAGACACGTGGCCTTCTGGAGAACAGATTAAAAAGTTCTGCTTAGGCGAGCTTCCATGGCCATGCTTGTCGAAGCCGCCCCAAAAGTGCAAGTGTGGCATCGTTGCTAATGAAGGAGTGGTTCCTTCAGAGCTAGGTTTTGGCTTCTATTGTGGCAATGCTTATGGAGGGCCCAATGAGTTCCATGTTAGTGGACAAGCATTAGTTTTGATAATGTAACCAACTTGTTTTGTTTGCTCACTGTCTTCTGTATGTTTTCAGGCGGGGAAGACATGCAGGTGGGAGTCTTTCAAAGATTGTCAAGAGATAAAGAGGTTCCTAAAGTTAGATAAATCCATTAAATGGACACCAGAGGAGATGTTGAAGTTCGAGGAGAAACTGCATGGCTTTAAGGCCAGAACCCGGCGGTTGTACCGTGTTCACCTGTGGGAGCACCATCCAGGAGACCGTGTTTCCGGAACCGTCCGGAAACAGGAAACAAGCCACCATGTGCCACAACCATACCTTGGCGTGCCTCTGGACCACATCTGCAGGTGCGTTGTTTGGGCACACGTTGAAGTTGTCCTTCAGCCACTTTGAGCTCACACCCGATGTCTTGTGCCATCTCTTTCCTGGCGAAGGGGGTGGTGGGTACAAGCCAGTGAATTCGTGCACCAACTCCTTCCAACCGTCAGTGTCAATGGTCCCGCTCACCACTGTCCTGCTCACACGAAGCGCCAGAATGATGCCCACATCTTCAAGCAGCGGCGCCATCTCTCCACAAGGCAGGTGGAAGGTGTGGGTCTCTGGACGCCAGCGGTCCACAAAGGCAGTGAGGAGTGCTCCGTCCTTCTCTGGTAGACCCTTCACGATCGAACGGACCAGAGAAAGAAACCCCGCCACCTACAGATAGGGAGCGTAGCGCTCGTCCCACTTCGTCGGCTTGTGGGTGCGAGCTCGAAGAGGTGCCAAGTCCTGCAAACAAACATTTCAACAATAAGCACAATTATGAAAGGTGCAAGCAAGGAGAACAAAATACATGGACAACTGACATCATCTTACAAAGTTACCTATCCCTGGTCGGCAAGCAAGTGCCCTCGATGGTCCTTGTTGATGTTCCGGTCAAGAAGGGGGTAACGTGGATGGGGTGCCGCCATCCTGCAAATCACAAAGGAAAAAAACAAGGTTAGATCATACATAAAATTATTACATGTAAGTGATTAAAGATAGTAGAAATTACAAAGTTTGAACAAATATTGCAAATCTAAGAATTACCTTGCTAACCACTAATACCTAAGTGCTGCTCTACCTCTACCTACTTTTTGTGCCTTCATGGCTCTCTCATGAGTGGTGGCAGTATGACCGCTTCTATGGCATTTGAAGCATCGAACCTGGCTGGCTGCCTCATTAAAATCTCCATAGCCATACTTATCGTTGCTGTAGCCGTTGGATTCGTCCATCTCTCCTCGGAGCCTCTTTTTTTTTCTCCTACCCTTCTTTGTCCTTAAAAGCTCTGGGTCCGGAACATAATCCAACCCAACGTACGGTGGCCATCTTGTAGGATCTAAGTACGGCTCGAAGCTAGACACCCACACTTTGAGAGTGTGTGACATGAGATAAAATGGAGACATGAACTTCTCATCTTCATGGTCTATTCCCCTATATGTGCAAGCAGTGATGACATGCGAGTAGGGGGCATGATAGAGCTGAGGAATGTTACAGCTGCATTCGACCTTCTCAAGGTCCACCTTGTAATTCCTACCCCTGTGCTTCTCTCCACCAGGAGTAGTCCGTCCAGCTGAGTATATATTGTATACCATTCTTGATGGCCCATGCACATCACCTACTTGGTTGGTAGATATCATCTCGGCGATCTCAAGATGCTTCCTACCCGCTTTGCCCCAAGTTTCTTTGCACTGGTTGGCTTTGTTCGATCGATTGACAAAGTACTCATTGCATTTCCTGAACGAGTACTCCACAATTCCAGACATAGGAACTGCATGGATGCCTTTGAACACTTTGTTGAAGGACTCCGAAGAATTGGTGGTCATCAGGCCGTACCTAAGGCCACCTTTATCGAATGCTAGAGCCCACTTCTCCCTCTGCGGCGACTGATCCTTCAACCAATAATAAGCCCTGTCCTCCAGGAGCTTATCCAACTCAGCAAGTTTGTTGTCAAACTTCTCCTTCGTACGACAACAACAAAGAGACTTCAACTTCTGCACAACTTCCTTTTTCTTCTGCCGACTCCATATGTTGGCAAAAGCAAAGTGTCTCATGCACCACCGATGCTCAAGTGGAGGCCGTCCATCTAATTCCTCTCTCGCAGCTTTAAGCAAACCGTGATGTCGGTCGAGATCATACAAATTCTCGCGAGAGGTACGGACAACATTCCGCCGCACTTTCTTCAAAAACCAAGACCAACTATCATCATTCTCACTCTCGGCCAAACCAAACGCTAATGGGACAATCGATTGTCGGGTCAACTCCGACGCAATCATCGGGACCCCACGGTACTTGCACTCGTGAGAAATGTGCCATCAACAAGGAGTACGGGCCGGCAATGCTTGAACGCCTCAACTGACTGCGGAAAACACCAGAACACCCTCTGCAGAATTGACTTTGGAATACCATCAACGTCATCTACTATGCCTCCAACATGGCAATACCATCTAAGGCCAGGATTGAAGTGTTTCATGGCACTTAGAATTCGAGGCACTTGGTTGTACGCCTCCTTCCAATCACCCCACAACAACTGTATAGCGTGTTGCTTTGCACGCCATGCCTTTGAGTACTTCACTCTGTAACCAGTGAAGCCCCGTATAGTCTCAATGAGCGATGAAATAGATGTGTCGCTATCGGCCCTCACCACAGCAACAATACGACGGCCGAGATAACTAGCTGTGTTCTGTGAATGAACATTCTTTACCTTCAAAGACTGACAACTGTGGGGTGGCCCCACATTGCGAATCCTCCATTTCTCGTTCCTCAGCTTTCGAACCCACACTCCCCAACCACAACGAGACTTGCACAGGACCGTGTACCGCTTCGCCTTATCGCAGTGAGTCACACGGTAAGGCCTGTGAACCCTCACGGCGTAGTCCTGCAGAAAATACTTGACTTGCTCGAGCGTGTCAAACACCATTCCCTTCTTGATCTCCACGTCCTCACTCTCAGGCACTTCATCTTCCAGCATCGACAATCCGGTGTCACAAACTGCCTCATCCACCATACTAAGGTCCATGTAATTCGGAACCGAAGGTACCGAAACATGGACGGCCCTCAACATCCTTCTCTCGCGTCATTCAACTCCATTCTCAATGACCCGTCCCCTGGGGCTCGTAAGGACTCATGAAACCCTGCCTGACGGCATTCGGTTTCGTCCTCACTACCATGGTCCGACCCATTGTCACCACCCATCAACAAATCATCAGACAAATCATCCGACATACCATCGTATGACGTGACATCACCTTCCACTTCACCGGCAACCACCTCAACATCATGCTCCGATCCCTCGAATATAGTGTCATACATAGCATCTGAAAGGATCAAGATGCCCAAGAGGGGGGGGGGGTGAATTGGGCTAATTCTAAAAATTATTGCGGAATTAAACCTACTAGCCCATCATTCACCCCTCGGTGCCTATGTGTGTTCCTAAACAATCGATCAACTAAAGTTTTGCACCCTAAGTTCCAATCCTATTCTAGCATGACAATTCTAAGAAAGTAATTGCAAGAATGTAAGTGCTAGAAAGTAAAAGCGGAAAGTAAAGGGACAAGGAACACGGCGATCTTTTTTCTGAGGTATCGGAGAGTCGCCACTCTCCACTAGTCCTCGTTGGAGCACCCGCACAAGGGTGTAGCTCCCCCTTGATCCTCGCAAGGACCAAGTGCTCTCTAGGGCTGATTCTTCGTCGCTCCGACGTGGTGAATCGCCAAGAACCGCTCACAAGATGAGTTGGGTCATCCACAAGCACCGCCGGATGATCACCAAGCTCCAATCACCACCAAGCCGTCTAGGTGATGGCGATCACCAAGAGTAACAAGCACAAACTCTCACTTGACCTTGCAAAGCCTAGGGAGAAGAGTGGATGCACACTAGCTACCTTCGATCGCTCATGAACTCATGGATTCACAAATCTCTTCACTTCATGAGGCTCTTGCAACTCCCTTGCTCTCACAAGATGGCTGTCAGCTAAACAAATGAGCAAGAGAACCGAAATGTAGAAGGTGGGGTTGTATTTATAGCCAAGGCCAAAAATCCAACCGTTACCCAACAGTCAGCTCAGACGTGAGCGCCGGAGGACGCGTCCGGCGCTTAGAAACTTTCAAACGGCCAAAGAGCCGTTGGGCTACAGTGCTCGCGCCGGACGTGTCCGGGGCCAGCGTCCGGCGCGCGTCCGACGCGAGGCCGGTCTGCACAGCCCAACGCCAGAAAGTTTCTGGTCCGCGTCCGGCGGGGCGTCGGATGCTTGACCACGCGTCCGCCGCACAGGGCAGACCAAGGAACAATTTCACCGTGCGCCGGATGCATCCGACGCCCACGGCTGGCGCGTCCGGCGCCTGTTGAAGATCCCATTTTCACTTGATCTGCGATCTTTTGAAAACGGCGACAACTCCAACTGAACTCGGGGCTCTCTAGTAACTTCCTAGTGCTAAGATTTCACCAGTGTGCACCACACCTAAACCCAAGACTCAACTAGGTCAAGCTACCCGTTTGCACCCCCTTTAATAGTACGACCAAAAGAGAAAACAAAGTCCTAACGACTAATCCGATGTCTCTCAACACCATCGACAATCGGAACTAACCGTCCTTAACCTTGTCGTCCATCCTTTGAAAACCGAAACGATTTCCATCGATAAGAGGGCATGTCAACCAGATTGCCTGAGATTCCATTACCATGACCTAACTTCCACTGTTTCTACAAAACACACGTTAGTCATGATAATCTATATTGTCATCAATCATCGAAACCCACATCAAGGGGCCTAGATGCTTTCAATCTCCCCCTTTTTGGTGATTGATGACAACGTCTGGAGTATGAAGATTTGAGTTGAGGTTTTCAAGCATGCTTGGTTCACATGAGCCTTTGACAATAAGAGCAAAGGTTAGAATAGCTCATGTGACACTAAGCCAATATATTTGTGCTCATATAATCTGCAAAACGGAGTTAGCACAATACAAACACATATAGCTCATATGGAATCAGAGTAAGACGCGGAAGCCAAGCACATATGAGCAAAAGAACTAAGTGACATAGAAGGTGATACCGAAACGAAGATCATATGTCACTGTCACTGGAAGTACCTCACACATATCATACAATGCATAAAAGTAGACATGATGCATGCAAATGTATCAAGCAAAAGAACCAAATCCCGAGCAGAGAAGCTCCCCCTAAGTCTACATACTCCTAACTCTACCCCTTTGGCATCAAGGACCAAAACCTAAGGCTGAGGGGTAGAAGGAGCAGACGAGCCGGTCTCACGAGCATGTGGAGCAATGACGAATGCTGTAGTATCATCTGGGCTGTCATCTGAGCTCTGCTGGGACTGAGTGACAGGAGCCTGCTGACCCTCTGGCTGTGACGCTGGCGGTGAAGCGGTCTGGGTCTGCTCAACTGACACTGTGGCTGTCGCTGTCTCCGTGGTTGGCACTGTGACAGGTGCTATCTCTGGTTGACCCTGTGGCTCGGACGGTGTAGCAAGTGGAAGAGTAGGAGCCACATGAGGTAGAGTCTCTGTGACAAGAAGTGGGTCTGTAGAAGCCACTGAGGACGGAATGGTGCCTGATGTGCCGGTCCCTGTCACTGGAGGTATCACAGTCTGAATCTGCTGCTGCTGTATCTGCGGGTCCTGCTGGATAAGCTGTCTCATGTACTCAGGTGTCGCCTCTCCTGTGAGTGTACTGTAAGAAGCATGATGACGGGCTCTGCCTGAGTCTGGAGTGAACAACAAGTGAGAGCCAACAGGTGAAAACCCGGTAGAAATCCGTGGAAAGCCTGGTGACACCTGAACTGCTGGAGACGAAGGTGCTATGCCTGAAGCTGGTAAGCCTGTACCCGTGACTGGCACCTGAGAAGGTCCTGCTCCCAAAGTCTGTCCTGCTGGCTGACTCGGAGCAGAGGGATGGACACCAGGAGGAACTGTGGCACCTGTCTGCTGAAATAGAGATGCAATCAAGGTCATGGTCTACAGGTGCTGCTGCTGCTGTAGCTGATGCTGTGAATCCTGACGAGCTCGAATCTCAGCTAGTGCAATCTCATGCCGCTCCTCAGCACGCTCCTGATTTGCAGCCAATCTGTCAAGTACCTGAGTCATGCGCTCAATGGCTGCTCCTGAACTGCCTGCCTCTGCATCGTGCTGACGAGGTGGAGGACGAACTGGAATGTAGTACTCCTCATCATCCTCAGAGTCGAGGTAGTGATCTCATATCCCGTTTGCCTCGGCTTACGCAAGTTCTACTTCTTCATCTCGTCGCTAGTTGCTCAACTCTAGCATCTGCTCTACTCCGATCTCTCGAATCGGATCTCCATGGCGTGGAATGACTGGAGGAATATCGGCAGTGATTCTGACAATTTGAGAAGCATCATAGGAGCCAAACATCTCATACATAGTCGGATCTTCATATTCTTTCCTGATTGAATCTGGAAGATCACCATTTCTATAAATCAGCCAAGTGATCCAATGGGCATAGTGCATCAGGCGGTGTTTGGTGAAACTTCCATAGATGACATCCTCCATATCACAAAGCATCAAGTCCCAGATGTCAAAAGGAATCTTTCTCACAAGATGTGACACTATCCACTGCTGAAGCCTAGTGAATCCATTTCTGAAGCCGGGCCTAGCAAGTATGGTGTACCTCTGAATCTGATCAAGAATGCGGGCAAGAGGTAGCTCATCCTGGGGTGTCCTGCTCGATCCTGCTCCAAAGTTAGGTCCAAAGACCTCTCTCATAATCTCAGCAGGTGGCACTATCCCTCCCTGTGCACGTCTAGGTGGCTCAATCTGAGGAAAGCAAAGCTGATGCAGCTTGATGGGCTGCTCTAAAATCCCTAAGAAGTTCCTGGCTTCCTCACTAGACAGATTCTGTCTCTGGCCATGGATGGTGTATGAGATGAGTGAATGATTTGGAGCAATCCATAGTGTAGCATAGAACTCTAACACCCATTCTAGAATATATCTGCCAGATCTTCTAATCAGATCAATCATGCCTGGCTGAGCACCCAGATACTCCCTGAAGGCCTGGCCCATCACATGTGAGAAACTCTCAGCTGACACTGTCCTCTGCTTGGTAATCTTGGACTTCTGCCTGTATGCCTCAACAAGGGACTTGTGCAAAGCTGTATAATAGGGTGCACCAGCTCTCTCTCTGGAAGGTGGAAACCAGGTGTTGATGTCTACCTATCTGATAGCCTGAATCTTCTTGGCACTGGCTTTCAGAAGGTCCTCTTTACTCAGTCTAGGTCCTGTAGGGCCCCTGCTGGGCTGCCTCTGTGGAGAGGGAGAGGAACCTGTCTCCTGTGACTGCTGAGCTGCCTGCTGCTGGAGTGTCCTGACACGGGAGGACCGTCATCGAGGAGAAAGCTCCTGCTGCTCAAGTGTAGCCTCCTCTGCCCCTGCGGCCTCTGCCTCGGCCTCCTATACTACTGCTGATCCGGGCTCTTGGATCACTATGCCTGCACCTCTGTGAGCTCTCCTCTCAGCACGCTCTGCTGCTGCCTGAGCATCTGGTGGCAGCCTCTTCCTCTTCCTTAGGGTCAAGACCTTCTTACCCTTCGCTTTCTCAACCAACTTAGGAAGATTTGGCCTTCTATTAGGATCATCATCTCCTCCTGAACCCCTGCCTGTACCCTTGCACCTGGGCATGACTGACACTGCTACTGATCATGCAAACTGAGTCACTATCAGAAGATGAACTGTCACTTGTAAGGCTTGGCCTCAAACCATACTCCTAGGCTTGGCCTAGAGTTAGCTGCCTCTGCCCACTGTCGGTAACCAAGTGACACGGCTCGCTGCAAGAGTTAGAATAGAAGAGATTTATATAACATAAGCATTTGTCTAGAGAGACGAAGACCTATTGGAAGCATAGCAATTGGATAAGAATTAGATGGACTATGGCATTTTACCTAAGACATGACCAAGCTCCTGTGAAAAGATGAGAAAAATGACAATGTAGGGCACCCTCGAAATCTAGGAGATGGCATTTGGTCACTGCATGAAGAGATCGATCGAGAAAAATCAATATAGTGAATGAAAGCTGGTTGGGGCATTCTGTCAAACACCTTGCGTGCGGTGTTAGGGGCTCACCAAGGTTGAGCTTCCTCTGGATTGGATGGACGCCAATGGGCGCGCAAGTCACAGAGGGAACTCAGGGGGAAGAGAAGCACCATGGACGGATTCAACGACCAAAACAATCGTCGGAGAAGACGAGGTCCGGGCGGCGGCGGTGAAATCCATGGCGGTTTCCTTGGCGAGGTTGGTGGGCACTGGCGCGAGGAACCGAGGGCACGGCGGCCGGAGTAATGCGCGGGCGCAGAGGCTAGGGCGGCACTGCGGCGGTTAGGGTTGAGGGCGGCGGCGCGGCGCTCGGCTGCGAGAGGAAGAAGAAAAGAACCGCGGGCCGATTTGGATGAAGAAGAAAAGAATCAGTGTGCCCCACATGTCAGATTTAATGAACCGTTTTCTTCATGCGCTTCCACATCGCGCCGGACGCGTCTCAAGTGCGTCCGGGGCACCGCCGGACTCCGAACAGAAAGTCCAGAAAAACTTGTTGCTTAGACGGAGATCGCCGGACTCGCTGCAAACGCGGGCGTCGGACGCCGGCGAAACACTGTGCTGCGTCCGGCCAGTGTTGATCTGCTGGCTTTTTCTGAGTCTTCGTTCATAACGCGCTGGACGCGTCCGCCGGGTCTTCAAATGCGCGTCCGTCACTCTTTGAAGAGCTGAGGTTGAACTTTAACTTCGCGGCACCTGCTCCCAATTGATTTCCAAACTTTTGAAGATTCAAATAAGCACAGTTTGGAGTCAATATGAGATCCTCACTTTCAAACCCTCAATTTTCAAATAGTTTGCCATAGGCTAAACATAATTTTCGAAAATAGGCAATAAACACGAGCGAGGAACAACGTATGGCCATGAGCTTGAGTTTCTAAACCAATAGAAGCGTCAAATGCTTTCTCAATTCATGGACGAACACAGAGGTTGCTCAAAAGATAAATGAAAAGAAACGAAGAGCAACACACAAGCAATAAAATTACTGGAATTTGAATCTAGATGGCTTGTCAGGTTTGAACCAAGGGTAAGCTTCTTCACACCTCCGATGAGGGTTATCTTAACCATGTTAGACAAGCCCTATATGCATTATAGAAATTTAAACGTGCTCTATAAACAATGCAATGCAACCGACAACACCCTTCATCTCTTCCTTGTGAAGTTGCTTAGGTCTGAAGGATATTGAGCTCATTCCTTAACCTACAAAAGGTTGATTCATCCAATGGCTTTGTGAAGATATCCGCTAATTGATCCTCACTTCTCACACCTTCTAGAGATATATCCTTTTTAGAGACATGATCTCTAAGAAAGTGGTGGCAGATGTCTATATGCTTTGTGCGAGAGTGTTGAATCGGGTTGTTGGCAATCTTCACTGCACTCTCATTGTCGCACAAAAGAGTCACTTGACCAAGATTCACTCCATAGTCAAGGAGGGTTTGTTTCATGTACAAAATTTGTGCACAACAAGCCCCATTTGCTATGTACTCGCTTCGGCGGTGGATAGAGCAACATTACGTTACGCTTCTTTGATGACCAAGAGACAAGTGACCTCCCAAGCAAATGGCACCCTCCGGATGTGCTTTTTCTATCAATTTTGCAACCGGCATAATCCGAATCGGAATAGCCAACAAGTTGGAATCTTGCTCCTTTGGGATACCATAGACCAATGCTTGGGGTGAGCTGCAAGTATCTAAGGATCCTCTTGACAGCACTCAAGTGAGCTTCCTT
The DNA here is from genome assembly GCA_018135685.1 of Themeda triandra. Lineage (NCBI taxonomy): Eukaryota > Viridiplantae > Streptophyta > Magnoliopsida > Poales > Poaceae > Themeda > Themeda triandra. The sequence goes on from JAENPR010000619.1 coordinate 229,535, forward strand.
AGGATCGGCTTGAAAGCGAGCACACATACACACACTAAACATGATGTCGGGCCTAGATGCAGTGAGATACAACAAGCTACCGATCATAGAGCGGTAAAGAGTTTGATCCACAGAGTTACCTTCCACATCAAGGTCGAGATGCCCATTAGATGCCATGGGTGTGTTGATTGGCTTGCAATCCTTCATATCAAACCTCTTGAGGAGGTCTTTGGTATACTTTTCTTGAGATATAAAGGTCCCTTCCTTCATTTGTTTGATTTGAAAACCAAGGAAGAAGTTGAGCTCGCCAATCATAGACATCTCGAACTCTTTTGACATCATGTCACCAAACTTCTTGCATTCTTCTTCATTTGTTGAGCCGAAGATAATATCATCAACATACACTTGACAAATGAAGATCTCTCCATTAAGCTTCTTGGTGAAGAGTGTGGTGTCAACCTTCCCGATGGTGAACCCCTTCTCAATGAGGAAGTCCCTAAGGCGCTCATACCATGCTCTAGGGGCTTGCTTGAGCCCATAAAGTGCCTTGGACAACCTAAAAACATGATTAGGACAGCAAAGGTCTTCGAACCCGGGAGGTTGATCAACATAGACAAGCTCATTAATGAAACCATTAAGAAATGCACTCTTCACATCCATTTGAAATAGTTTCTTTTCATGGTGTGAAGCATATGCAAGGAGGATACGGATGGCTTCAAGTCTTGCAACCGGTGCAAAGGTCTCTCCAAAATCAAGGCCTTCAACTTGAGAGAACCCCTTTGCAACGAGCCTTGCCTTGTTTCTCACAACATTGCCTTGGTCATCTTGCTTGTTGCGGAACACCCACTTGGTACCTATGATTCTTGCATTCTTGGGACGCTCTTCAAGTGTCCAAACTTTGTTGCGGGTGAAGTTGTTCAATTCTTCATGCATGGCATTCACCCAATCCGGATCTTGAAGAGCTTCACCTACATCTTTTGGCTCAACACAAGAAAAAAAAGAGTGATGTTCAGCAATACTAGCAAGTCTTTGAGATTGAGTCATTACACCCCTTGATGGACTCCCTATGATTTGATCTTGTGGATGATCATGGAGTTTGGGAATTCTCTTTTCAACCGCTTGAGGAGTTGGTTGAGGAGCATCAACATCTTGAGCTTGTGCCTCTCTTTGTTCATGGGAGACATGAGTATCTTCATGTTCGATCATCCCATCCTTTTCTTTATCATCTTGAGGCACACTTGAAGAAGAAGAAGGCTTGTCGATGACTTGCACTTCATCATCATCTTCTTTAGGCTTGATGTCTCCCACCGGCATATTCTTCATGGCTTCCCTCAATGGTTCATCACCTACATCATCAAGATTCTCAGTTGCTCCTTGGGAGCCGTTAGATTCATCAAACTCCACATCATATGTTTCTTCTACCAAACCGGTGGCATGGTTAAATACTTGATATGCTTTGGATTTTGATGAGTAACCAACAAGAAAACCAATATCACAACGTCTTTGAAACTTCCCTAGGTGTTGCCTTTTCTTGTAGATGTAGCATTTGCAACCAAACACCCGAAAGTAGGAGACGTCCGGCTTCTTCCCATTGAGCAGCTCATAGGGGGTCTTGCCATGGAACTTGTGAAGATATAATCGATTAGATGCATAGCATGCTGTGTTGATAGCTTCAGCCCACAAGTTCTCTGGGGTGTTGTACTCATCAAGCATGGTTCTTGCTAGAGTGATCAAGGTCCGGTTCTTCCTCTACTATGCCATTTTCTTGAGGTGTGTAGGTGGATGAGACTTCATGTTTAATCCCTACTTCATCACAATAAGCTTCAATGTTGGTGTTGTCAAATTCTTTGCCATTGTCACTTCTAATTTTCTTGATCTTGACATCAAATTCATTTTGAGCTCTCTTTGCAAACTTCTTGAAGCAAGGGGTAGCTTCGGATTTGTCATGAAGAAAGAATGTCCAAGTGTATCTTGAGAAGTCATCAACAATCACTAGACAATGGAATTTCCCACCGAGGCTCTTGTATGTGGTTGGTCCAAATAGGTCCATATGCAGCAGCTCTAGCACTCTTGAAGTTGACAGAAAAGCTTTGGTTGCATGAGTGTTTGCAACTTGTTTCCCGGCTTGACATGCACTACAAGGTTTGCCCTTTTCAAACTTGACATCTTTCAAGCCTCTCACTAACTCTTTCTTCAAAAGCTTCTTGAGTGTACTCATCCCAACATGTGCTAGCCTCCTATGCCACAACCACCCAAGTGAAGTCTTGGACAGCAAACAAACATTCAGATTTGCATCTTCGGAGGTGAAATCCACTAGATAGAGATTGTTATATCTAAAGCCTTTGAATATCACAGTTGAGTCTTCTTTCTTTGACACTATCACTTCCTTCTCATCAAACAAGCATTTGAATCCAAGATCACACAATTGACCCACTGACAGCAAGTTGAAGCTCAATGGTGCAACATAAAGCACATTAGACAAAGAGTGATCATTTGATGTAGCAACTTTGCCCAAACCCTTGACTTTGCCCTTTGAATTATCACCAAATGTGATTCTATCTTGATCTTGCTCCCCTTCATCTAGTGAGGCAAACATACGAGGTTCACCGGTCATATGTTGAGTGCAACCACTATCAATAACCCAATGACTTCCACCGGTCCTGTAGTTCACCTACACACAAGAGATCAAGCTTGAGGTTTAGGGACCCAAACTTATTGAGGGCCCTTGACTTTCTCTACTACAGACTTTGCAACCCAAATTTGCTTAGGCCTATTCTTATTGGGGGGGGGCCTAAGAAGGTGACATTTACTTGTCCTTTTGAATCCTTTCTAACCACATAATGAGCATTGTATGCAAAGGGTCTAGCATGCTTGGGCAAGGGTTGTGGTGGTGGAGTTTTGCACTCATGAGCAAAGTGACCTTCTTGTCCACACTCAAAGCATCTCTTTGGTTTCGGCTTTGGCTTTTGCTTTTGTTGACTCGCTTGCTTTGCTTGATGTTGCTTCTCTTGATGTGCTTTGAACCCAATGCCACTTCTATCGGTCTTCATCATGGTGTTCATCAAGAGCTCACTTTGAAGTGACTTTCCTTTTGCAAACTTGCTCAACCCAATCTTGAGATGTTCCTTCTCTTGCTTGAGCTTCTTGTTCTCTTCTAGAAGTGACTTATTTGTTGTTTGCTTCAAGCATGACATTTCAAAGTTGAGTCTTTTGTTCTCTTCTTTGAGCTTCTCATTCTCAAGAACTAGTCCCTCATCTTCAATGGTGACGGTGTGACTGATTTTGGCTTGTTCAAGATCCTTCTTGAGCTGTTCATTTTCATTCTTCATCTTGACATAGTCATCATAATGCTCAGCCACCACCACTAGCTTGCCTTTGCTGCTAGCACCTTGCTCAATGGTCTCATCACATGATGTAGCTACATCATTTTTAGCAACATTGTTAGCAGCCTCATGTGTTTCGGTGAGAAGCTCATAAGCCATCGCTAGATTCCCATGATCAACTTTAATAGTTGTGTACTACTCTTTTAGAGAGCTATAACTAGATTTGAGCTCATTATGCTTCTTCTCAAGGTTCTCATTTTCAACTTTAAGCTCTTTTTCAGATGCTTTGAGTTCCTTGAGTTGAGAAGACATAATTTCATTTTGATCTCTAAGCTCATCACTAGTTTTCTGCATAGCTTCCATCTTTTCTAAAAGAGAGGTATTTTCACTATCAAGCTCATCACATTTTCCTCTAGTCTTTATGATGGGTTTTGAGTATTTTCTAAGCAATTTAACAAGCTCGTCATAAGTAGGTGACTCATACTCCTCATCGCTGTCACTTTCACTACCACTATCATCACTATCACCATGCTTAGTATGTACCTTCTTTTCACTTTTAGCCATGAGGCAAAAGTGGGATGATGTAGATGATGATGGCAAAATTTATGGAGGCGGTGAAGACCCAATGCCAATAGCTGCAACTCCTTCATCATCACTTTCTTCATCGGATGAGCCACCAAAAGATTCAATATCGGTGAGCCAATCACCAACAATGTAAGCCTTGTGATCTTTCTTCTTGTGATGCTCTTTCTTTTCTTCTTTCTTCTTGTGATGCTTGTCTTTCTTCTTCTTTTCTTTTTCTTTTTCTTCATCATCACTTGTGTCATCCTTCTTGTCCTTGCCCTTCTTCTTGTATTTCTTGTCTCTTGGAGGCTCCGGACATTAATGAGCTAGGTGTCCAGTCTTGCGGCAGTTGAAGCGCTCCATTTCGGAGATGGGCTTCCTTTTGCTACTTGTGAATAACTTCTTCTTCTTGCCATCAAATTTGACACCATTCTTGTTGAACTTCTTCAACATCTTGGTGGTTTTTTTCACCATGAGAGCAAGACTCACATCATCAATTTCAGCATCACTAGAATCATCATGAGTTGCCTTGGCCTTGCCTTTTCTTGAGTGACTTGCATTGAGGGCCAAGTCTTTCTTCTTGGATGATGAGCCATCCTGGGGGGTGAGATGCATGTACATCTCATGAGCATTAATCTTTCCCAATATTTGAGTTGGTGTAGCATTGGAAAGATCACCTTGGTGAAGCACGGTGACAATGTGCCCATATTTCTCAATGGGGAGGACACATAGGATCTTTCTTGCAACATCGGATGCAGTCATTTGATTGAGTCCAAGCCCATTGAGTTCCTCTACAATCATGTTCAAACGGGAATACATCTCATTAGCACTTTCATTACCCTTCATCTCAAAAGAATTTAACTTGCGCATAACAAGATGGTAGCGTTCCTCACGCTCACTCTTAGTCCCCTCATGGAGCGCACAAAGGTCGGACCATAGTGCATGGGCGTCCTTGTGGTTCCTCACACGATTGAACACATCCTTACAAAGGCAGCGGAATATAGCGTTCCTTGCCTTTGCATTCCACTTCTCATAGTTAGCCTCATCACCGACAAGGTTAGCCGGATCCTTGGGTTTTGGGAGTCCTTGAGAAGCGGCACGGAAGCATCCAACATCTATCGCTTCTAAATGTGCTTCCATGCGAATTTTCCAATAAGGAAAATCATCTCCCTCGAACATGGGTGGAGGTCCATCCCCATGGGACATCTTTACTCTAGGCGGTTAAGCCTAATTAAGAGCAAACCGGCTCTGATACCACTTAAAAGGATCAAGATGCCCAAGAGGGGGGTGAATTGGGCTAATTCTAAAAATTATCGCGGAATTAAACCTACTAGCCCATCATTCACCCCTCGGTGCCTATGTGTGTTCCTAAACAATCAATCAACTAAAATTTTGCACCCTAAGTTCCAATCCTATTCTAGCATGGCAATTCTAAGAAAGTAATTGCAAGAATGTAAGTGCTAGAAAGTAAAAGCGGAAAGTAAAGGGACAAGGAACACGGCGATCTTTTTTCCCGAGACATCGGAGAGTCGCCACTCTCCACTAGTCCTCGTTGGAGCACCCGCGCAAGGGTGTAGCTCCCCCTTGATCCTCGCAAGGACCAAGTGCTCTCTAGGGCTGATTCTTCGTCACTCCGACGCGATGAATCGCCAAGAATCGCTCACAAGATGAGTTGGGTCATCCACAAGCACCGCCGGATAATCACCAAGCTCCAATCACCACCAAGCCGTCTAGGTGATGGCGATCACCAAGAGTAACAAGCACAAACTCTCACTTGACCTTGCAAAGCCTAGGGAGAAGAGTGGATGCACACTAGCTACTCTCGATCGCTCATGAACTCATGGATTCGCAAATCTCTTCACTTCATGAGGCTCTTGCAACTCCCTTGCTCTCACAAGATGGCTGTCAGCTAAACAAATGAGCAAGAGAACCGAAATGTAGAAGGTGGGGTTGTATTTATAGCCAAGGCCAAAAATCCAACCGTTACCCAACATTCAGCTCAGACGTGAGCGCCGGACGCGTCCGGGCCGCCAGACGCGTCCGGCGCTTAGAAACTTTCAAACGGCCAAAGAGCCATTGGGCTACAGTGCTCGCGCCGGACGCGTCCGGGGCCAGCGTCCGGCGCGCGTCCGACGCGAGGCCGGTCTGCACAGCCCAACGCCAGAAAGTTTCTGGTCCGCGTCCGGCGGGGCGCCGGACGCCTGACCACGCGTCCGCCGCACAGGGCAGACCAAGGAACAATTTCACCGTGGGCCGGACGCGTCCGGCGCCCACGGCTGGCGCGTCCGGCGCCTGTTGAAGATCCCATTTTCACTTGATCAGCGATCTTTTGAAAACGGCGACAACTCCAACTGAACTCAGGGCTCTCTAGTAACTTCCTAGTGCTAAGATTTCACCAGTGTGCACCACACCTAAACCCAAGACTCAACTAGGTCAAGCTACCCGTTTGCACCCCCCTTAATAGTACGGCCAAAAGAGAAAACAAAGTCCTAACGACTAATCCGATGTCTCTCAACACCATCGACAATCGGAACTAACCGTCCTTAACCTTGTCGTCCATCCTTTGAAAACCGAAATGATTTCCATCGATAAGAGGGCATGTCAACCACATTGCCTGAGATTCCATTACCATGACCTAACTTCCACTGTTTCTGCAAAACACACGTTAGTCATGATAATCTATATTGTCATCAATCATCGAAACCCACATCAAGGGGCCTAGATGCTTTCATCATCCTCGTCATAATACCCTTCTTCGTCGAAGTCATCACTGATTGCACCGTCTTCACTAACTACGTCACCTTCTCTAACTGGATTTTGTTCGAACTCTACCTCTTGGGTATGGTTCTCAACAGGCTCCACATCAACACATTCATCCTCAGCATCAACCGGAGCCCTAAACCCCTTATAGACAACAACTTCTAGGCACCTAACGTTGCTACTCTTCACAACGTCCACGTAGTCCTTCCATTCATCCTTAGAAGAGAGTGGCATCAACACATAGTGTGGTCGTTCCTTGCCACAGTCAAATCTCCCTTGCAAACTAACTGGACATCCAAACCTCTTAACCAATGCATCCAATGTTGGTGGCCCAATAAAGAACTCTACATGTTTTTCATGCATTCAAACTCCCCATTTTCTTTAACTTTGCCACCATAATAGCAACAAACTAACCGTTCCATCTACAAAATATATATGCTACCATCAACAACCATAGGGGACCATAGATAATTATGTATAATACCATATCAAAAATGATGAAAAAAATACTAACATACTTCACTATCTCCTAACCAAATTCAACTTATTGAAATCTACTAACCAAATCATACTCAACTCAATGACATCTCCTAACCAAATCAAACCCATCATCACCTCCTGTACCACATGACACTATCAAATTCCTCCAAACCACCACAACTAATTCCTCCATGCATCAAGTAAGTACATACATGCTACACAATGTTGAGGTCAATTCCACAGACACACTATACCTACAACAGATTCTACGCATCAGATTGTGTCAATAAACGATATAATCATAATCAATCACCAAATTTAATACCCTAACTAACAACTAAAATAACCAAACCTAGTAGCTATAGAGGGGAGAGGAGAGGGAGGACTACCTGCACACGAGAAGGAGGGGCCGAGAGAGGTGCAGAGGAGGCCGAGATGGTGCTCCACGCGGCCGGCAATGGTGGCCGACGGCCACGCCCTAGACAGGCGCGTCTAGAGGCCGCCTGGCCTCCTAGCCTGGCCGCGGGCTCGCCGCCTTGCCCTAGCCGCCCTAGTCTGAGGCCGCCGAGGAACGCCGGAGGAGCATGGACGGCGGCGGCGGCGGCGGCGGAGGGGCCGGACAGGGGCGGCGCAAGCACGCGGGGCCGCCGGCGTGGGCTCGCCGTCCTCTTCGCCGTCCAGGGAGCAGGGGAAGCGAGGTGGAGGACAACGGCGGCGGCGGATCGAGAGGTGGAGAATGGCGGCGGCGCGGTCGGGCGAGCGGGGCGGCTGGATGGACTTAGGGGAAATGAGGAGCTGGCCGCGTCGGCCGTGCCCTAACTCCCCCTGTCGCGCCAAACCCGGAGGCGCGATAGGGGGATGGGCCGACGTCAACACGGAAATGGGCCGGCCCAGAAGAAACCCTAGATCCCACCAGTCACGCCGATGCATGTGGCGCGACTGGCGGGACACACCGTTGGCCCACCACAACGTGGTCAAAGCTCCCCCATCTACGTGGAAAGCTAGTCGCGCCAGACCTTCCGGCGCGACACAGCGTATTTGTCGCGCCGGCAGGTTAGGCGCGACCAAAAGGGATATGCAGTGAAATTATTTTTTGAGGGGGGATATTTTTGATTATTTGATTAAAAAAGGATTAAATTTTAAAAAAAAATTCTCTATTCCGCGCTGGACTATTTTACTAAACAAAAAATCTTCTTATTTTCAGGTACACGTTTGCTTGCCAGATACAAAGATATATATAGGCATATAGCTCTAGTGTATTCCAAGAAAACAAAGATTTTACACGGTTCATCCGTCCACATGTATCTGGATTCTGGAACTGCATGCATATCTGAAAATTAACACATGAAATACATTTTCCAAAGAAAAAGAAAGAAATGCATAGTCGTCTCACAGGCACACAACTAGCAGGTTCCACACATTATTTCATAGCCCTAAACTTAATCGCCACGTGCTTGGATATAGCTATGATCTTAAACTTTTTCGACATGGGAATTTAGCCCGTTTTTCGTAGTTCTCAATTATTTATTTTAGGGGAAAGCTATGTTCTTAATTATAAATGAATCACACGTGACGATGTATAAACCGCGGGATCAATGAATCATCAGTCGCCTTATCAGGCAAGAATGTCGTTGAGAGACTTGGCGGTCGGCACGGTGAACTCCTTGGCATTCGGCGCGGCGAACTCCTTGGTGCTCTGCTGCTGCAGCTCCTTGTCCGCCTTGGCCTGCTTCTTCTGCTTGGCGAGCTCGATGTCGCGCGCCATCTTGCGGCGGTACATCTCGGCGAAGGTGATGGGCGCGTCCAGTATGGGCGCCTCGCCGTCCCTCACGGCCAGCGGGTACACCGTCGCGTCGGGCGCCGGGTTCTGGAACGTCGCGATGGACAGGCGGCTGCACTCCGAGTTCACCACCGCCTGGTGGTCCGCGTTCTTGAACCTGCCGTTGCTCAGGAGCTGCACACCAACACGCACGTTCATTGGTCATACATAAGCACCAGCAAGCACTAGCAGTCGACGAGGTTGAAGAGAACCAGCGGATCGGACTAACGTGGCCGTGGTCGCCGAGGTTGACGACGAAAGCGCCCTGGATGGGCTGCACGGTGATCCAGGTCTGGCCGCCGTCGCGCGTGGCCTGGAGACCGCCAACGAGGTCCTGCAGCAGCAGCGTGATGGTGCCGGGGTCGGTGTGGCGCTTGAGCCCCAGCGTGAGGTCCGGCTGCGGGCACCTCGGGTAGAAGTTGACCACCAGCTTCTGGTCCATGTCCACGCAGGCCTTGGCCAGCGCCTCCGTCTCCAGGCCCATGGCCTCGGAGAGCACGCCCAGGAGCTTGCACGCCAGTCCCATGAGCTGCTCGCTGTACCGCTCCACCACTGACCGCCACGCCGCCGGCTTGTCCGGCCACCGCGAGTAGTCGCGGGACTTCACCGGGTACGAGAAGTAGATTACGATCTCACGCCAGTCCTGCACAGCCTCCCCCTGCATGCAAAACCAAATATATAATGGTACCCGCATCTGCCGGCCACGCTATACGTGAAGGCAGGCAGCACGAGACGCATATATACCTTGAGGTGGCTAGAGACGATGAAGCCGCCCTTCTTGCCGCCGGACATGTCGAAGCAGAGCTTGTCCTCGGCCGGGAGCGCGAAGAAGTCGCGCGCGAGGCGGGTCATGTCGGCCACGAGCGCGGCGTCCACGCCGTGGTCCACCACCTGGAAGATTCCCCAGTCTTCGCAGGCGGCGGCCACGCGGGCGCGGATCTCGTCCCGCCGCGCGCCCCCGTCGTCGATGCCCTGGAGCGACACCACCGGCACCTCGTCGCTGAAGCGGTCGTGCGGCACCTTGGGGCGCTCGTCCTCCTCGCGCACGAACGATGCGGGCAGAGTCGCGTCCGCCGTCGGCAGGAACGGCACCCCGGTGCTTACCTGGGCCATGGTCTGCTCTGCTGCTAGTGCTAGCTGGTGTGGTACCGCACGCTGCTACCACTGTTATATAGCCACAAGGCCGCCACGTAAGTTAGCTAACTGCCGGCGACTAACATAACTATTGTATCGTATTTTATTTGTTTATCTTTTATTAAGGAATCAAGCACTATAATATAGCGTTTGGTTCTCGTCAATGTAACGTGATTCACTACCGGAAAGCGAGCCTTTTCCGATGGCGGCAGAGTTTGCCGATGGCCAAGTAATAAGCCATCGGCAAACAGTCCGATTTGCCGATGGCAAAGTAACGCCATCGGAAAACCTATTATTGCCGATGGCCGGACCATCGGCGAAAAAAGCCCATCGGCAACGAGGCTAGTTTGCCGATGGCGGGCCTTCGGCCCGAACAAAAGCCATCGGCCACGAATTTTTTTGCCGATGGCGGGCCATCGGCATATCACCCCATCGGCAAAATTTGCCGGGAGCGGACGGCGGCGGGACGCCGTCACTTTTGCCGATGGCGGCCGCCGTTAGGCCATCGGCAAATCGCCTCGTTTGCCGATGGCCGCGGCCAACGGCACACCATGGCCACGTGGCTGCCTGGGGAGCGCCCGGGCCCGCCATAGTTGCCGATGGCCGGCCATCGGCATAGATATTTGCCGATGGCTTTCCAAGGCCATCGGCAAACAATCTTTTTTTGTTTTTCCTTCCCAATTTTTTTCTGGTGTCTTCCAACCTCACATACAACCCACCTCCAAAGTTTGGGACAATTTTGAATTTTTTAGCTATATTTGGTGAATTATTTCGGTTTCTTTGAATTTTTCCCGCACCTCAAAATTTGAACTGCAGGTACATGAAATAATGCACACTTTTGATTCGAAAAATGATATTCATGATTCTCGGAGTATGTTGAGGCCATATCCAGGGCCTCGCATGAAATTACGACCGTGTTGGCCACGTAACATGGGGAGTGACGTCTTGCGGAAGTGTTTTTAAATTATATAAAATCCAAACGGAGTCGAAATTGACGAAACTTGACGAGTTGTCTCGCCATCGCATGCGTAGTGTGTGGTAAAAATTTCAAAAAGTTTTGAGCAAGTTGTGACGTCGGATGGTCAAAACCCATGTGGAGATGCGGGTTTTGACCATCCGACGTCACAACTTGCTCAAAACTTTTTGAAATTTTTACCACACACTACGCATGCGATGGCGAGACAACTCGTCAAGTTTCGTCAATTTCGGACTCCGTTTGGATTTTATATAATTTAAAAACACTTCCCGCGCACGTCACTCCCCATGTTACGAGGCCAACACGGTCGTAATTTCATGCGAGGCCCTGGATATGGCCTCAACATACTCCGAGAATCATGAATATCATTTTTCGAATCAAAAGTGTGCATTGTTTCATGTACCCTGCGGTTCAAATTTTGAGGTGCGGGAAAATTCAAAGAAAACAAAATAATTAACAAAATATATCTCAAAAGTTCAAAATCATCCTAAATTTTGGAGGTGGCTTGTATTTGGTGTAGCAAGACACCAGAAAAAAATTGGGAAGAAAAAACAAAAAAAAATATTGTTTGCCGATGGCCTTGGAAAGCCATCGGCAAATAGGTTTTGCCGATGGCCGGCCATCGGCAAAGTCTCGTGGCCCGGAGCCACGTGGCACGGCTTTGCCGATGGCCGCGGCCATCGGCAAAGATCCTAACCCTAGAACGCCATAACGGGCCGGCCCATCTTCTCTCTCTCACCACTCTCTCTCTCTCTCACCCTCCTCTCCCACACCCGATCCGCCGCGGAACCGTCGCCCGAACCGCCGCCGCCACTCCGGCGAGCCCGACCCGCGCCGCCACCGTCGCGGCTCACCATCTCCACCGCCGCAGCTCACCACCTCCGCCGCCCCAATTCCGGCGGCGCCGCGGCACTCGCCGCGGACGTCGCGTCCCGTCCCGCCGGGGCCGCCGCCGCGTCCCCCCGGCGCCGCCGCGTCCCCGCCGGGGCCGCCCCGCCACCCCGCCCTATTCCGGCCGCGCCGCCGGCGCCCCCTATTCCGGCCGCCGGCGCCCGCCGCAGCTTGCCCGCCGCCCGGCGCCTCTATTCCGGCCGCGAGGACCCCCCCGCGCCAGCCGACGGTGAGGAGCTCGGGGCCGTTGAGGAGCCCTCCCGAGCTCCCCCCCCGATCGTCCCGCGAGCTCCCTCTCCCCCCCCCACCCCCCAACCCAACCGGCCACAGGAAGAAGAGGAAGAACAAGGAGGAGAAAGAAAAAGGAAAAAGGAAGAAGGAAGAAGGAGAAAGAGAAAGAGAAAGAGGAAGAAGGAGAAGGGAGGAAGGAGGAAGAAGAAGGGAGGAAGAAAAAGAAGGAGAGGAGAAAGGAGAAGGGAAAAGGAAGAAGAAGAAGGAGAAGGAAGGAAGGAAGGAAGAAGAAGGAGAGGAGGAGGGGGGAGGAGGAAGGACCTCGGACCGACGACCTTCCGCACCGTCTCGTCCACGCCGTCTTCCTTGCGCGTTGCCGACGAAGAAGGTAAAGCCGGGTTGGTGAAGGCCTTCGTGTCGATGTGTCGTTGATGGCCTTCGTGCCGGGTTTGTGTTTGTGTGGGCCATCGTGCCGCAAATGTGGACGCCGGCCTTCGAGCCGGCGGTTTTCTTGCCGGGTCTTGGAACCTCCCCGTATAGGGGAGGTTCTCGCACGAAATTTTCAACAAATATTGATATCTTTATTGCATTGCGAGCGGGACTTGTCGGAGGGGACCTTGACCGTGTTCGTGCACCTACCCGCCTCGCGCCGCCACCCTAGGTATAATTCACCTCTCTTCCTTATAGTTGTTGTAAGTACATTGCGTAACCGAGTTAGGCGTCTCCCGTCCGAAAGAGATTCGCGGTCGTTGGTATGCGGATCAGTGCATATCTGCGACGGTTTCTCTTTCGGATTGTCCACGTTTTTTGGACAGCCCGAGGATGCGTAGATGGGTTAGCTTCCATGTTTCGCCCCCGTCCGAGTCGGAGTTTCGTCAGCCCCTCCCCGTTGTTCTCCGGATACACACTCTCCCTGTCGGGACGTGTATCGGGAGAACAGCGGGGAGGTGCTGCCGAAATTCCGTCTCGGACGGGAGCGGAGCATGGAAGCTAACCTCATCTACGCATCCTCGGGTGGGATTAGGACCTATCCTTCACCTAGTAGATGGTAGGAACGCCTTGTAGATGCAGATGTTGGTCTTATTACTCGCTTACGTTGGCGCATGACAGAGGATGGCTGACCGTGAGTGGATGTACACGGGATTCAAAGACAAGACCAATGAATGGGTTAAGGGGACCGGGGACTTCTGGAGAAGGCATTTGGCCCGGCTTCTAAAGGGGCGATTCGGGTGTTTTGTCCCCGTAGCAAGTGTAAGAACCGAGACAAGGAAAGAGCAACGCGAGATGAGGAATGATATTTGGGCGAACGGGTATGTTCCAAACTATACCCGCCGGATCCTCCATGGGGAACCCCAACGGGTTACGGAGGCGGTGGTGAGACCGGACCTCGAGGGGTTTGATCAAGATGCCGGAATGGCGAGACTTGCTTGAAGACGTTGAAGCCGTTCAAGGATTGGAGGTGGTGGAAGAAGATCCAGAGGTGACCGCAAAGGCATACTACGACATGATGGAGGCGGCAAAGGAGCCCCTTCACGAGAAGACCCGCATTTCTAAACCGGATGCCATTTCACGCCTAATTGGGTTGAAGTCGTCACCGGGCATCGGTCGGGAAGGTTTTGATCTCGTGTTGGCAATCTGTTGGCCGCTTCCGGAGGAGCACCGCCGCCGAAAAACACGACCGAGTCACGAAGCTCCTTCGTGCACTCAAGATGCCTTATCGCCCGATCCAAGCTTGTAAGAACGGGTGTGTCCTGTTCGGGGAGACCACGAGGCAGCAACACACCGTCCGGAGTGCAAAGCCTCTAGGTACGTGGAGGTACAAGGCGGTGATGGCACTAAGAAACAATCTAAGATCCCCGAGATGGTCATACGACACCTTCCCCGTACTACCGAGGCGCAACGGCAAGTACATGACAGAGGAGTCCGCGAAACAAATGACTTGGCACAAGAATGGCAAAAGATACGGTGACAAGATGCAAAGCACCGGCGGATGGTGATGCATGGAAGCACTTTGATACCATGAATCCTCGCATGGCCGAGGAGGCTCGAAATGTACGCGTAGCGCCGGCAACATGATGGGTTCAACCCGTTTGGAATGATGGCGGCCCCGTACACTTGTTGGCCCGTGTTTGTGATCCCCCTCAATCTTCCCCCCGGCGTCATGTTCGACCCCAAGAACGTGTTCTTGACGCGATAATACCGGACACCGGGCAACAAAATGGGTGTGTTCATGCGGCCGGTGTGGGATGAATTGCGAAAGCTTGGGATGAGGGGGTGCCGACGTATGACCGAGCTACGAAGACGAACTTCACGATGCATGTGTGGTAAGTACTCAATGCATGACTTCCCGGCGTATGGCTTGTTCGACGCGTGGTGTGTTCACGGGAAGTTCCCTTGCCCAACATGCAAGGCAGATGTGATGTTGCGGCCGGCCAAGGGTGGCAAGTATTCTTCTTTCGACAAACATCGTCAATTCCTAAAGGAGGACGATCCACTGAGACTTGATAAAAAGCACTTCACGAAAGTTGTTCAAGTCACCGGCCCCATCCCTAAGGAAAAGAGCCCAGCTTTGTTCCAAGGAGTTGTCTCGGGACGTTTGTCTTGAACTGGAGGAGGCTGCACCTAAGTTGCTCGTAAGTTGGAGATGATATTTCCACCGGGCTTCTTCCGTCCATGCAGCATATGATTTTGCACCTACCAAGGGAGGCACGGTTGGGGGCCCGTGCGGCAAAGACCGTTGGTGCTATCCAATCGAGAGGTGTCTAAAGCTTCTTCGAAAAAAGTGTAAAAATAAAGCCAAAATTGAGGCTTCGTGGCGGAGGCATTCATTTTGGAGGAGGTGTCCACATCCACACAGGCGTACTATACCGAGAAACTTACGAGACCACGAGATCCAATCCCTCGTTACAACATCGACGAGAATTCATGCACTCTCAGCCTTTTCAGAGGGGATCTCGGAAGAGCAGGAGCAGGGACCCCTCGTTACTTGCGGCATGATGAGTGGCACACTATCATGATGTACTTGTTGTTGAACCTTGAGGAAACGATTGATTATCAAGAGTAAGTTCTCGATGAGCTTGTTCCATATGTCGCCACTATCCTCCACCTATTGATCCGACCCCTCTTGTCTATTGTTTCTCTAGGGACTTTATTAATGAACACCGGAGCTGCAAAGTAGGGCTCCTACCGAGGATGAGAAAGACCATCTTCTCGGACATAATACGCCCGATTTTGTCAATTGGTTCAGCAAAAAGGTAACTATCTACCCAACCTCGATTCCACTTTGCTCCTATGAGCGATTAACTTAACTATCCACCCGTCCTAACCGTGCGAGGCTAATTGTGATGCGGAAATGAGTCCCGCATTGAGATGTGTGGGCCAAACCTTCGATCGACATGTCAAGTCATTCGACGTTTATGACGTGAATGGCTATCGGTTTCGCACGAGAAGCTACGAAGAGAAACGGGGCAATCTAAAAACCACGTGCACCGGAGTTCGGACTCCGGCACGGATGGGAAGGACTATTACGGCATAGTCGAACGGATATTGGAGCTTGACTTTGGCAAGTTCCTAGGTTGTAAGCCTGTGATGTTTAAATGCCTTGGTTCGATCCCCGAGGTCACAAAAAAGGACCTTAAGATTGGGCAAGTCGAAATCCGACAGGATTCCAAATATGGAGGAGACGATGTCTATATTGTTGCTAACCGAGACGCCAAGCAAGTTTATTACCTCCCATGGGCAAACCGAATGACAAGCGCCTTGCGGGTTGGAGCCTTGTGCGGTTCGTATCGCCACGCGGTAAAGCGGCGGTCCCGAACGATGATGATTACAACTTTGACCCAAGGGCGGATGAGTTCTATCAACCCGAGGGGCTAGAAGGTAAGTTGGAGATAGACATTGATTCGTTGATGAGTATGGAAGTAAACAACGACATCGATGAGGACGAGGGTGATGAGGTGCACGATGCCGAGGACTTAAGAATCCTAGATGCGGCAGCGGGACGCGACGCGATGTAGAAGTTGGGGAACATGTAGCGCCTAATGATGAGGACTTAAGAGAGCTCGACAATATTGATAGTGATGACGACAAGATCGATGACGAGGATGAGCGCTCGCCAGCAATATTGCCGTTTGCGGAGATAGTTTCTAATCCATGTAATATTGATATCGTTATTTATATTACCTTACATTTATGTTTTCTTTACAAGTACTTGCAATCTACTAATACTAACTGTTTTAATCTTTGTCATTGCAGGCACTCGACAAAATGCCAGGCGGAGGACGGTCGCGCCGACAGAACGTCAGGTCCAAGTACATGCACCTCGGGCCCCAGCAGGACCACGTGGAGGCCGGCCACCACGAGGAGCACGTGGAGGCCGGCAACCACGAGGAGGAGGACGACGAGGAGCTTGAGGTGGAGCCGTCGACCAGCAGGGGTGGGAGTCGGCGGAGGACTGCCAGGATGAGGCTGTTTGAGGATGAGGCTGTTTGTGCCGGCGGCGGTGGTGACGACGACGACGACGAGGAGGAGGACGGCGGCGGCGGTGGCGGTGGCGAAGACGACGACGAGGAGGACGGCGGCGGCGGCGGTGGCGACGACGACGAGGAGGAGGAGACTGCAGGCACCTCGGCTTCCACAGGCACCGCGAAGAAGCCCTTCCAGCGCGGGCCCGCTAGGCTCCCAGAGCACTTGCCGCGCCCGAGGACCGCCGCGAGATCGTGATCTCGGGACGTAAGTATCTATTGTTGATTTTCGTACTTGTTCTTATTTCATTTTCGAATTAAAACCGCATACTAACAATTGTTGTGCTTGTGCGTGGCCGGAGAAAGGTGTCGGCCAGAAGTGTTCGCCCCATGTCACTAGCATCCGGGGCGAGTGATTAAGGCAAACTTCCCGGCTTGGTCACCATCGAGGGGAGGACGATCGTGCCCGACAAATGGCCATACTACTTCCTAATCAAGGACGCACATGGGGAAGTCCTCGCCGAGAAGATCAAGAAGAGTTCTAGGTGAGTCTTTCAATCGCAACACATATCTCAATACTACGCATTTGTTGGACTTTTCTCAAACAATGGAATGATGTTTGATGCCTGTGTGCAGTAGTACTATAGGTTGGCGGAGGGGCAGGACCCCGATGTGGCGGACCGGCATCAGGACAAGGTGTGCGAGTTGCGGATCAAGGACATGATCTACGAGGCGCACACCCAGGCCGTCATCTCCTACTACGCCAACTTCACGGGGGTGAAGGTGGATAAGACCCAGGCCAGGGAGCTGATATGTGAGCCGGAGACCGACCTCACCGAGGAACAGTACATGCAGGTAAATAAGTAGGAAAACATCCGCTGTGATTCCTTATGTGACATATTCAACTCATTATCTGGAAGATCTAATACTTGAATGTCATGCAGACACCTCCGGGCTGGTGCAGCAAGTACGCCGACTGCTGGCGTACGATTGTCAAAGGGTGGCAAACGCCGGCGGCGTACGTGGAGCACAGAGCACGTCGGGCGAAGCGCTTGGAAGAGATGGCGAGGTCCGGGGTCTCACACCACCCGGGGGAGCGTAACCTCCCGAGTTCATGGAAACATGGGTATGCTTGTGTTCAACCATTTCTTATAGCGCCGGATTTCATATATCTCTACTTGTAACCATGTTTTTGTTTTCCTCGAGAGGAGCACCACCCGGGCAGTCCATCAACGAGTACATGGGGTGGGCCCTTGCTCACAAGGGCCCGGCGAAAGCGCCCTCCACCACGTACGGCTCTTCGGACGGGCCCGAGAAGTACACCAGCCCGGTCGTGTACGACAAGCTCACCAAGTACGCCGCCGCGGCTCGAGAGGCCCATGGCGACACCTACGACGTCACCGCCGAGCCCATAGACCCTCGGCTCGTGATGAGGTTGGGAGGAGGAAGCAGCACGGCCGGTTCTATATGGCCCCAGCGCCATTGACCCGTCCTCCGTCCCGACGCCGACCGAGATCCGCAAGGAAGACCGATGCGTAGGGCGCACCGCGGGTCCCCATAGCGCCTCGGCAGCCGAGCGGCGCAGCCAGATCGCGGGTCTTCGGGTAAGTGGAGTTTCATTCGTCGTTCGACCGTTTCACAAATAATGTACCTTGCCTTCAAATACAATCCACCATGCTCGTGTAATATTGCGGGCCACGGTCCGGGAGGTGCTAGCCAACTAGAAGCGAGATGGCGCTTGCCTATCGGGAGCACGCGGCCTCGGTTGCGCCGCACTACCGGCGAGCGTGGTCGCGAGATGTCCCAAAGCACATGCGTGCCATGGGAATGAGT
This sequence comes from Themeda triandra, assembly GCA_018135685.1. Classification (NCBI taxonomy): domain Eukaryota; kingdom Viridiplantae; phylum Streptophyta; class Magnoliopsida; order Poales; family Poaceae; genus Themeda; species Themeda triandra. The sequence continues at coordinate 247,988 of JAENPR010000619.1, forward strand.
GAGCCTCCGGCCCGCTTTCTTCGCTCCACCACCGGTACCTCCATCGCCGCCTTTTCTTGCACCTCGTCCGGTGAGTCCCTACATTGCCTATCGCTTTAGCTTGTGATGCCATCCGCGGTACTAATTCCATCACTTGGTCTTTGTGCGCATTACGGTCGGAGGGTTCGAACCCAACTCCTGTGTGCTAGCCCTCCGCCGGGTGCTTCTCCACGGGTCCTGCTCCACCGCCCGGTTGGGGTCCTTTCCGAGCCTCCTCACGCAGCCGTTCGTCCCGACACCTCCACCGACGCACGGGGTACTCGTGGCCGCCGCAGGGGCAGCCGGGCCGTCTCGTTCCCCACGCAGCCGGGGTACTCGTGGCCGCCGCAGCCGCAGCCGGGCCGTCTCGGTTCCCTCGCCGGCTCGGCCCCGGCGTGCTCGTGGCAGCGCGGACGGCCCGCGGCCGCGGGGAGTTGGCTGCGTGGGAGGATGCTTCGGGGGCTCGGGGACCCAAGGGGACGGCGCCACGAGCTAGGTAGCTTCTATTCCTTATTTTGGACCTTGTTGTGCCACGTCGGACATGTTTGGCCGATGTAGGACTTGTATGGATGCATTTGGACTTGTGATATGGATTTGTATGCATGGACATGGATTTGATGCTATATTATGTTTGAAATGACGTATTATTGCGAATATATGTGATGAATGTTGTATATATTGCTTGTGATATCATGCTCGTGATTAAATGTCTTTGGGAATGGAAGAAAACGGGGAAAAAGGGAAAAAAATTCCCCAGGTTTGCCACGGGGAATTTGGCCCAGCGAACCCACATTTGCCGATGGCCGAGGCCATCGGCAAACCGACCATAAGTTTGCCGATGGCCACGGCCATCGGCAAAAAAATCGGGAAATGATTTTCTTAAAAAAAAAATAAGCCGACGGCCATGGCCATCGGAAAACATAATTGTTTGCCGATGGCCACGTGGCGCCGCCATCGGCAAACCCGCCGTCACTCGACGGCGGGGCGGTTGACGTGGCGGGGATTGCCGATGGGGGCCACGGCCATCGGAAAAGTTTGCCGATGGCTTATACTTTTCCCATCGGCAAAAAAATGTTTTCCGATGCAAAGATTGCCGATGGGAGATTGCCGATGGCCACGTCACTTTGCCATCGGCAATCTATTTTCCGATGGCATAGATGGGTTCAAAAGCTGTGGATCCGGTAGTGATTTATTATTGAAATTAATGTCTGTTTCAGGCCTCGTCATGCAATTGAGTTCTGCAGTTAACTACAAAGCTGATACAGCTTCATTCTCCGCTATCTTGTTCCCTTTGCATTTGAACCGCCGCCTCGTGAGCGGGCGCGCGTACGTGTAGTTGCGCGGCCGGTTCTGAGTTCTGACTCTGGTGATTGAGCTAGCCATCACGCACGTACGCAAGCAATGCTACGATGCGCGGTTCTGACCTTGCATTGTGTATATAGCCGCCATCACGCACGCAAGCAAGTGAGCAATGCTGATAGGTGATAGGTCATGCGTTTCTGACCTTGGAGGCCGGTTATTGGATTAGTTTCAAAACCCCGTAGACACTGCTGACAGACTTCGAATTCCGGTCCGCGTCATCCCCACCAGCCGATCGCTGACTCGCGAGCCGTGGCAGAATTAGCCAGGGCCGCCAGGTACTCAAAGTATACACTCACCCGTTATTAAAAGGGATTAACTGCAATCATCTATTTAAGTAGGAATAAGAATGCACAAAGTCTTCGGATAGGTGAATAGTCATAGAAAATACTAAAATGCAAAAGAATGAACGAACAGGTGACATATATGATATATATATAAAAAATCATCGCATTGTTTTGTTCATAAATATAAAAACTTGGTATAGGATCACACTGCTCATAAGAGACAACACTGTTTTCTAAAGTGGCTAAGAGAATCTCAACCAGGTATCTTATATTTCTTCTTTCCTATAACTAGGTATAGTTAAGGTACCTCTTTTTTTAGACTCTGCTTAGGCACGTATTTTATTAAAAGGAACTAAAGAAACATTACAAGCTACTTCATCAATAGTAGGCGCCGAGATTACCAAAGAGAAGGACCAACAATACAAAAAAAGAAACTATTGAAAGAAGTTGAGGATTATAACGGACTAAAAGGCAATCACAACAATAGAAAAAGGGAAAATTAGATCGTTACCATCAAAAGAACACATGTTTAGATATCTACCATCAAAACAGGGCTCACGTTACAAGCTAGCTATGTCTGTTAACTCTAAGTTATGTATGACTATTTTGCCCACGTCCGACCTGGAGACGGTCTACGACATCAAGTACTTCGCCCGCGACCGCCGCTGGAACCGCCCGCCCGGGCGCCGCACCCTGCTCGGCAAGCCCTACATGGCCACCAAGCAGTTCGACCCCACCAAGGGCATCTCAGCCACGTCTGGTGCTAATCACGCAGGGAACACTGCTGGGGTGGTGCAGTGGAAGTAGTCGACGCTGGGAGCGCTACGCCAGGAGCACGGCGGCGGCACGCGGCAGGGAGATGCGCCGCAGGGTAGCACAACTGGGGGCCTCGAGGAGGCCATCAGCACCGGGGATCACGGCATCGGGACCGCGACGGCGGCAACGCTAATCGCGGCTGGGAAGCACTATTAGGGAGGCGCAGATGAGGCACTCGGCGTTGGGGTGTGCGGCGGCGGCAGGGAGATTATATGGGTCGCGGGGCAGCAGTACTGCTGGGCAGCGCGCAAGGAGGCCATCGGCGCTGGTGATGGCTTCGTCGGGAGCGCTACGACAGCTGGGAGATGCGCCGACCGTCCTCTGCGAGCGACTTCTTTTCTCCGGCAAGATCTTTCCTGCCTACGTGGCTCCGCGCGAGACGAAGCTGCAGCGACACGAAAACGAAGATGCGTTCTTTTTTTGTCCATGGGTAAAATCGGAACATGATGAAAACCGGAATAGCAAAAAAAATCTAAAACCAACATCCAAACTAACGGAATTAGAGAATATGGTATATTGCAATAACGTTGGTTTCTTTTGATGGTAGATATCTAAGACTTGTTCTTTTGATGGTAGATATCTAAAGGTGTGTTCTTTCGATGGTAAAGATCTAATTTTCCCATAGAAAGACATGCGCCGCCCAATCAAAGGCCATATGGGCTACACTTCCTAACCATCCGACTCGCGCTCGACAACTCGACAAGGAGTGGGTTAGCCTCCGGAAAAAAGCCGGGGAGGAACACGCTGTCAGGGAACAGTACCTTGTAGGCCTCATGCTTGGACTCCGAAAGCGGTCCAAAAAAGATGGACTCCAACTTCTCCATAGTTGTAGAATCAACGGGCTATGCTGAAACCTCGAGCCCCAGCTTGGCCATAAGAACCTGTTGTGCCTAGAGAGTTGAGTTAGACGCCCGAGGTTTAGCATCTAAGCATGTACTCCTCCTAGGCACGCCGACGTTAGGTGAAGCCCGAGCCACCCAGAGTTTGGGTCTACCCTGAAGCACATGAGTTTAGATAGGTAGGAAGGTTCTCTCCTTGATGAAATGATGATGTGTGGAATGTGCGCGATAGAAAGCTACGAAACATCTAGAACTCCTTTCTCAGGGACAATAAGGTATCTCTTGAAAGCGACTTTAAGGTATGAGATTCAAATGATTAACCTCATCCTGATTAATTTAGGAGATGGAGGCCGCCGGCCCTTTCTTTAGGAGAGATGATGGTGGTGCACTCAAGCAACAAATCAACAAGGGAATATCAAATTTATTTTGATCCATTCCAAATCTTACCACTAAAAGATAATAGAAGTACCGTAACGACACGGTTTAAAACTATTCAATATAAATTTGGTCAAAGTTAAATTAGTTTGACTCGAACATATCCTATAGCTATGTCCTTATGGATACGATGACGGGATTGTAGATAACTGTACATGTTTTCTGTTCAGGGTAGACCTTTCTATCTGCCCTCTCTCCAGTGGCTCAAAAAACTTATGGTCCGATTATTATATAGAGGGGCAATGCCTGCTTCTGGTATTGTTGTTCGGTGCATCGACCTGAGTTTTGAGGTAATTTGGCCCAATTGGTTTAGGATTGGCTGGAAAGTAAAATATCCACAAAAGTTCGGACTCTTGATAACTTATCGGTCCAGCCACTATGAACATAGTCACATAAACGGGTTCACTGTCTTCGACCATCTACCCGGGTTCGTTGACTTGGACCTGGGTTCGCATTTTCGACCCTAAATGTAAAAATCTCTCACAACAAGTAGTGTGCCACGTTTCACGACCTCATACCTCGGTCCTATCGATCCGGAAACTTTGTGACTATGACAACGAGAAATGGGAAACATAACTGACTTGAGGGGCGCGCGCGGACTCTTGTGGAGCCAACACAAGGCCTGGGACACGCCTGTGTTTCTGGAATTGCAGATATGAGGAGTAATACATGAAATATATTTCCAAAGAAAAAGAAAGAAATACATAACCGTCTTACTGGTACACTACAATAGCAGGAGCAGCGCCGCCTTAGTTTCAGTTTCCACACTTATTTCATAGCTCTTAACATAATTGCCACACGCTCGTATGTAGCTATGTTCTTAATTATAAATGAAATCACACGCGACGATGTATAAATCGCGGGATCAACGGATCATCAGAGGCCTTATCAGGCAAGAATGTCGTTGAGAGACTTGGCGTTCGGCGCCACGGCGAATTCTTTGGCAGTCGGCACGGCGAACTCCTTGGCAATGGCATTCGGCGTGGCGAACTCCTTGGCACTCTTCTGCAGCTGCTTCTCAGACTTGGCCTGCTTCTTGAGCTTGGCGAGCTCGATGTCGCGCGCCATCTTGCGGTGGTACATCTCGGCGAAGGTGATGGGCTCGTCCAGTATCGGCGCCTCCCCGTCCCGCACGGCCAGCGGGTACACCGTCGCGTCGGGCGCCGGGTTCTGGAACGTCGCGATGGACAGGCGGCTGCACTCGGAGTTCACCACCGCCTGGTGATCTGCGTTCTTGAACCTGCCGTTGCTCAGGAGCTGCAGATGAAGGCACGTTCATTGGTCATAACGTAAGCATCACACATCGCCGCAAACTAATGAACGAACAAAGACTCACGTGGCCGTGGTCGCCGAGGTTTACGACGAAGGCGCCGTCGACGGGCTGCACGGTGATCCAGGTCCGGCCGCCGTCGCGCGTGGCCTGGAGGCCGCCGACGAGGTCCTGCAGCAGCAGCGTGATGGTGCCGGGGTCGGTGTGGCGCTTGAGTCCCAGCGTGAGGTCCGGCTGCGGGCACCTCGGGTAGAAGTTGACCACCACCTTCTGGTCCATGTCCACGCAGGCCTTGGCGAGCGCGTCCGTCTCCAGGTCCATGGCCTCGGAGAGCACGCCCAGGAGCTTGCAAGCCAGGCTCATCAGCTGCTCGCTGTACCGCTCCACCACCGCCCGCCACGCCGCCGGCTTGTCCGGCCACCGCGAGTAGTCGCGCGCCTTCACCGGGTACGAGAAGTAGGTCACGATCTCACGCCAGTCCTGCACAGCCTCCCCCTGCATTGCAAAACCAAATATAATGAATCTGCACGTACACGCATCATCCAATGGCATCTGCAGGCCACGCGTAATACGTGAAGGCAGGCAGCACCAGCACCAGCACACAAATACGACACGCATGTATACCTGGAGGTGGCTGGAGACGATGAAGCCGCCCTTCTTGCCGCCGGACATGTCGAAGCGGAGCTTGTCCTCGGCCGGCAGCGCGAAGAAGTCGCGCGCTAGGCGGGTCATGTCGGCCACGAGCGCGGCGTCCACGCCGTGGTCCACCACCTGGAAGATGCCCCAGTCCTCGCAGGCCGCCGCCACGCGCGCGCGGATCTCGTCCCGCCGCGCGCCCCCGTCGTCGATGCCCTGGAGCGACACCACGGGGACCTCGTCGCTGAAGCGGTCGTGCGGCACCTTGGGGCGCTCGTCCTCCTCCCGCACGAACGACGCGCGCAGCGTCGTCTCCCCGGTCGCCGCCGTCGGGAGGAACGGCACCGTGCTGATGCTCACCGGGGCCATGTGGCCTGCTCTGTTTGCGTCCTCCTCCTCCTCGTGCCGCGTCGATCGGATCGTGAAGCTGCCCCTTAACGTGCCGTTGTTTGCCGCCGCCGCTGTGCTGTATACCACGGCCTGGGCGGCGTTAGCGTTATATAGCACCATTTGCGTGGAATGCTAGCTAGCCGAGAAGGAGGGAGAGATCCACGCGACTGTTGCACGTCCTCTGTTCCACTGTGCACTGAGACGTACTTGCACACAGTGTACTTCCAGATTTGGTTTGTTTTTCTTTATATGAAATCGAGCACTAGCTAATTATATCCTTGCTATTAGTAGTACGGCAAGTGTGCTGCCTAACTCTCAGCCTCAACCGCCGACTCGTGACGGGAGCGCGTAGCTACCGTTCCGCACCTCGTGCCGTCCGTACGTAGACATGTTAGCGGAGAATGAAGACGCTGTCGTTGTGGCTGAGCACGCGTGTTATGTTACGCATTTCTCCTATATATGTATTTGAGGTGATTTATTTGTTTTATTATTCTTCGAGCAGCATATCATTTTGTCATTGTTCTACTCAAAAAATCAATTATCTAATACAAATTCAAATGATGGTTTTTGCGTCAAATCATTGTAAAGGAGCACGCCGACCAGTTCGGTAACAACGCATCGCAGCGCGATCGAGCTAGCCATCACGCACGGCCGCACGCAATGCATGATAGGTTGCTCGGTTCTGACCTTGCGGGATGCTCACCTGGCGTTGGCGAGACGGTTAGGTGTCGTGCGGGTGCGGCGCGGGTGCTTTGAACGGTTGGTGCAGGGGCAGCCGGACCGGACAGGTCCAAGTCGCGTGATCCCCACCAGCCGGTCGCGAGCCGTAGCAGAATTGGCCAGGGCCGTCAGGTACAATGCCGAGGTAGTCAGGTGAGCATGGCGCGGCCGACTCTTGAAAGCTCGTGGCGTTGGATTGGAATCGTGTTTTCCGGTAGCGCTACAAGCACGTAGAGATCATCAGATCCAGAACCATGTCTCTTTTATTATTTCTTTTTTTGTGTACATCCAGAATCAGGTTCCAATTTCAACATATAACAAGTCGTGATGATCCATCGAAAGACGTCGAGCAAGTCCCGACAAATTTTGTCGACAGTACAACAAAAGTCGGAATGAGAGTAGCTTCTAGAAGCGATGGAAGAAGAAAATAAGACTATTTAATATTAATGATATCGATAGATAGATAACAATAAAAAAATACAGGTAGAGATATGATAGACATATATTAGACATAGATATGGATAGAAATAAAATAGAGATATATACTATATTAGGCAGAGATAGTAAAATTATACACATAGGTCCTTAGCAAATATCAATAGAATAGTACTGAATTTATATCTACTAAGTATAACGCCCGTGCTAACGCTTGCGGTTTTTATTTTAGAGATGTACATTGTATACCTTATATGTTGAACCATACATAAGGAGCTAAAGAACATAACCAGGTGAAAATTATATGGTACCTGAAGAGGCGATGTTGATTAAATTAATTTCATATGTAATCGAGCAAATAGTCAAACAGCTAAAAAAGAAATTATTAAAATAAATTTGACAAATAGCGAATGAGATACAAGAATGGGATAGCTGCAGTGGTGGTATATTATCCAATTCTGGTTGAGTTCCAACCGCTAAATTTTTTCACCCTGTTAGCTTAACCAGAAGCGCTACATCAAACTACACCATATTCCTATACAATGGTCTCACAATTAACAGATTCATAGTCATTGCGACTGGTTGTTTCTATGCATTCCATGTTTGCAATTTTTAGCATAACACAATTCTAGATGTATATCAGCCCCGAAGAAAAGTTATGGTGATGTACTTAACAAGGCAATATGTACATGTGCACATAGTCGTCATGAGCCCATCAACCCTCCGAATATCGCAGATGCATTAAACAAGAGATTATGTCGCAAATCGCAATTACCTTGTACTGTTAAGTTTAGAGCGCTTTAGTAGTCTGTTCCAAAGGGAAGCTTATAAAATATAAAACAACTAATTTGGTCATCGAGTTCCAAAGAAAAAACTGCAAAACAACTAATTTGGTTAGACGTATTTTGCTCAAGCCTCAAACTTTAGATTAAGGTCCTTGCATTTAACATGCTATTATTTGAATGGCATGATGTGATATCTTGAAAAATAATTACCTTTTCAAGGGATGGGGGCAGAGGACGCAACATGGCATGATGTGATATCTCTGAAAAGTTTTGTAAACTATAGCAAAAAATCTACGCCAGCAATGCCCCATTGTTACTACCGCTCTTTGTTGACGCGGCGACCTCCTAGTTTCAATGGTTCAAGCCAGTATGAATCTATTTCGCCATTGTGGACTGCCAAATTCCATTGTCTTTATGACGCGGCGACCTCCTAGTTTCAATGGTTCAAGCCGTATGAATCTATTTCGCCATTGTGGACTGCCAAATTCCATTGTGTTTATTGTAGGCAGGCCATCACAAATTGTTCAGTTAAGATTTTTTTCTATTCATACTTGTCCTTGTTCACCTAGTTGTTTGGAGAAAGTAGTAACATGTTTAGGAAAAGAGAGGCAAAATTGAAAGGTAAACCTAAACAAGCAAGCCAACTGAAGTTTCACATTCACTTGGAAAGAAATTAGCACTGTTGGACTATTCCGGCCGCTCACCTCAGTGATTAAGTAGAAAGTTTCTTCAGCCAGCTTCTCGAAGTTCTCCACCTCTTTACTAAGGTAAGACTCCATCATCGTCGCTCGAGAAAGCGTTCAACTTGTAAGCATCATCATAGCAGCAGGCATTCAATTTGGTTTCCCTATGAGGTGACATTCGAGCATTCAGACCACATTGTCCTATGAAGGAAAAATTCATATAGCATTCAGTTAACAACATCCTATGAGGTAAAAGACAAAACAGTAGTTGTTGGCCAACCTCACAAAACAACGACACTTTTAGATATTGTAAGCCAGAACTTTTCATTTCCAGCAACAACATTTTTATTCTGTAACCAACAGAAGAACACATAAAAATGTACCTAGATTGACTCCTATGCTTTCCTTGTGCCATACTTGAGAGAAATATGTACAAAGTTCACACCTGAAGAAAAGAGTTCACATTTTCTCTAAAATCAAGTTCACAAAACAACATCAATATGTCTAAAGTTAGGTTCAGAGAACAACAGCTATAGGTCTGAATGGAAGTTCATACTTGAGAGAAAATAGTTTACATTTTACCTAGGTAGACATAACTGCATGGTAACATAACTGTTTGGAAAGGTAAAACAGCAAGTAACACTTCATGGCAACAACAGACATGGTAAGATTCTTAGCTAACTAATAGGAATATTTCTGAAAAGAAAACCAGTAAAATTCACCATGCCCATGCTAGAATTTTACAAACACTGGTAAGCACTCCTGCACACTCACTTGTCAATAGCATTTTCAGAACCAAAGTCTGCAACAACATGCATTTTTCTGAAAATCAATAATAAGCAATTGCTGACCATCATCTGGTTTTCTGAGAAATAGCACATTTTAGAAAACCATCGACATCAAGATATTAGATGAACTTTGAATCATACAGAACTGTAAATCCACGAGCTTTTATTACCCAAGTCAGATACCAAGAGCAGGCGGCAAGTTCCTCAGTCTGTACTCTGTAGATGAGCGCCGACTGTTGGATGGACACTTTTCATAGGGAACAGTAAAGCAAGCAATTTGCTCTTTCGGTGAAGAAATCTACAATCTTTCAGTTCTCTATCTTGACAGTTCGGCTACAATAGTAGTTGCCAAGGTGAGTACAAAATTGTTGGGGAAACAAATGAAACCTCACATGAATAATATTTCTCTCGCACCCCGTATGTAGCTGTTGCCTGACCGAAGAACGGTGAAAACTAAAAACCTGAATTTGTGCTTACCGAAGGCCTGGAATTAATGCACAAAATTCAGTACGGGGACACTTGAACACGATTTTGTGCTTACTAAAGGCCTGGAACTAATACACAAATATCAATACTGCGTGTGTAGCTGTTTTCGTAAAGAACTGAGACTGTACAAGATATCGACAATGCAGTTTCAGTTTCATGTGCAAACCTGGAGCACGATGCCGAAGCCGCCGGCAGCCTCACACGACGTGAATCCTTGGGTTCTCGGACCTAATATGAAGGTGTTGCGCTGCGCCGACTCCGTGTCCTCTGTGTAACAGAACCGACCAATTAATATAAACACAGTTCAACATACAACAGTTCATAGTAATACATAAGTTTACAAATAGTAGATTACATCGGAGTACGAAATAGTTATTACAATACCAAGTTCAAATCCAAATTGCGGAAGCAAATAAAGTTTTGGTTCACAAACGCACACTTAGTTGAAACATAGTGCCTGGTCCAACATCACATCCCACAATAGAATAGAGGTACGATAGATGGATTGATCGTGCCCACGATCTACTCATCCCCATACGCAGGGTAGAAACAAGTTGGGCAATAGCCATAGAACATCTCACCATCTGCAACAACAAGGGGATAAAACCCTGAGTACAAGAAGGTACTCAGCTAGACTTACCCGTCATAAATGAAAATAAAGTGACACCAAGGAGTATGCAAGGCTTTATAAGTGGGGTAGCGACTCATTTAAACTTGCGATAAAAGATGATCTTATTAAATAATCATTTAGTGATAAAGGACTCTCTAGCTTATCGTCTTTTAGGTTGGATCCCGACATCACTAGATTAGCACCCGTACTACTCCAACTCCAAGGTATGAGCAAACAATGCTATCCTATCCCTCAAGGTTGAGCATACCAAAGATCAACAACATAGAACCATAACCATCCTATTTTCCACAATGATTTGCGACGGTGCCGCGCTCGGTCAAGTGTTCACCGTCCAGGAACGATGGCGATTATAATCGATTGCAAACCAGCTGGCGGGTATTCCTCACACAAACCACACTCGCTCGCCAGAGCGAGTGACAGTCACCATGGTCTATTCGGGTGGAGACGCGGATTTCAACAAATACGATTGCACCGGGGCATGCCCGGCTACCAGTACCTCGGCGCGACCGGCCATCGGCTTTAATACCGCGCTGTGGGCAATACACTCAACTCGCTGAAATTCCGGCCCAAACATCCTCAAGGCTTCGCGGTCGGATGTCCGCATCCATCCGGCTATCTCGTGAGGCATTGTTCAACATGATCCGAGGACGTACAAAGCCATATTTCCTTAAGTGACATCGCCGGAGTTTCCGTGGTCTAACACACCACAAACTCCGACTAGTCGTGATTTAACAAGGCCACATGGTTATGTTCTCTACACCAACCTCCATAGTATCAACCATAGGGTAGTAACCACCTACCTCGCGGATGAGGGTCAATCACCCGTCTTCTACCGATCTAGTTAAGCAAAGTGCTAAGCATAAGCGCGATCCCGAACTTAATAGGGTAACAAGATTCGTGTGGATCAAGATAATCATAATGCAAGTAACGGTTCCAAGTCAACTCCTATTAACTTAATGCATCATAATAAATAAATGACTCAAGTAAAACATTTTGAAAACCGTAGGAGTAATGCTCCGGGGCTTGCCTTTCACAAAGGAGCTAGGGTGATGGTTAGGGCACTCGTGCAAGTCGGCGTCTGGTCTCGCCCCGTGCCGCCTCCCCGCAAAGATCTTGCCCCCGCTGCTCCTCTCCTTCCGGCTCCTCGGGAACTACTGGCGTCACTCCTTTCGGCAATCCTACATGATGCATCGTGCGTATGAGTATCGGGAATGCAAATACGAAATTAAAGCGTATAATGTTGATGATGATGAGCCAATCATGAAGTTACAAGGTAGTCAACATCATCCTAACATGTTACACCTTTTATAACCCTAATTAAACATAGCAAAGACACTAACTAACCCTAGACTTTCGACGATTAACCGATCTAATTATAACAGGGCATAACAGCAACCTATAGCTAGACTGCTCAGAAAAATCTACAAAAATTACAGTAGCTAAGATAGATGACAATAAGCCTACCATAAAATTTTCATGCCAAAACAGTGAACCATTTATCCTATACAAAAAAGACAAGACAGCAGCAAACCAAAACCTAAAAATACTTTGTATTATGAAAAGTGTCAAACAACAGATCTCATGTGATTAACAGCTACCTATAGGCATAAAGACACCCTAGAAAAATTATCAAGCCTAACCCTTGCATAACTAATTAATTATGAATTTCCTAAACTCTAAGCAAAGCAAGCACAATAAATAAACAGGGTATTTTCTACACATGACATATATAAATAATATTTTTCATAGATAAAGCATCTCCTAACTAGAGCAACAAAACAAGATTCACATTTTTCTGATGTACCTATAATTACTTATGCATTTAACAAGATATAAGCAATTAAAGACATTAATTAAAACTGTACAGAAAAGTATTTCATAAAAATACACCAATACCCTACATCCATAAAGCTCCTTATAAGAAAAATATTGACATTTGAATCACCCAAAATGGACCTATAAATAGGGAGATATGATTTTTGGAAGAATTAACACATTTTCCGGAAATCATTTTTAAAACCGGAAAAGACCTAAAATGCTACGCGCACCCGGGGTTTTCCCCGCCGTGGGCGACGCACGGGCCGCGCTGCTACGCGTACCCGCGTGGCGCACACGGCGCGCAAGATCGCACACGCTGGCGGCCGACGGGTGGGACCGGCCAGGCGGGCCCGCTGTCGGCCGCCGGACGTAGGACCTCGCCGTCGGCCGGCGATAGCTTCGCCGACGGCGACGAGTCCGGCGACGCTGGTGGTGCCGGCGTGCTCGTAGCGACGGCGCGGACACCGGCATGGTGAAGATGAGGCCTATAGCGCACTAAAGCATCGGGCGGAGCGAATGGCGGTGTGCGGCGGCGCGGCTCGTCGGCGGGACGCCGGAGCGGACCACGGCGGCGCGCTTGGAAACGTCTACGGCCTTGGCTAAGCCCAGGCGGAGCTAGAGCACGAGCTAGAGCATGAAAATGATGGCGGACGCGCGTGGACAACGGCGCCGAAGAGCTCGCCGGAGCTCGGCTTCCGCGGCGGAGAAGAAACAGACCAAATTGGTCACTACCTTGGCTCGAATCGAAGCACGGTCACGCGGTGAAGGTGAAGGAAAGTGAGGCGCTCACGGTGACACGCTCAGGGGTGAAAATGGATGGGCGAGGAGGCGGCTAGCCGGAGCGGCTCCCGGCGGCGACCATGGCGGCTCCGAGGGAGCTCGCTGGGGCACGGGGGAGGAAGAATTGAGGTGGGGTGAGTGAAGTGGGAGACGGGGCGGTCGTTTTAAGGGTGCGAGCGGCTTGGCGCGGCGTCCATGGCGGACGCGCCAGCGTCGCAGTGGCGCTGCAGCGGCTCAGCGGCGGAGCGGGGAAGCGAGGAAGCGGAGCATCGCTGCGAGGTGCTCGAGTGTCTCGGCATGCCCGTTGCGGTGTCGTGGCTCGCTTGGCCGGCTCGCTTGGCTGCTCGCGGCGTGCGGGATCGCGGCGGCAAAACGGACGGCGCAGCAATGGCGGCAGGGCGCAGCGAGGAGGGGCAGAGCGGCGTGGGGGACAGAATGGGCAGTCGGGTGCTCGATTCGGGAGGCATCGAGTCGACAAGGCGGGCAGTCGGGGCGGGGGCGCAGCGAGGCGAAAACAGGCGCTGCGGCGGTCGGGCGTCGCGCTGCGACGCGAAGCAGAGGGGGAAGGGAAAAAGATGATGACAGGTGGGGCCCAGGTGGGTCCCACCTGGTCAAAATGAACTAGAAAATTTTGACTGCTCATATTTTCAAAATTACTGCGAATTTGAATATGGTCCAAAAATGAAAGTTTCTCAAAATCAAAAGAGGAATAACTTTCATGTAGAAAGTTTTTGCAAAATCGGCCTAGATTTTAAAATGAAATTTTGGGTCACATAAAATACATTTAAAATTGATTTTTAAAACTGTTTTTGCCATTTTCGAAGCCCTTAAAGTCATTTTCATGAATTGGGGTCAAAACAAAAGTTTCTCCAAATAATTTTCTCTACAAACTTTGTTAAAGCTCCATTTTGAGAAAAGCACCACAAATAGGACTTCTAGAAATCATTTGAAATCCCTATTTTGCATTTTTAAAACAAGCACTCAAATAATTGCTACAAAAATGCAATAATGATGCTAATGTGATGATCATGCTCATGAGATGCAAGATTTGGCTAACCCTAAAACTGGAGTTGTTACTGACCTACCCTTAAAGAAATCTCGCCCGAGATTTGAGCGAACTAACCATCGATTATGGAAAGTCGGGTATGCGTCTTTAAGGTAGTCCTCGTCTCCTGTGTAGCATCCAGGTCATCATGATGACTCCAACACACCTTGTATGTTTTGACTGTTCTGTTCCGTGTCACTCTCTCCTTGACATCCAACAATTTTACTGGCTTCTCCTCATAGGTCAAGTCTGGCTGCAGTTTGACATCCGACATCTTGATCTTTTCTTTCGGGAGTCGCACACACTTCTTGAGTTGAGATACATGGAATACCGGGAAAACAGCACTCATATCTTCAGGTAATTCTAGCTTGAAGGCCACAGGTCCTTTCTGCTCTATGATTTTGAAAGGTCCTACATACCGAGGTGCTAATTTCCGTTTCACACCAAAACGTTGCACTCTTTTCATAGGGGACACCTTCGATACACATGGTCTCCAACTCGAAATGTTACAGTCCGTCTTTTCTTGTCAAGATAACTTTCTCTGTCGGGATTTGTGCGGGCCGCAATATCTTTGTCGGATAAGCTTGACTTGCTCTTCTGCTTCTTTAATAAAGTCAATACCATAGTATCGTCTATCTCCCGTCTCAACCCAACTGGCAGGTGTTCTGCAAGTCCTACCATACAAGGCCTCAAAAGGTGACATCTTTATACTCTCTTGATAGCTATTATTATAAGAGAACTGTAACACCCCAGTGTTATGCTTGCTTAGTGGCATTGCATTACATGAGGCATAAGCATCATGATCATATGCATTAACTAGATTTGAGTATATAAATGTATATGTGATAACTGTAATGCTTGCTGTATGTTTAGAATATCTTTGCATAGGTTTAACTAGTCCAAGTGTTTGGTATGTCAATTTCAAGAAACGCAAGTTCTAGGTCAATGGTGATTAACCTGTTGACCTTGCTATTGTTGGTAATGTGAGTGATGACTTGTTATTAAGTAATTACCAAAAATAATAATTAATAGTTAATTAATCCTATTTTAAATTAAGAGTTTGAAAACCTACTTTCAAAAATACTTGGAATTTGGCTATGGTTCAAAAAGCAAAACTGTAGCTCTCTTTATTTTGAGCAACTTTCGTGTTGGGAGTTTTTCAAGTTTTTATATGATTTTGGGAGTACTCAGAAAGTTTTGAAAATCTGGCACTGCTACAGTAACCCGCGAAGCTGCTCCTCTGTCTGGCTGTTGCGTCGTCACCGTGACACGGCCAGATACTTCTCCATCTTTTGCCACCTCTTGGCCCTTCCTGCACCTTCTATGGCCAACTCACCCCCATGTGTCAGGATGTGTTTGGAGTGAGTGAAGAATTCAATTTTCTCTTCCTCCATCTCAATCCTCTTCCTTTGTCTCTCTCGTCTCTCTGTTGGCCACGCAAAAACAGAGGAGAGCAAGAGCAGCAGGAGGCAACGCTGCTCCTCCCTCTCCCCAAGTAGCCGCCCTACCTCCATCCTCTCCTTCGCAAAGCTGCAGCAAGCAGCTGGGCCACCGGGCTGCTGCCGGCCGCCATGGCCAGGCCAAGGCCGAGTTGGCCGGCCATGGCCAAGCAAGCAGCTGGCCGCGTGGGAGGCCGGGCCGCTGTTCTTCCCTGCTGCCGACGCCGCCCGGGAGCACAGCAGCAGCAGAGCAGCAGCAGCGCCGCTCCAGCCGCCGCCTGTGCTGCAGCCTCGTCCACCCCTTCCTCCAGTTCGTCCGCGTCCTCGCCGTCTCTACGTGACCGTAGGTGAGCCCTTGAGCTGCTCGTCGTCCTTCGTCCATGGCCAGTGCTGTACGTGTACGTACGTAGGAAGCCGAAGCCGCCCCTTTTCCGATGTCGGTGTCCAAACGGCAAAAGTTATTGCGGTGACCTACACCAACGGATTCGTCCCGTCGAGACGAAGCTAATGGTGCTGGTGGCTTCGCCGGAAAGTTCGCCGGCGTCGAGCTATGGCCGGTCAAACTTCCGCCCGTCTTTGTCTCTCTGTCCAGTGGGTCCATTGACCCATGGGTCCCACCTGTCAATGGCACAACTAGGTCTAGATTCGGTCCAAACTTTGGAAATTCATATCTCGAGTTCTACTTGTCCAAATTTGGTGAACCAAAGTTTGTTGGGTTTCTAGTGATGCCTAGTTTTTAATAAAAATATGAAACAGGCCATGTTCTGTAGTAAAATAAATTATTTTTATTTAGCTCTTTTATTTACAAATGAAAAAGGGGAAATTCATATCTCATGCTACGTAGCTCCAGTTGACTTGAAATTTTTATGACATGTTTTCAATGCTATGAATAGGCTGTGGTTTAAATTTTAAAGAGTTTTGAATGCTGGATGATGTAATTATGAATTTATCCCGCTCCCACATGATTTCTAGTTTTAGTAAATTGTCTTTTTCATAGAGGTTGATGTACTTATCCAAATGGCTTGAAATTTGTATGATGGTCTACTAAGAGTATATATGAGCTACTGTAATTTTTGTAGAATTTTCTGGGTACTTTGTCTACATGCTCAAATTTTCACTTTAATGTCTAAATAAAATGATAAAGGCTATAAATGAATTTATTTCTGGGTGACCATCATGTTTTATAGTGTTTTTAAGATATTTATGACATGTTGGTATGCTTGGTTTGGTTCATTAGAGAGTTTGCAACATGAGTATTAAAGTAAGTAGTATAAATCTTGAAATGACGTATGTATTTTGAAGTTGATTGAAAACCATGAGACACACCCACCCTACTGTTTCATGGCAAATTTATTGTCTTCTTGATCTGTGCATGATGAACTTGTGTTAATAATAACTATTTAATTTGTTGTGTAATATAAAAATAGTAAAATACGTGGTTGGATCATGTTGTGGTAACCTTTCCGAGTGAGTCACTAAGCGAGGATGAGAGTCGACTAATTACTCTAGTTCACCCTTTGACGTGGTACTTGCCCTTCATATTTATAATGTCATTGTTATGTTTGTTTTACATAAGCATGCATCACATTCATGCATATCATTTAGGAACGATGAACGTTGATGGATCGATGAAAGGATGTCGAAGCCGTACTGAAAAGACGGTGTTATGGTGACAATCCTGAAGATGATGGTTGATCAATGACTAAAGATGGAGTCTTAACTTAATGTGATATTAAGTTATCCAGGCAAGCCCCGGAGCATTTTAACTTCCTAACTTTTTATATATTAATATGCTATGTTTGTTGCATTATGTAGTAGGAATTGAATTGGAACCCTTGCATATATATCATTCCTTGTCCAGCTTATCATCCTTGAAATCCTAATGATATGATACCGTAGCATCTCGCTTAGCCATGCTTAAACGGTAGAAGTCAAGTGACTAATGATCACTTGCGAGAATTAGGATAATGGTTCACGGTTGGCTATATGTGCTATCGTGGAAATAACCATATGGATGTAAATCGACGGTAAGGCGGAACGTGGACGTCACAGGTCGGGAACTCGTAATCAAGCGAACCGTCATACCGATTAATCACATACAAGGAATGGAGCCTTTCCTAGTCATGTTGAACGCAGCCTAACACTTAGCCGGTCCGGAAGGGTGTGTCCCGCGAAAGCCTAGTAGCTCGACTTAGGCCGGATCGCGAAGAGTATCAAGTGCTCACTCGAACGGGTGTTATAATTCCGATCCATTGGCATATCCGGCGTGGTATGTCGGTGTGGGAAGTCATGTCCGTAAGTCCGAGGCGGGTGTTATAATTCCCGACCTCATGGCATGGTGGCGACCCTAAAGGAGATTTGTTCGCATCCGTGATTCCCGAGTTGTACCAACGGTGACTTCAGCCGCTCTTGCAAAGCATGCCTGGTTGGTGTTAGGTTTTTCCCAGTGGGTTGTAATCGATTCGAATCGCCATCGTCTCCTGGATAGTGAGATGCTTTGACAGATCATCTCCATACTTGAAAACAATAAGTTGTTTGGATGGTTAATGGAACTTCACAAGATAGCTATTGATGAACCCGATATGGTTATGTATTTCTCTACTCGCTTGCTTGTTTAGTACGGTGCAAACCTAGAAAACAGGTTAATGAAGATTAACTTGATGCTAATAACAACATGCTTACTCTTATCACTTAAAGCTTTTACGCAAAATGAGTTAAGCTAACTCCACCTATAAAGCTTTGCATAATCCTTGGAGTCTTTATTTCTGTTTCATGTCGGGTAAGTCTTGTTGAGTACAATTGAGTACTCGGGTTTATTCCCTCCATTGCGAGATGACATCTTCTATAATGGTTCCGCAACTATCGCTTTCTTACCCCTAGGGAATGAAGACTAGACCATTGGGCATGGTCTCTAGTAGACTTCTTACCTTATATTGCTTTTGTAAGATATGAGCTCGAATCGGCAATGTAAACTTTAACTATGGTTTTGTTTCAAAACTATGCTTCTTCCGCTACCCTATATTCTCGGTTGGTAGTAACTAAAGTGTACTCCGATATTATATAATCTATGTAGATTATTTGTAAAAGGTTGTAACAGTGATGTGGTTATGCTTTGAATTACTACGATCTTGGTTTGTTGCAAGTTGGTTTGAAATCCTTCGTGATTTCGTTGGACTACGGGTTTATATAAGATAAAGTATACGAGTGTCAACGTATTAGCGGGGACATCTCGTACTTAATCTTGTATAAATTGGTCGGTTCCGTGACTTCGGCATCGGAGCATGGTTCGGCACTAAACACGTCATTTGTGTAATAAAACAAAAGCTTTTGCGAAAACTTAATTTCAAACCTAAATGTTGCAGTGTTCATATCTTTTATGCCCATATAAGGACTTACGTGTGGCTTAGTAAGTACTAACCTGGGGGAAATTTAAATATCGCATCGACGCCTTTGCTAAGGTATGAAGAGTGATAACTTGACCGCAATAGTTACCCTGTGGTCTAATGGTGGTGGTAACCTTCATATATGAATTAGCCATATATGTCGCTAGTGTTAATGTTTGAATCGTCGCCAAGGTAAGGTGAGTTGTGAGAGCATGATCGGACAAACACCGATCTAGGGGAGTGCTTATATGGTACTGAAGTATTCACATGTTCCACACATGTTTATATGAAAGTGCCCCATGTGTGGGTGTTTTCCGCCATTCTTGGTGATGCCGTCTTCTGACGATGATTCGGGTATCGTGCACCTACATCTATGTATATTGGGAATATGCATAGATGGAGGGGGGTGCGTAAATCGTGTTACTGCTTTCCTTGTGTGTCATACTGGGAATTGTTGGGCTGAAATGAGAAATTTTTCTGTAGGTATACTAACAACTCTCACGTTAGTTCGACTAGTTTCGATATATGAGAGAACGTAGGTATGCCACCGTCTAGAACGTCAGAATCAAAGTTAGTTTTGTGAGGATGTATGGATCGTGCATGCATCATGACATTCATATAATTTTTGCACTTGTCCTCCCTTATAAAACTTCTTACCTCAAAAGTTTTTAATACGTCCTCCCTCTAAAATAAAAATTGTCCTCTTACAAGAAGTTGCATCTTTTGATTCAAATGGCTCACATGAAGCACACTGCTCACAAAGTCCACCAGAGGAAGAGTTTCAAATCAGCAAATTGTAAATATTGAGTCACATGGTATTAAGAAGATCCTAATGAAGTTCTGCATTCCTTCGCTACTACGGAGAATTTTTCACTCTGTGTTGTTATCCCGAAAATAGCAAACCTTGAAATCAATGGAGCCAGTAGCATTAACTTGAGAGTCAAGGATCAACTACAGTTAATATAGTGGTTATAAACAGAGCGATGCCTAAACCTGTTTGGTATGGTAAATTCTTTGTGGCACAAGGAAAGACACCATGGAATAGTGATACTGTAGTAGTCTACCAAGCTCCTAGAGGCATTCTAAAATAGTTTTCAAAAGAGTTGTTCCTGCTACGGCTAGTGTTTCCAAAAGGTGACCCATATCTTGTGGTGTGGAGTCAACTTAATGGGTTTGCCCTAGTTCATGGTAAGGATAAAGCTAAGAGTAACAACAGTCCAGCTACCAGTGTTATGTTCGTTTAAATGAAGACTTACTCCTGCATAGAGAGCATTGTTAACTCATGAATATTGCTATCCATCATGCTTCTGTTGTGAGACGTGAGATGCAAGAGGAATTCCGCACTGAGCTAGAAAGGACAACAAGAATGGCAATGTCTCTGGTGTGAATAACAATATATGATTTGCTAACCATGTGGTAATATTTACTCCATAGGTTCCTAATCTTTGGGACTTAGTAGATGTACCTTGATATACATCGTCACCTCAAAACCAAAACCTAGTACAACTCCTTGATTCAATTGATAATTATGTCATGCATTGACTCCTCTCAAATTCGAACCATGCTTCGCCTCTTTGGTGTCGTTTAACAACGAAAATCTTCCTCAAATATCACTATGATTGTGACCTTTAAAGTACCATGATCCATGACTTGGAAACATCGTCGAAACTCGGAATCACCTGGGTGATGTTATTGCCGGGCTTCGCCGTTACCCAAGCCTATGATCGTGATCCTTTATAGCCCACAGTTAGGGTGATGTCATCCTGTCAACACTTCTTAGGAATTCAAAGTTGTTCTTCGAGTTCCTAAATGCCTTGAGATTGTAACTAGCTTTAAATCGTGATAACATTCCTAATCTTGCAAAAACGTAGGTTACTGCTGTTTTGTCCTATAGTGGTGCCGTGTTCTGTAACTCTGGTGCCGTGACGGAACCTAGAGTCTCTTGTGTGGCCGGGTCACACAAGTTTCTACTAGGCGCGCGCAGGTATCGAGATTTGTGAGCATAAGCCACTATAGCTCGCAACCAATGTACCCCTACTCTTCTAATCCATCAGGGAAATCCATATTTGAACTCCTTGATAGCATTATATCTAACCACAACTTGGTTGGCATGGGATGTATCCATGTCGTCTTGTGACATAACCTATTCTTTCATCCTATCCTTGTCATCTCCGAATCTTGTGATCATCATTGCATATTAACTCGTCTTGCACCTGACACCTCCATGCGAGATCTGTCTATGCCATGTAGGATTTCATGTTGATTGTAAGATCGGGGATGGTGTCTTGATTTTAAAACTATCGGTGCCGCGACGAAACCGAGAGCCTCCTGTGGGCGGCCGACACATGGTTATGCTGCTCGGCACGCGTTGGTATCGTGGTTTTAGTCGGGATCCACCAGAAAATACACCAATATGTCATCTTATCATGACTTCTCCCTTGGTTATCTTCTTAAGTCTGATCAGGAGGTCTTGTTGGACCAATTGTAATGAAACTTTCTTCCAAAATTGCAAAGAAGATAATCTTCGAACAAATAGGTCATTGACGTAAACACTAACAGACTACAAGAGATGGTAGATAAGTGACTCTATTAACCGTTTTCATGAGAAATGTTATTATTGGTTGGATATGTGTCATTCCTATTGAAGCAAAAGGAGGCACACAACACTCAAGTTGGACAAGCTATTAGATAGACACGGGTCAAGGGAGATCTTTCTTCATAAGTGATTCCTTGTGCTCGTGATTTTTCATCCCAGTTCTCAATCGCTAGATGAATAGATAGTGACCATTTATTGAATCGGCCCTTTTAGGTGTAAATCCTTTTGGCTGACTTCGAGAATGGTCATCTACATCAACAACAACAATAATTGTTAGATACAAGAATTAAAGCCTTGAAACTTTTTAGTATTTAGAGACAACTAACTGGTCACCTACATGAAGGCTCTATAAAGTAACTCAAACGATGTGGAATGTCGTCAGGCTTTGTGAACTCTCCCAACCTTTTGAGAAATGCAAAATGTTCAATGGATTTGAGAATTTGTTGAGGAAAGAAATAGTTATGAGAAAAGTTTCGCCCGTAAATTGTTGAAATTTCATAATATAACAATGTTTAACCTTCTTGGTAGTGTATGGCTTTGCCACTCGGTGTGTTTACCCAAGAGGTTGCATCGGATTCAACTAAGATGATTGTCATCGCTTGGATATGGACACCCTTATACAAGGATCTTTGCGAACAATGAGTTGACAAAGTTAAGTATCACCTCCGCTATGTACCCAATGAACGCAAATGACGTGAGATGTCACCAAAGACCGAGGATAAGTATTTGGAGTCGTGGTCTCTCGGATTACTTCTTTATGGGATCAATGAAGGAAATTCTTCAGACAAAAACGTTCCACAAAGAACAAGTATCGGAAAGTTGTTTTGACCAAGCCACCTCTCTCATGGTCAAACCAAGTAGCTTTCTACTATCATTGTCTTAGGTACGAGTGACATTGCTTCTCTTCCCTTAAATAACTTTTCATACCAAATCTCGGGACGAGATTTATTTAAGGGGGGAGGACTGTAACACCCCAGTGTTATGCTTGCTTAGTGGCATTGCATTACATGAGGCATAAGCATCATGATCATATGCATTAACTAGATTTGAGTATATAAATGTATATGTGATAACTGTAATGCTTGCTGTATGTTTAGAATATCTTTGCATAGGTTTAACTAGTCCAAGTGTTTGGTATGTCAATTTCAAGAAAACGCAAGTTCTAGGTCAATGGTGATTAACCTGTTGACCTTGCTATTGTTGGTAATGTGAGTGATGACTTGTTATTAAGTAATTACCAAAAATAATAATTAATAGTTAATTAATCCTATTTTAAATTAAGAGTTTGAAAACCTACTTTCAAAAATACTTGGAATTTGGCTATGGTTCAAAAAGCAAAACTGTAGCTCTCTTTATTTTGAGCAACTTTCGTGTTGGGAGTTTTTCAAGTTTTTATATGATTTTGGGAGTACTCAGAAAGTTTTGAAAATCTGGCACTGCTACAGTAACCCGCGAAGCTGCTCCTCTGTCTGGCTGTTGCGTCGTCACCGTGACACGGCCAGATACTTCTCCATCTTTTGCCACCTCTTGGCCCTTCCTGCACCTTCTATGGCCAACTCACCCCCATGTGTCAGGATGTGTTTGGAGTGAGTGAAGAATTCAATTTTCTCTTCCTCCATCTCAATCCTCTTCCTTTGTCTCTCTCGTCTCTCTGTTGGCCACGCAAAAACAGAGGAGAGCAAGAGCAGCAGGAGGCAACGCTGCTCCTCCCTCTCCCCAAGTAGCCGCCCTACCTCCATCCTCTCCTTCGCAAAGCTGCAGCAAGCAGCTGGGCCACCGGGCTGCTGCCGGCCGCCATGGCCAGGCCAAGGCCGAGTTGGCCGGCCATGGCCAAGCAAGCAGCTGGCCGCGTGGGAGGCCGGGCCGCTGTTCTTCCCTGCTGCCGACGCCGCCCGGGAGCACAGCAGCAGCAGAGCAGCAGCAGCGCCGCTCCAGCCGCCGCCTGTGCTGCAGCCTCGTCCACCCCTTCCTCCAGTTCGTCCGCGTCCTCGCCGTCTCTACGTGACCGTAGGTGAGCCCTTGAGCTGCTCGTCGTCCTTCGTCCATGGCCAGTGCTGTACGTGTACGTACGTAGGAAGCCGAAGCCGCCCCTTTTCCGATGTCGGTGTCCAAACGGCAAAAGTTATTGCGGTGACCTACACCAACGGATTCGTCCCGTCGAGACGAAGCTAATGGTGCTGGTGGCTTCGCCGGAAAGTTCGCCGGCGTCGAGCTATGGCCGGTCAAACTTCCGCCCGTCTTTGTCTCTCTGTCCAGTGGGTCCATTGACCCATGGGTCCCACCTGTCAATGGCACAACTAGGTCTAGATTCGGTCCAAACTTTGGAAATTCATATCTCGAGTTCTACTTGTCCAAATTTGGTGAACCAAAGTTTGTTGGGTTTCTAGTGATGCCTAGTTTTTAATAAAAATATGAAACAGGCCATGTTCTGTAGTAAAATAAATTATTTTTATTTAGCTCTTTTATTTACAAATGAAAAAGGGGAAATTCATATCTCATGCTACGTAGCTCCAGTTGACTTGAAATTTTTATGACATGTTTTCAATGCTATGAATAGGCTGTGGTTTAAATTTTAAAGAGTTTTGAATGCTGGATGATGTAATTATGAATTTATCCCGCTCCCACATGATTTCTAGTTTTAGTAAATTGTCTTTTTCATAGAGGTTGATGTACTTATCCAAATGGCTTGAAATTTGTATGATGGTCTACTAAGAGTATATATGAGCTACTGTAATTTTTGTAGAATTTTCTGGGTACTTTGTCTACATGCTCAAATTTTCACTTTAATGTCTAAATAAAATGATAAAGGCTATAAATGAATTTATTTCTGGGTGACCATCATGTTTTATAGTGTTTTTAAGATATTTATGACATGTTGGTATGCTTGGTTTGGTTCATTAGAGAGTTTGCAACATGAGTATTAAAGTAAGTAGTATAAATCTTGAAATGACGTATGTATTTTGAAGTTGATTGAAAACCATGAGACACACCCACCCTACTGTTTCATGGCAAATTTATTGTCTTCTTGATCTGTGCATGATGAACTTGTGTTAATAATAACTATTTAATTTGTTGTGTAATATAAAAATAGTAAAATACGTGGTTGGATCATGTTGTGGTAACCTTTCCGCGAGTGAGTCACTAAGCGAGGATGAGAGTCGACTAATTACTCTAGTTCACCCTTTGACGTGGTACTTGCCCTTCATATTTATAATGTCATTGTTATGTTTGTTTTACATAAGCATGCATCACATTCATGCATATCATTTAGGAACGATGAACGTTGATGGATCGATGAAAGGATGTCGAAGCCGTACCGAAAAGACGGTGTTATGGTGACAATCCTGAAGATGATGGTTGATCAATGACTAAAGATGGAGTCTTAACTTAATGTGATATTAAGTTATCCAGGCAAGCCCCGGAGCATTTTAACTTCCTAACTTTTTATATATTAATATGCTATGTTTGTTGCATTATGTAGTAGGAATTGAATTGGAACCCTTGCTGCATATATATCATTCCTTGTCCAGTTATCATCCTTGAAATCCTAATGATATGATACCGTAGCATCTGCTTAGCCATGCTTAAACGGTAGAAGTCAAGTGACTAATGATCACTTGCGAGAATTAGGATAATGGTTCACGGTTGGCTATATGTGCTATCGTGGAAATAACCATATGGATGTAAATCGACGGTAAGGCGGAACGTGGACGTCACAGGGTCAGGGAACTCTGTAATCAAGCGAACCGTCATACCGATTAATCACATACAAGGAATGGAGCCTTTCCTAGTCATGTTGAACGCAGCCTAACACTTAGCTGGTCCGGAAGGGTGTGTCCGCCGCGAAAGCCTAGTAGCTCGACTTAGGCCGGATCGCGAAGAGTATCAAGTGCTCACTCGCCGACAGTGTGTTATAATTCCGATCCATTGGCATATCCGGCGTGGTATGTCGGTGTGGGAAGTCATGTCCGTAAGTCCGAGGCGGGTGTTATAATTCGACCTCATGGCATGGTGGCGACCCTAAAGTGAGGCGCTGTTCGCATCCGTGATTCCTGAGTTGTACCAACGGTGACTTCAGGCTGCTCTTGCAAAGCATGCCTGGTTGGTGTTAGGTTTTTCCCCAGCTGGGTTGTAATCGATTCGAATCGCCATCGTCTCCTGGATAGTGAGATGCTTTGACAGGATCATCTCCATACTTGAAAACAATAAGTTGTTTGGATGGTTAATGGAACTTCACAAGATAGCTATTGATGAACCTGATATGGTTATGTATTTCTCTACTCGTTGCTTGTTTAGTACGGGTGCAAACCTAGAAAACAAAGTTAATGAAGATTAACTTGATGCTAATAACAACATGCTTACTCTTATCACTTAAAGCTTTTACGCAAAATGAGTTAAGCTAACTCCACCTATAAAGCTTTGCATAATCCTTGGAGTCTTTATTTTGTTTCATGTCGGGTAAGTCTTGTTGAGTACAATTGAGTACTCGGGTTTATTCCCTCCGTTGCGAGATGACATCTTCTATAATGGTTGCCGCAACTACTGCCTTCTCTCCCCGGGAATGAAGACTAGACCATTGGGCATGGTCTCTAGTAGACTTCTTACCTTATATTGCTTTTGTAAGATATGAGCTCGAACTCGGCAATGTAAACTTTAACTATGGTTTTGTTTCAAAACTATGCTTCTTCCGCTACCCTATATTCTCGGTTTGTAGTAACTAAAGTGTACTCCGATATTATATAATCTATGTAGATTATTTGTAAAAGGTTGTAACAGGTGATGTGGTTATGCTGAATTACTACGATCTTGGTTTGTTGCAAGTTGGTTTGAAATCCTTCGTGATTTCGTTGGACTACGGGTTTATATAAGATAAAGTATACGAGTGTCAACGTATTAGCGGGGACATCTGTACTTAATCTTGTATAAATTGGTCGGTTCTGTGACAAGAACTCTGCTAATGGCAATCACCTTTCCCATGAGCCCTTCCAAGACAAAACACAAGCACGCAATAGATCTTCCAAAATCTGATTCACTCTTTCAGTCTGGCCTGAAGTCTGAGGATGATAAGCGGTACTATGCAATAATTGAGTATCCAAACCCTTCTGCAACTGATCCCAAAAGTGAGCCACAAACTGCGGTCCTCTATCAGACACTATCTCTTTAGGTACACCATGCAATCTGACAATCTGTTGGACGTAGATATCAGCATACTGATGTGGACGATATGTTGTATGAACAGGTATGAAGTGTGCAGACTTGGTTAGACGATCCACAATGACCCAAATAGAATCATGACCCTTTGGTGTAGTGGGTAATCCGGTGATGAAATCCATACTGATACATTCCCACTTCCATTCTGGAATTGGTAACGGCTGAAGTAAACCACCTGTCTTCAAGTGAACAGCCTTCACACGACAACAGGTATCACACTCTGCTACATACTCTGCCACATCTCTTTTCATATGAGACCACCAATACTGACGTTTTAGATCATGAAACATCTTACTGCTACCAGGATGCATAGATAACTTGGACAAGTGAGCTTCATCCATAATGGCTTAAGTTCCTTGTCCTGTGGTACAACTAGACGTTTATCGTACCACAAGACTCCTTGATCATCCTCCTTGAAGAACTCGATGGCATGCTTTTGATTCTTTTCTTGATCTCGTGATTGCATTGTCGACTTTTGACCTTCCTTAACCTTACCCTCCAGTTCACAACCGATGCGAATATTGTTCAAGATCACCGAATGCATAAGATTATGGCCTTCTACCAATTCTGACGGAAGAGCATCACCCTGAGATTTCCGACTCAAAGCATCGGCCACTACATTGGCCTTACCGGGGTGGTACCGCAAGCGCAAGTTGTAATCCTTGATCAATTCCAACCATCTACGTTGCCTCATGTTCAAGTCTTCTTGAGTAAAAATGTATTTCGTGCTCTTATGATCCGTAAACACATTGCAAGGGTTACCAAGGAGGTAATGTCTCCAGATCTTCAATGCATGCACTACAAAGAAGCAAGCTCTAAATCATGAGTAGGGTAATTCACTTCATGTTTCTTCAACCGTCGAGAGGCATAAGCTATGACTCTCCCTTCTTGCATAAGCACACATCCCAAACCTATCTTGGATGCGTCACAATATACATCAAACGGCTTCTCTATATCCGGTTGTGCTAGAACAGGAGCAGTGGTCAACATTTCCCGCAGAGTGCGGAAAGCTGTTTCACACTCTTCTGTCCAAGCGAACTTATGCTCTTTCTGCAACAAATTGGTCATTGGCTTGGCAATCTTTGAAAAGTTGGGAATGAATCTGCGATAATACCCTGCTAAACCAAGGAAACCTCGTACTTCGTGAACTGATTTGGGTGTTTTCCAATTCAATACCTTCTCTATATTGCTGGGATCCACAGTTATTCCTTCATCAGAGAGGACATGTCCAAGAAATTGAACTTTTCGAAGCCAGAACTCACATTTGCTAAACTTGGCATACAACTTATGCTTCCTCAGTCTCTCCAGCACAATCCTTAGATGCACAGCATGGTCTTCCTTATTCTCCGAATATATCAGGATATCATCAATAAACACCACCACAAACTTATCAAGCTCAGGCATAAAGACCGAATTCATAAGATACATAAAGTATGCAGGAGCATTAGTTAATCCGAAGGACATAACCAAGTACTCATACAACCCATATCTTGTAGAGAAAGCGGTCTTTGGAACATCTTCTGGTCTGATCTTAATCTGATGGTAACCTGATCTCAGATCAATCTTAGAGAACACCTTAGCCTTAGATAACTGATCAAACAGGATATCAATACGCGGTAGAGGATACTTGTTCTTGACTGTGACTGAATTAAGTAGGCGGTAATCCACGACCATTCGCAAAGATTGATCCTTCTTCTTCACGAACATAGCGGGACTACCCCATTCCGATGCACTAGGACGAATGAGACCCTTATCTCGCTAACTCTTGCAACCGCTTCTTAAGTTCCTTCAACTCATCGAGGACATACGGTAAGGTCTCTTAGAAATTGGGGAATGTTCCGGCAGCGGCAACTCAATGCGGAACTCAATCTCCCGATCCGGTGGAAGACCCGGAAGCTCATCAGGAAAGACATCCGGAAACTCACATACTACCGGAATCTCATGTAGAGGGGTCACTTTAGTAGCGTATACCACGGTTTCTAACGGAATCTTCCGAGGTAAGGGTATCTCGGAAAGTGCCCTCCCCATAGGATTCCGTATAGACACCATCCGATTGGTAGTATCCAAAACTACACCCCAATGATGCATCCAACTCATTCCTATGATAACATCCACACCTAGCCCTAGGCGAGAACAATCAAGTTCATCCGGAATCTCCACCGATCTAACTCCAAGGCTGCATCAAGTACCATCGTCTCGTGGTGATGTCGGCCCACATTGACTCACCCGAAACTCTAAATTCAACTCCTTTATGGTTTGACTATGCTTTTGTGCAAATGCTTGACTCATAAAGGAATGCGATGATCCAGTATCAAACAAAACAGCGGGAATCGGTTCACGGGGAACATACCATTTGTCACGGGTTCTCGAAAGAATCTCCTCCAAAGACGTGTGATGCACACGGCGGACGCTTGCTTCTTTGGATGAGGACATTGCTTGTAGAAGTGTCGATCTGGTTACGGTTGAAGCAAGGGCCCATCACTTTTCGGCCGGCTTGGCACGAGCGGATTGGCCCGCCCCTGGTTTTCCCCGAGGCATAGGCATCCTGAAAGGCCTAGAGAACTTCTGCTGATTCTGGGCAGGAACATTCTTCTTCTGGGGAGGCCTAAACTTAGACCCCGAACCTTGGTTGCGAAATGGAGGACGATATGCAGGTGGAGCCCTCGGCTGGGAGGAACCACCTTCATTAGCCCTCTTACGGCTATTAGCAGCAGCATGCAGGTTGTTCTGATTCTCCTGAGTGAGACAGTCATTGTAGAAGTCATTGAATGTCACACGGGTAGAGGTACCCATGGTCTTCATCAGCTTTGTACTAAGACCCTTCTTGAAAGCAGCAATCTTATTGGCTTCAGTACTCACAAACTCAGGTGCATAACGGGATAGGTTCTGGAATGCATGATGATAATCCTTCACAGAACGATTCCCCATGGTCAAATTATGGAACTCTGTCTTCTTAATTGCCATAAGACTGGGTGGAACATAAGTTGCATGGAAGTCACGAACAAGCTGATCCCAAGTGATAGGCTGACCCTCAGGAAAGGTGTGGCGATGGTTGTTCCACCACAACCTCGCATCACCCTCAAACATGTGTGCAGCATAGGTAGCCCAGTTCCTCAGATAGCCTCAGTAAAGAAAACCTTTCTTCCATAGTGTTGATCCAAGCATCAGCCATGAATGGATCAGGGGCATCCCTGAACACTGGAGGCTTGCTGTCCATGAAATCCTTGAATTCACTGAACTGGTTAGGCTGATGATCCTGACGGCGATTGTTGTTTGCTTCAAAGTTGGCACGCAGAAGTTGCTCAATGTTGCGCTGACTTCCCAGAAACTGTGCAAACAACTGCTCAGCGGTGGGAGGAGGAGGGTGTGGTGCACCATGCGCTTCCTCGTCCTCATCACGATCACCACCACAACCATTGCCACGACGGGTGTTTGCCATCTGCATGTTTCAACCATAATATTGTCCCACTATTAGGAGCCGAATCTCGAGGGTAAACGAATAAATAGATCATGCCTTGCGAAATTAATTGAAGGAAAATTAATTCATACAATTAACCACACATGGCACAATAATTCATTTTTCCACATCACAATTTGCACTAATAATATTATGTCGAAACATCACATAGAGTCTTACAATATCCATGGTTGCCAGCACACACTAACACTGGACTTTTTACGCATAGCGACGACATGGCATTACAACAACGTGATCCAAGGTCACATCCAACTCTTACTAGCGTACCAACTACAGACACACACATAAACAAAAGAGTCGCAACAGACCACGAAGGACGACAGTCCGGCTAACACTAACCAACACACTAGTCTAGGCGCATAAGGCTACCGCACTCGACTAGGCCGCGTCACCGAGCGGGGACTCAACCCACTCTCCGTGCTTTGTCTCGCGAAGATCTCCTCACGCGGGGTGTCGATGTAGACCTCCTTCTCGTGCAAGTCCTCCCGAAGAGTGTACTGAGCAGCCCTCAAACCACGTGCCTCAGTCCGGGCTGCATCCCGCTCTCCAACTGTACGGGCCAAACTGTCTCCAAACTTCTTGATAGTGGCGTCACGTCTGCCAACTCTAGCCTGAAGCTCCTGGACCTGCTGCATGGCCAACATCTCTCTCTGGACAGCCTGGTCCCTCTGCTCAGTCATCAGTGCCAACTCCTCTCAAGCTCCTCAAGCTTCTTCTCGTACATCTCCTGTTGCTCCTCCTTCTCTCTCTCGACACGCTCCAGCTTGTCGTGCCTAAAGAGAGCAAGGTCCTCGTGTCGCATACGCCTTCATCAAGGCGAACACAACACTCTGCGCAATTGCACCGCATTACCGCCTCCCGAGGTCCAGCCACTAGTGCCATTCCTGGAGCCTGCCTCCACGTGTCAATGCGGGGGCTAGCCAGAGGAAAAACACTAGGAATGAGCCTCTGAACCTCATTAGGCAGCTCCGTCACCATCTTCTCAAGTATCAGGAAAGCAGCATCCTGAGCACCATCGAAAACAGTGATGCCCTCACCCTTGGCCGTCCATCCAGTCCATATCTCACTATGGCCCAAGGATGGCACCACAACCACCACAGAAACAAAGCCATAGTTCTTTCGGTCACCAGCGTCCCAAAGAGTACCGTGGCTCTGCCCGAAGGGTAACCAAGACGTGCGAAGCCTCCGAGGAGGAGCGTGGGCAAGCCACTCTTCTCCGAGAAAAGTGCCGGCCTCCCCGAGCGGGTGGTGGGACGGCACCCGACGCACCACAAGAGAAGCACTCCCACGGGAAGCAAGCTTGCGGTGGCGGGGTGGACGCGAACTCTTGCGAGCGGTCTGCTTGGTCCGAGCCATCTGAAAAAGAGTTTTATTATTTTTTTTTCATGAGCAACAATTTTAATAATTAAAGCAGGGAGATACGAAATCGAGACAATTTAATTATAAGGAGAGAGGAGAATGTAATGAATGACATGATGTTAACACCAAAATTTGGTCAGGAATATGACAGGTGGACCCGCAGGCGGCAGAGAGAGAGATTCGGCAAATGTATATGCGGTCGGCTAATTTCCGTGTGTTCGGCAAATGGCCAAGCGGTCGGCAACCGTTTTTCGTTTGAAGGTGAAAAGGGAAAGGGAAGCTGATCGAAAAGGGAAGGAGTCGTGATGGTCAAGGATTCCGATTATGGATAGAGTTAGCGTGTCTTTGTCTTTCCAATTTTGTTTAGATAGCTCGTAAGTGCTTAGGATTCGTGTTCTGTCCAGGGTATAAATATAAACCCTCGACCATTGTAATAAGGGTTCACAACCAATTCAATACAACCGGCTACGCGCCACCCTTCGAGTCCTTTTAGTCGAGTCGTCGAGTTCTTCGAGAGGGCCAATCGATCCGTCGACCTCCGTAAGTCCCGGCAACCTTGTTATCATGTCTAGTATCGTGCGGCGGATTTAGATGTGATGCAAGAAGTCTTGTTGCAATGCTTAGTATCATGCGGTGGATTTAAGCATTGAACCAAGAGGGTTCCGTGTTAGTCATGAGTCGTGCGGCGAGGCTAAGATTAGCTAGGAGCTAGTTATCAAAGTTTTCTTTGATTAGGTCATGAGTCGTGCGGCGGGCTAAGATCTAAGCTTAGAGGCTAGTTATCGGCTCTTTTAGATTTGGCATGATCTAATAGATTCATTAAGTTATCACGTGTTGCTTGCTTTATTTAATGTTTAATTATTTGCAACACTCTTTTGCCCAATCTAGATTGATACTCTTTCGGCTTGTTGATCATTCTTTTCATACTTATTCAATATCGAGTAGATCAAGCTCATATAGCCGAATTAGATCAATCTAGGTTGTTACGTGTTGTGGGTTCATCCACGTTATATGTAGATAAGCCTTGACAGGACCGGGTACCGTGCGGCAGATGCAGGTCTTTGGGTTACTCTAGAGCTAGTCATCCGGTGGACTAGAGATCGGTTTAATCGATAGGTTTCTTTTACATGTTACATGTTTGTTCCTTCTTCATGGACCCCGATTCGGCAATCTTGCCGATACGGTTATGCTCACACATGTAGCGAGTATTTATAGATTTGTTAGGCAATCACGTGCTTTTAGCTCTTTATTGATAGATTGTATCATGCGGTGGATTGATCTAGTAGTAAGGAGTGGTGTAAATTCATAGTGAGTGGTATCATGCGGTGGATTAGCTTGCTTGAGTTTATGCTTGACGG
Organism: Themeda triandra; assembly: GCA_018135685.1. NCBI lineage: Eukaryota > Viridiplantae > Streptophyta > Magnoliopsida > Poales > Poaceae > Themeda > Themeda triandra. The sequence goes on from JAENPR010000619.1 coordinate 281,033, forward strand.
GTTTATGAAGGCTAGACGTGCGCGAGACTAGTTGAAGTAGCCTATGCATGTATTTGTTTAGTAGATTTATATTTATAAGTTACTTATTCTTAATTATTAAGTGCTTGATGATGCTTTAAACGAGAAGTAGTTTGATATGCGTTTCACGATTCAATTTTGTTCAAACATGTCTTCATCTATCGTATTCGGCAATTTCGTTCGTTTACATTAGTTATGTACTTTAGCCGAATGAAGCGCAACTGTTGGCGAGATAGCTTCTATAGCTATATGTCGTCGTAAGTGGCTTCGGGGCCGTAAAGATGGAACTGTCTGGTCTCACCCAGCACGTTCCGGTTATGATCTTCTTGTTTTATCCCTTGTCGATTTTCAGGTCAAATCGGCGGCACGCTTCCGGATTCGACGCCGGGCACCCGATTGAAGCTAGGCTTTCCGGCTTCTTTGTGTGTGAGACACGGGGGTGGTCACATTTTGCGTCAACACACTTTTTGGCACGCCCGGTGGGACCAACTTCTCAATATAAGATGGGATCGGAAATTGACAACGATCACGTTCGAACGTGACCATGGACGAGCCGCCGCGAGCAACGCCGGATGGTGGAGCAAGCAATGGAACAATTTCAGCGAAATGTCGATGTCCTTTTCCAAGAACAAGAGTGGCGAGTGATGATCAAGCAAGCACGCCACGAGTTCTTCTCGCGGTCAATCGATGTTACTGCGACGAAGAGGAGATGCGAGAAGGTAGTTGGAGCCATCTACAAAGCTGTAGGAGACACTATGTTGAATCACAACACGGCTTTTCGGGCACCTTCCGCAAAATCATGGCTGAAACTTTTGGTCGGCGGTTGACAAACGATTTGAAGCAAGATTTGGAGAGCTTCTTTGGGCCAGTGTACTTCAACACTCAGCAATCTTCAGGGAAGTCAACTGGAGGAGATGAGATAATCGGTACAAGCAAGGATGGAGCTATTCATGATGGAAAAGAGAAGCCTCCTGTGACCGAGCAGCAAACTCATGGTCAGGTAGCTTTTGGTGCAACAACAGATATACCCGCATCGCATACAAGATTTCTCCGGTAGCAAACAGATTGCATAAGAGTATCTATGGAGATGGGTATAGTGAATTCACGATTACGGTGCTCGGATGCTTTGCCGAATCCGGGATACGGGAGTGCATCGGGAGTGCCTTCTAAGAGACGGGGAGCAAAAGATGCAAATGATGAGCTCCTAAAGCGAGAATGGCGATATGATGCGAATCAATTCGGCCGAAACCAAAGCATCGAGACATATGCATACAAATCTCCTTTCCCGAGAATGGTACAATAGGGTAGCTCTTCCACCAAGAGTTAAGCCACCAACGGATTTGACCAAATTCTACGGTCAAGATGACACCAAGTACCATTGAGCATGTCGGTAGATATCGATGCAACTTGGAGAAGCTGCTGCGATGAAGCTTGGAGGATTAGATATTTTCCTATGTCTACGACGGGGCCGGCTTTCACATGGTTTGCATCGCGGCCGGCCAATTCCATTGGTACATGGGCGAATTGGAGCAAAAGTTCCATTCATACTTTTATACGGGAACCAATGAGAAAAAGATGGTTGATCTGTGGGCTATGAGGATGAAGACTGCGAGACACCAATGGAGTATCTCCGCAGATTCGAGAAGCAAAGAACATGTGCTATTCTCGACTATTCCCGATGATCAACTCGCACAATTGGTCATTGCGGGCATCCGCCACATATCGAGACAAGCTATTCGGCATGGAGTTTGAAGACCTTGGGCGGCTTGCACAAAAGGCGACAAAGCAATGAGCAATCAAGCCCAAGGGTTCAAAAGAGATGCTCGTTTTCGGAAGAACAAGTGCAATTTGTTGACATGTATCGTGGATTTCTAGAAGAAGCATCGAATATGAAGATGAAGATGAAGTAGGCTGGCTGCAGAGTTGAGCTGGACAAAGGAGCCTACTTTGGTCGGTCATCGGTGGGTGAAGCAAAGCAAAAGGGATCCTATGATTTTGATGTCGTAAAGCGAGATAAGCTCTTTTTGTATCGGTCCAAGAGGGACGCGTTAAGGCGCGGGAAGGACATCCTATCTTTGCGCTACTGAAGGAGTAAAGGATAAGAAGTCTTGTGGATTTCATGATACAAACTCTCATCATATCAATGATTGCCGAGTGTTCGAGAATAAAGATTCGAAGGCTATTCAAGATGGACACTTAAGATTTGATGGCAAGATGAAAGTAGACAAGAACCCGTTCCCTCGAACATGGTCTCTTTCTCCATAGGCATGGTTGATGCCGGTGAGTCCAAGAAAAGGGAAAGATGAAGGTTCGACATCCGAAAGAGCCAAGGAGAGTGGTTACGTTGACCCTAATCGGCAAGTTACCAAGGAGGAAGTGCAACAAGCAGTTCAAGAATAGCCAAACGAGAGAAGGGTCGGACTTCGGATGCAGCTAAGGGAAATTGCCGAATACACGCTGATCCGAAGCGCAGGGTTACAGACGACACTTGTTGAATAAGTGGCAATGGGAAAAGAAGATGGAATATGATGAGGAACAGCAGTACATTGAAGAGGAGCGCAGGTTCATGGCAGAACGTCGCAGATATGAAGCGGAGGTGCGCCAAAGAGAACAAGAAGAGTACAGGAGAGAACAAGAGCAATCTCATTGGAACCTGTTCTTTCTTCGGATTTCTTGTTGGAATGAAGGCTTGAAGTTGCACTGCCGGGAACAATTGTCCGAATGCGGTGATCAATATTCGAGAATATAGGCAATCTCGAGTCAACCGCCGTCCCGTTCACGATAGACTTGGGATGAAAGTTCCGGAAGAACGATCGGCGCTTAAAAATAAAACAGTTTTGATGAACATCGGAGGAAGAGATTTGCGAGATCAAGCTTGGGCTCACGGCAGTGTCCATAATGCGAGAAGAGAGCTCCTACGGGTGGCAAAGAGGACAGTGGTGCCCTCCGGTGCGGAAAAGTCGAGAAGAGAAGAGTTCAGCGTTTGAGAAATCAAGAACTGAAACAGGAATTAGCCGAAAAGAAGCCAATGTGGCGTCCTAAGAAAAAGGATAATGGACGGGGTCCTTCGGGCCGATACTAACATGGTGTTCTTTATTCCATTAGAGTTTAAAGCTCCGAAGATCAAGAAGTGCAAGATGAGGTATATTCAGATTTTGATGAGACCGAATGCCGAGACTTGATGGCTCAACTTGTGTTGACTCGGCAAGCAATCTTTGACAAGCCGAGTTAAGAACCGTCATCGAAACCATTATACCTAAAAGGATATGTCAATGGCAAGCCTTTAACCAAGATGCTTGTTGATGGAGGGGCTGCTATCAATATTATGCCCTATGCTACTTTCGGGAAACTTGGTATGACAAATGAAGATTTCTTTGCATGACCGACATGATTCTTAGAGATTTTGCTTGGCAATGCTTCGATACTCGTGGAGCGGTACATGTGGAACCGATGATTGGATCCAAGACCTTGATCACTACCTTCTTTGTCATTGATGGCAAGGGGGCATATAGCATGCTTACGGGAAGGGATTGGATCCATGCTAATTCTTTGTATACCCTCAACTATGCATCAAATCCTTATTCAAAGTGGGTAGGAGATGATGTAGAAGTTGTTCAGCCGATGATTCAGTTAGTGTTGCCACTTCTGAGCCTGCTTATTGGGAGTATGACGGACTAGATTGCCTTTCGGGTAAGGTATGGAAAGAAGGTCCTGTCAATGTGTTCGACAGAGAGATCAACGGCCCGATCCAAGCGATCGGCTCGACAAGTAACTTTTAATGGGCAATCCAATCGATGGCAACAAAGGCAAAGCGGGTCGTGGTTTCATGTCGGCCGACAAGTTAGAAGAAATCAATGTTGGTGATAGCACAAAGTCAAGGCCGATGTATATCGGTGCAGATTTAGACCCAGAATATAAATTGAAGTTAATAGAGTTCTTGAAGGAGTTCAAAGATTGTTTTGCTTGGGATTACACGAGAGATGCCTGGATTGGATCGATCAATTGTTGAGCATAAGTTGCCTATAAAACCTGGATTTCGTCCCTTCAAACAACCTCCACGAAAAATTTATAAAGAAGAGGTATTGGCCGATGTAAAGAAAGAAGTTGAAAGCGATTGAAGCAAACTTTATTCGGCCATGCGGGTATCTTGAGTGGATTTCAAATATAGTGCTGTCTACAAAAAGAATGGGAAGATGAGAGTATGCATAGATTTCGAGAGATCTCAACAAAGCTACTCCCATGGATGGTTACCCAATGCCGGTTGCCGATTTACTAGTTGATGCGCGGGGTATGAAGTCATCGGCTTTATGGATGGCAATGCGGCTACAATCAAATTTTCATGGCGGTTGAAGATATTGCAAAGGCGCATTCGGATGTCCTGGCCACATTGGGTTATTTGAATGGATAGTAATGACATTTGGATTGAAGAATGCTTTGGTGCAACTTATCGAGAGAGCCATGAATTATATCTTTCATGAGTTGATCGGCAAAATTGTGGAAATTTATATTGATGATGTGGTGGTCAAATCCGAGAGACCATGAAAGACATTTAGCCGATTTGAGGAAGACTTTGGAGTGCACAAGGAAACATGGTTTAAAAATGAATCCAAATAAGTGTGCTTTTGGGGTCTCGGTTTGGTGAGTTCTTGGGGTTCTTGATCCACAAAGGAGGGATAGAAGTTGGGAAAAAGAGCATGGAAGCAATAGACAAAGTTGTTCCCCCAACTAATCTTACGAGTTGCGGTCATTCTTGGGCAAGATTAATTTCGTGAGGAGATTCATATCCAATTTATCGAAAGAGTATTGCCTTTCTCTCCATTGTTGAAGCTCAAGAAAGATCGAAATTTGTTTGGGGTGACATACGGCAAAAGGCTTTTGATGAGATCAAGCAATATATGAAGGCACCACCGGTGTTGGTACCTCCACAACTTGAAAAGCCTTTCAAGTTTGTATGTGGCGGCCGATAGCCTAACAATAGGATCGGCCCTTATGCAAGAGTTTGATGGAAAAGAGAGAGTAATAGCTTACATTAGCCGAAAATTGTTAGATCCCGAAACAAGGTATTCGGCTATAGAAAAGCTGTTTGTGTGTTTATTATTCATGCACCAAATTTCGGCACTATTTGTTAAATGCCGAATGTGTGGTGATATCTAGTTTTGATGTAATTAAACACATGCTATCAATGCCGATTTTAAGTGGCGAGAATCGGCAAATGGGTATTAGCACCATCGAGTTTAATTTAAGGTATGAGTCGGCAAAAGCGGTGAAAGGACAGGCAATTGCCGATTTTATTACTCAACATCGTGATTTATTTGTTGATGTGGTTAACATTGCCCCGTGGACATTATTTTTTGATGGATCGTCATGTGATAAAGGTGGTGGTGCTGGTATTCTTTTGATATCCCCACGTGGAAGGACATTTGAATTTGCTTTTTCAATTGAATATCCTGTTACTAACAATCAAGCGAGTATGAGGCTTTGCTTAGAGGGCTTCGGTTGTTAATAGAAGTGAAGGTTGTTGCTATTGAGGTGTTTGGTGACTCGAATTGGTGATCAATCAATTAACGGGACAATATGAATGCAAAAATGATGTCTTGCAAGGGTACCATGAACAATGTAGGGAACTTCGAAAAGCTTTTCGTAGTTACTTTGCATCATATACCCGAGAGAGCACAATGGAGAGGCAAATAAATTAGCTCAAGCGGCCTCGGATATCGGGAAAATCATGAAGTCTATACGGCGAGAAGAAGGTGCTTTCAATGGTGATCGGATAAAAGATGATTGGAGAAGTGATATTATCGGTTATGCGAAAGACCCATCTCAAAAAGTTTCCCGAAAGCTCGGGTATAAAGCCCTTAAGTTCGTACTTCTTGATGATCGGTTGTACCACAAGTCTATAGATGGAGTGTTGCTCAAGTGCTTGAGTCAAGAAGAGGCTAAGAAGATTATGTTTGAAGTCCATGAAGGAGCTTGTGGTGCACATCGGTCGGCTTACCGAATGAAGTGGATAATAAGAAGGACGGGGTACTTTTGGCCGACTATGTTGGAAGATTGCTTTGAATATTACAAAGGATGTCGAGATTGTCGGATATTTGGTAATGTTCAAAGAGCACCTGCATCTGTTTTGAATCCAATAATTAAACCTTGGCCGTTTAGAGGATGGGGTATAGATTTAATTGGACAGATCAATCCTCCATCTAGCAAAGGACACAAATTTGTGTTGCTGGCAACAGATTATTTCACCAAGTGGGTTGAAGCTATCCCTTTGAAAAAGGTCACATCAGAAAATATGATCAGTTTTGTCAAAGAGCATATAATTCATAGGTTTGGGATTCCACAGACCATTACAACTGATCAGGGAACTCAGTTCACTTCTTCAGAGTTTTGTGACTTCGCTGAAAGCATGGGGATAAGGTTGTACAATTCTTCTCCTTATTATGCACAAGCCAATGGCCAAGCAGAAGCATCAAATAAGATTATGATCAAAATTATCCAGAAGAAAATTGATGAGAAGCCAAGGAGATGGCACTTGGTCCTTAATGAAGCATTATGGGCTTACCGAATGGCTTGTCATGGATCTACACAAGCATCTCCATATGAGTTGGTTTATGGACATAATGCTATAATGCCTTGGGAGTTGCAGTCGGGATCAAGGAGAGTTGAGTTACAAAAGGACTGACGAGAAAAAAGATTATAAAGACTTGATGATGGATGAATTAGAAGATTTGCATTTGATTCGTCTTAAAGCTTTGGAGAATATTGAGAAGAATAAAATGCGCGTTGCCAAATATTACAACAAGAAAGTTAAAGTTAAACAATTTGCAGAGGGAGACTTAGTTTGGAAAACGATATTGCCGATTGGTACCAAAGATAAAGCATTTGGCAAGTGGTCACCAAATTGGGAAGGACCTTTTCGGGTTGTCAGTTGTGCACCTGGTAATGCGTATATATTGAAAACATTATTTGGAGAAGAACTCACTAGAGCCATCAATGGCGAGATATCTTAAGAAGTTTTATCCAAGTATCGAAGTTGGATCTTAATTTTGACTATGACGTGAATGTGGCATAGCCGATTGAATAAAATCGCCTTCAGAGCAAAGGAAAGAAGTTGGAGAAAGATAGCCGATGTTTTTATATCGCCTCTAGTGCAAAATAGCCGATATTGTGTGTATCGTCTTTAGAAAAAATAGCCGATACGGTTGTATCGCCTTTAGTCAATTTTTTATGGAATAAATGAACAGTTTTGATCTTATCTCTCAGCTGGTAGGTTTATCGGGAGAAGATAAAGAGAATTGGAGAGCTACGCTACAAACCGTCAAATCATGGAACAGAATCAAGATCTAGTCGGCTAAGACGTTGTTGTGCGTTCGGGAAGATTTCGTTCGGCAAGTAAGACGCAGTCGAGTTTTAAGTAAAGGATTGATGATTCAAGCAAATGCAACAGAAGAGAAATCATCGCAGACAGACAAGAGCAAGGAGAAGGCCAACATTCTTCATTTAAAATTTTATTTACAACCCGCATCCATCCTAATACAAGCTACTCCTCTTCCTCGGTGAAGAGCTTGTTGAGGACGGACTCCGGGTTGGTGGAGTTGGCCGCGGCGTCGGCGTGGTTGTCGTAAGACCCCAGGAGGCCTTCGATGCCTTCGACTTCATGGGGAGGCCCGTCCCGGAAGCCAGTCGGCATCTGAGCGTAGTCGCTCCCAGTCCAGGTGGACATCCCCGCCAAGCCGAGCGCGGCGCCGAGACGAACGCCGTGAAGAGCGACCTGGTCGATCTGACCAGGCACCGCCTCGAGACGCTCTACCACAGTCGCCCCCTGGGCGTTCACGTGGTTGGCCACCTCCGTCGCCGCCAACTTCAGGCGGTCCAGCTCTGCGGTGAGGTCTGCAAAGAAAAATTAAGTCGGATCGAAGCGGACCCGGAAAGAACAGGGATTGAAGGGCAATCGGCAAAAGCAAATACTGGTGATGGCCTCGCTCATCTGCCGGCAGTTGTCCTCCAACTCCAGCTGAGCGATCCCGAACTTCTTGGTTTCTTCACCAAGAAGCTCCATTGCCTCATCCCGCTCGCGCGATACGCGCGGCGGCGTCGTAACGGGGCCGTACGGCGGGATCTCCTCATCGTCCCGTTCCCATATCGGGACGTACGAGAGACCCCGATGAGGCCGAGGCGAAAGCCGTAGCAGCGCCGGAGCCGGGGTAGAGCCGGGCCGGAGCCGGGCCGGCGCGGGAGCAAGCGGGGCGTCAAACGCCGCGGCCGGCGCGCCGGAAGCGCCACCGGCCGGTGTCTTGATTCTCGCCGTCCTTCAAACAAGATGCAATCAAAATCGGCTAAACAAAAAGAAGAAACCGCAAAAAGATAAGTAAGACATCTCTTCTTGCTATGAGACGGCGGCCACCGCGGTTGCTCCTCCTCCGCCGCGTCCGCCGCGGGACCGGGGACAAAGGAGGCGGTGTGGGTACCAGCCCGGGCGACCCGCCTCCGGGCATTGGCGATGTACTCGCCGATGTCCCCAGTGACCCTGAAACAGATCAAGAAGAATGAGCAACCGCAAGGGGGCAAGGACTCAGATCGGGTAAAAATCGGCGAATAACACAACTCAAGGGATTGAGAAATCTCACCGCCGGCGCTGGTTGCTGCTTCCCTCCGCTTCGTCCTGGGCGGGACGCTTGTTGCGGTCTCCGCTGCCCGCCATTGGTGATGGTAGGGTTTTCTGAAGACTTGAAGATGGAGAAGAAGTGGAAGAGATTAGGGATGGTGGCAACTGCTTGTGCTTGTGTGCGAATGGTGGGAGCCGACTGGTCCTATTTATGAACGTGGGAGCCGTGGCGAAACTGAAGGAAAGCCAAGCGACGATAGGGTTTCCACACCTATGGGCCGAAATTGAAATTGGGCCAGGCCCATCACTACTGACGATTCAGTTGCCATGCGCTCGGTCGGCTAAATGGCTGATGAAAGGTATTCGGCTAAGACGGGCGCTCGAAACATAGCAGTTACATTCGGCTAATACATGCATCAAGTGAGTACAATCATGACAAGGATAGCCGAATGATGACAGAAGCAGAGAAGAAAGAGAAAAACAAAATATTAAATCAGGGGGAAGCAGAGTCTCGCTGGATGCAATACATTCAGAGCATAATATTTATAGGTTTTGTCATACAAGCCAGAAGTTTATGCATTCAAATAAGAATTGATGACATTCAAGGCGCCAATCTTGATTTTGTTGACCTCATCAAGGGCTCTTTTGTCATCAGCCTCTGAGTTTTGGATCTGCTGCAGCCTGTTCTTGATTTGCTTGGTATCTCTGACAAGAGAGCTTATCTTGGTCTTGGCAGAGTCAAGAGGTGGCAGAGAAGCGAGCTTGGCCTCGTGGGATTGAATATTAGCATCCAGTTGAGCTAGTTGAGCTGCCAGTCTTGTCCTCTCATCTCTCATACTCTGCAATTCTGGCTCCAAGGTGTCCCAGGACTGTTTGGCCGATTTAAACTCAGAGTAGAGCTCCTTGACCTGTTGCTCTCTGGTTGCCTTGTCAGTCTCCAGGATAGTCTTGTCAGACATATTTTTATGAGCTCTCTTGACAACGGCAAAATGGTCATCAAGATGAGACAAGGCGTTGATGGCGTCCTTGAGATCAGAAGGGAGCTCTTGGATGAATGGCTCTGCTATTTCCCTTATTTTGTCAGACTCCCGAGTCAGGTCAACCATATCCTTTTCCAAAAATGAGATTATGGCCTTCAGTTTAGCCTGACTCTCTGTTGATAATTGCCGATTGGAGGATACTTCATCATAATCAGCAAACTCTTCGGCAATGAGGGAGAAGCTGGCCTGTTGAAGAGCAGTATCCTGATGACAGAAGAAAATTTATTAGCCGAGTGACTTGACTCAGATAGGAAATGACTGAGGAAAGTTAAGACAAATACCTCTTCGGCAAAAGTCTGATCGACGGCCTCCTGAGTAGCATCAAGGCTTTGAGTGATTGACACGATTCTTTGTCTCGTGAATAGCGGTGTCATGGTGGTTGATATGTCTTGAATTGCCAAAGGAGCTGAATCTGGTACATCTTGTAGAAGAATGTTCCCTGTTGCCTCTCCTGGCTGATGAATGGGGATGTCTGAAACTGTTTGTTCATCAACCTGATGAGAAGGGATTTCTTTTGCTACTTCTCCTTGTTCACCTGCTTGGTCATATGTTTGGTGAGGAGAATTTTCTTCTGTTGTTTCTCCTTGGTTACCTGGGCCAAATATAATAAGATTGGTACAGAGGCAAAAGGTGAGAATTATGAAAGCAAATACACACCAGGATTGATAGGCTCATCGGCATTTGCTTGGCCAATGGAGGCTTCAGGAGAATTATCTAAGATCACCACCCTGTCGGGACTTTGAGGGTTGACACTACCTTTGAAAGATGATTATCAATTCAAATATATTTGCAGGAAGAAAATGAGGGGTCAAAAAGCATTCATACCTGAGGGGGCAGTTTAGCTTTCTTTGTTCTTGTTTTCTTGGGGATGGCAGTGTCCTTGATGGGGGAGGAAGGAGTTTTTCTTTTGAGATCCTTCAGGAGCACGGTGTCATCAGCAGGTATCTTGTTGAATGCCTTCAGATTAGGAGCATCATGCCCCGGAGCGAATGGGACCAGGCTGCCAGTATTGAACCTCTGGGGGACTTGGAGGGACAATATCCTATTCAAAAGAGGTGCTTAGAAATAGAGCAGAGACATACAATGAAAAATGGTTATAAAGGCATACCTCATCATCAGAGGAGAATGAAGGCATTAGAGCTTGACATAAAGGGTGGACTTGCGCTACGAATATATGAGAATGCCATTCCGCCACCGAGAGATTGAATGAAGGATGAGCAGCTTCAATTATTACCAGAGGATTAGGTTCATATGTTGGAAGCTTGCATCCAAGATTGAAAACTTTATTGGCCTCAATTGCATTCAGCAATGTCTCCCTGGGTCTGATTATGCTTGAAAAGTATGGCCTTGGGGGCAACTGGCCAAGTCCAAATTGCCTGGCAACCATGTTTGGATTGTAGAATTCATAAGTTGAGCTTATCATCCGGCCATGATGAAATTCTGCTGGTAGGGCACAGGGCTTGATGAAGGAGTTGAAAATATCCCTAGAATCATCATCTACACATTGACTCATAGCTAAATCTGCGGGGAGAGTTAGATCTTCATTCTCTCTATATGGAAACCAGATCAAATGATTGAATCCCTTGTAGAAGATCTTGAAAAGACGGCCCGGGTCCAAGTCAATGGTGATTGAAGATGCGGCTTCTCCATAAGTCGACAAGACTTGTATGCGGGATCTTCACCTTGAAGCATAGTTAATTGAAGGAAAGTTCGGGTTATGAAGATCAACGAGACAATTTGATGCATATATAATTGCAACCACATCGAAGGAGCCACCATGGTCCATTGACACAAGAGATTTCACGGTTCCTCATCGAACGGTGATTTGATGCATCATGTGATAGAACGCTCCCCGAGATATTTCCCCAAGGGAATCAGATTACTGCGGCCGGTTCTTCCGCCATCACTATATGATTCGAGTTGGCTCATTGGATTTACCACGAGAAGATGAATCGCATAGCCACATGTTCATGAAAGCCCTATATTCTTTATCAGACACAGGGCCAGTCGAGGCATAAGTCTGAATGTACTTGGCCCAACCTCCTCCTGATTTAACTGCATTCTGTCGGCTGTTGCTTTTGTATTTGAAAGGGTATGTTGGCTTGGTGACATTCAGACCAGTCATCATGAAGATGTCTGACAAGGTGATCGACATTGGGCCATGGCCGAAGGTGAAAGCATTGATGGCGTCAGACCAAAAGTGAGAAGCAGCTATCAAGAGGGAGTCGTTTCTTGGCATATCAGCTAGGGAGAGCTCCAGACAATGCTGAATATCCTGTGATTCCCAGAAATCACTGTTCCTGGACTGCATCCTACGGTACCAATCACGCCATCCTGTTATTGAGGGAAGGGGCCAAGTCTTGAAAGTATTCGGCCATCTATTCGGGGGGGCAATCCTAGATTTGAATGGGATCCGCAAGGTTTCTTTTTCAATAAAATCCCTCGGATTAGAGTCTCCCATCGGACCAAGGAAAAATGATCCAGGATAAGCGAGATTAGAGATCAAGATTTCGTTCTTCATTTCCTTTAAGAGATTGAAGCAAATGGATCAAAAGGGGCATATAGAAGAAGGTTCGGGGAAAGTTGCCGAATAAGTAAAGCAAGTAGGATTACCTCCAAGAGCTCCTCTTGAGTTCCGTCGCCATGATGGAGCGATTGAAGACTCCGCCGCCATTAAGCGAAGATTTGATCTTGAGGTGGCGGCTGCGGTGGTGGTTCTGACCTAGGAGGAAGGCGCTTGTGGTCAATTTCGAAATAAAACCTTTTTATCCCGAAATTGAGGGGGCATGTGTTAACACCAAAATTTGGTCAGGAATATGACAGGTGGACCCGCAGGCGGCAGAGAGAGAGATTCGGCAAATGTATATGCGGTCGGCTAATTTCCGTGTGTTCGGCAAATGGCCAAGCGGTCGGCAACCGTTTTTCGTTTGAAGGGTGAAAAGGGAAAGGAAGGCGATCGAAAAGGGAAGGAGTCGTGATGGTCAAGGATTCCGATTATGGATAGAGTTAGCGTGTCTTTGTCTTTCCAATTTTGTTTAGATAGCTCGTGAGTGCTTAGGATTCGTGTTACATCCGGGGTATAAATATAAACCCTCGACCATTGTAATAAGGGTTCACAACCAATTCAATACAACCGCTACGCGCCACCCTTCGAGTCCTTTTAGTCGAGTCGTCGAGTTCTTCGAGAGGGCCAATCGATCCGTCGACCTCCGTAAGTCCCGGCAACCTTGTTATCATGTCTAGTATCGTGCGGCGGATTTAGATGTGACACAAGAAGTCTTGTTGCAATGCTTAGTATCATGCGGTGGATTTAAGCATTGAACCAAGAGGGTTCCGTGTTAGTCATGAGTCGTGCGGCAGGCTAAGATTAGCTAGGAGCTAGTTATCGAAGTTTTCTTTGATTAGGTCATGAGTCGTGCGGCAGGCTAAGATCTAAGCTTAGAGGCTAGTTATCGGCTCTTTTAGATTTGGCATGATCTAATAGATTCATTAAGTTATCACGTGTTGCTTGCTTTATTTAATGTTTAATTATTTGCAACACTCTTTTGCCCAATCTAGATTGATACTCTTTCGGCTTGTTGATCATTCTTTTCATACTTATTCAATATCGAGTAGATCAAGCTCATATAGCCGAATTAGATCAATCTAGGTTGTTACGTGTTGTGGGTTCATCCACGTTATATGTAGATAAGCCTTGACGGGGACCGGGTACCGTGCGGCGATGCGAGTCTTTGGGTTACTCTAGAGCTAGTCATCCGGTGGACTAGAGATCGGTTTAATCGATAGGTATCTTTTACATGTTACATGTTTGTTCCTTCTTCATGGACCCCGATTCGGCAATCTTGCCGATACGGTTATGCTCACACATGTAGCGAGTATTTATAGATTTGTTAGGCAATCACGTGCTTTTAGCTCTTTATTGATAGATTGTATCATGCGGTGGATTGATCTAGTAGTAAGGAGTGGTGTAAATTCATAGTGAGTGGTATCATGCGGTGGATTAGCTTGCTTGAGTTTATGCTTGACGGGTTTATGAAGGCTAGACGTGCGGCGAGACTAGTTGAAGTAGCCTATGCATGTATTTGTTTAGTAGATTTATATTTATAAGTTACTTATTCTTAATTATTAAGTGCTTGATGATGCTTTAAACCGAGAAGTAGTTTGATATGCGTTTCACGATTCAATTTGTTCAAACATGTCTTCATCTATCGTATTCGGCAATTTCGTTACGTTTACATTAGTTAAGTACTTTAGCCGAATGAAGCGCAATCTGTTGGCGAGATAGCTTCTATAGCTATATGTCGTCGTAAGTGGCTTCGGGGCCGTAAAGATGGAAGCATCTGGTCTCACCGGCCACGTTCCAGTTATGATCTTCTTGTTTTATCCCTTGTCGATTTTCAGGTCAAATCGGCGGCACGCTCATCGGATCTAGACACCGGGCACCCGATTGAAGCTAGGCTTTGAGACCGGGTGGTCACATTTTGCGTCAACGGTTCACAAATAGTAGATTACATGTGTTATTACAATACCAAGTTCAAATCCAAATTGCGGAAGCAAATAAAGTTTTGGTTCACACTTTTGAAACGTCAACTGGTCCAACATCACATCCCACAACAACATAGAGGTACGATAGATAGATTGATCGTGCCCACGATCTACTCATCCCATACGCGGGGTAGAAGCAAGTTGGGCAATAGCCATAGAACATCTCACCATCGCAACAACAAGGGGATAAAACCACGAGTACAAGAAGGTACTCGCTAGACTTACCCGTCATAAATGAAAATAAAGTGACACCAAGGAGTATGCAAGGCTTTATAAGTGGGGTAGTGCCGACTCATTTAAACTTGAGATAAAAGATGAGCTTATTAAATAATCATTTAGTGATAAAGGACTCTCTAGCTTATCGTCTTTTAGGTTGGATCGACATCACTAGATTAGCACCTGTACTACTCCAACTCCAGGGTATGAGCAAACAATGCTATCCTATCCCTCAGGTTGAGCATACCAGCATCAACAACATAGAACCATAACCATCCTATTTTCCACAATGATTTGCGACAGTGCCGCTGCTCGGTCAAGTGTTCACTGTCCAGGAACAATGGCGATTATAATCGATTGCAAACCAGCTGGCGGGTATTCCTCACACAAACCACACTCGCTGGCCAGAGCGAGTGACAGTCACCTTGGTCTATTCGGGTGGAGACGCAGATTTCAACAAATACGATTGCACCAGGGCATGCCCGGCTACCAGGTACCTCCGGCGCGACCGGCCACTGGCTTTAATACCGCGCCTGTGGGCAATACACTCAACTCGCTGAAATTCGGCCCAAACATCCTCAAGGCTTCGCGGTCGGATGTCCGCATCCTTCCGGCTATACGTGAGGCATTGTTCAACATGATCCGAGGACGTACAAAGCCATATTTCCTTAAGTGACATCGCCGGAGTTTCCGTGGTCTAACACACCACAAACTCCGACTAGTCGTGATTTAACAAGGCCACATGGTTATGTTCTCTACACCAACCTCCATAGTATCAACCATAGGGTAGTAACCACCTACCTCGCGGATGAGGGTCAATCACCCGTCTTCTACCGATCTAGTTAAGCAGTGCTAAGCATAAGCGCGATCCTGAACTTAATAGGGTAACAGTATTCAGGTGGATCAAGATAATCATAATGCAGTAACGGTTCCAAGTCAACTCCTATTAACTTAATGCATCATAATAAATAAATGACTCAAGTAAAACATTTTGAAAAGCTTGTAGGAGTAATGCTCCGGGGCTTGCCTTTCACAAAGGAGCTAGGGTGATGGTTAGGGCACTCGGGCAAGTCGGCGTCCGGTCCTCGTCTGTGCTGCCTCTGCAAAGATCGCTCCCGCTGCTCCTCTCCTTCCGGCTCCTCGGGAACTACTGGCGTCACTCCTTCCGGCAATCCTGTATGATGCATCGTGCGTATGAGTATCGGGAATGCAATACGAAATTAAAGCGTATGATGATGATGATGATGAGCCAATCATGAATATACAAGGTAGTCAACATCATCCTAACATGTTACACCTTTTATAACCCTAATTAAACATAGCAAGGACACTAACTAACCTAGACTTCGACGATTAACCGATCATGATCGAAACAGGGCATAACAGCAACCTATAGCTAGACTGCTCAGAAAAATCTAAAAAATTACAGTAGCTAAACTAGGTAACAATAAGCCTACCATAAATTTTTCAGTTCAAAACAGTGAACCATTTATTCTATACAAAAAAGACAAGACAGCAGCAAACCAAAACCTAAAAATACTTTGCATTATGAAAAGTGTCAAACAACAGATCTCATGTGATTAACAGCTACCTATAGGCATAAAGACACCCTAGAAAAATTATCAAGCCTAACCCTTGCATAACTAATTAATTATGAATTTCCTAAACTCTAAGCAAAGCAAGCACAATAAATAAACAGGGCATTTTCTACACATGACATATATAAATAATATTTTTCATAGATAAAGCATCTCCTAACTAGAGCAATAGAACAAGATTCACATTTTTCTGATGTACCTATAATTACTTATGCATTTAACAAGATATAGGCAATTAAAGACATTAATTAAAACTGTACAGAAAAGTATTTCATAAAAATACACCAATACCCTACATGCATAAAGCTCCTCATAAGAAAAATATTGACATTTGAATCACCCAAAATGGACCTATAAATAGGGAGATATGATTTTTGGAAGAATTAACACATTTTATGGAAATCATTTTTAAAACCGGAAAAGACCTAAAATGCTACGCGCACCCAGGGTTTTCCCCCGCTGTGGCTAACGCACGGGCCGCGCTGCTACGCGTACCCCGCGTGGCGCACACGGGCGCGCACTGCACCAGTGGCGCTGACGGGTGGGACCCGGCCAGCGGGCCCACCTGTCGGCCGCCCGGACGTAGGACCTCGCCGTCGGCCGGCGATAGCTCGCCGACGGCGACGAGTCCGGCGACGCGGGTGGTACCGGCGTGCTCGTAGCGACGGCGCGGACACCGGCATGGTGAAGATGAGGCCTATAGCGCACTAAAGCATCGGGCGGAGCGAATGGCGCTGTGCGGCGGCGCGGCTCGTCGGCGGGACGCCGGAGCGGACCACGGCGGCGCGCTTGGAAACATCTACGGCCTTGGCTAAGCCCAGGCGGAGCTAGAGCACGAGCTAGAGCATGAAAATGATGGCGGACGCGCGTGGACAACGGCGCCGAAGAGCTCGCCGGAGCTCGGCTTCCGCGGCGGAGAAGAAACAGACCAAATTGGTCACTACCTTGGCTCGATTCGAAGCAAGGGCACGCGGCGAAGGTGGAGGAAGGCGGGGCGCTCACGGTGACACGCTCAGGGGTGAAAATGGATGGGCGAGGAGGCGGCTAGCCGGAGCGGCTCCCGGCGGCTACCATGGCGGCTCCGAGGGAGCTCGCTGGGGCACGGGGGAGGAGGAATTGAGGTGGGGTGAGTGAAGTGGGAGACGGGGCGGTCGTTTTAAGGGCGCGGGGGCGGTCCAATTCGGACCGGGAGGGGTCACGGGCGCGAGCGGCTTGGCGCGGCGTCCATGGCGGGCGCGGCAGCGTCGCTGTGGCGCTGCAGCGGCTCAGCGGCGGAACGGGGAAACGAGGAAGCGGAGCGTCGCTGCGAGGTGCTCGAGTGTCTCGGCATGCCCGTTGCGGTGTCGTGGCTCGCTTGGCTGCTCGCGGCGTGCGGGATCGCGGCGGCAAAACGGGCGGCGCAGCAATGGCGGCAGGGCGCAGCGAGGAGGGGCAGAGCGGCGTGGGGGACAGAATGGGCAGTCGGGTGCTCGATTCGGGAGGCATCGAGTCGACAAGGCGGGCAGTCGGGGCGCGGGGCCGAGGCGAAACAATGCGCTCTGCGGCGTCGGGCGTCGCGCGGCGGCCGACGGCGGGGGAAGGGAAAAAGATGATGACGGGTGGGGCCCGGGTGGGTCCACTTGGTCAAAATGAACTAGAAAATTTTGACTGCTCATATTTTCAAAATTACTGCGAATTTGAATATGGTCCAAAAATGAAAGTTTCTCAAAATCAAAAGAGGAATAACTTTCATGTAGAAAGTTTTTGCAAAATCGGCCTAGATTTGAAAATGAAATTTTGGGTCACATAAAATACATTTAAAATTGATTTTTAAAACTGTTTTTGCCATTTTTGAAGCCCTTAAAGTCATTTTCATGAATTGGGGTCAAAACAAAAGTTTCTCCAAATAATTTTCTCTACAAACTTTGTTAAAGCTCCATTTTGAGAAAAGCACCACAAATAGGACTTCTAGAAATCATTTGAAATCCCTATTTTGCATTTTTAAAACAAGCACTCAAATAATTGCTACAAAAATGCAATAATGATGCTAATGTGATGATCATGCTCATGAGATGCAAGATTTGGCTAACCCTAAACTGGAGTTGTTACACTCTGGACGCTCCCGATGTACTCGCCTGATAGAGTAGACGAACAGTGCAATCCTGGAGCACGATGCGGAAGCCGCCAGTCTTCTCGACCACGACCTCCTCCCTCCTGTTGTCGATCTTGAAGATCATGTACCGCAGGTCCCGCTCGCTGACCGGAATCGCTGGGCGCCGCTAGGCCTCTCCTCCTGCTCCGTGTGGTTGCCGCCAGGAGTTGTCGTCCATCTTGAAGATCACATCCCGGTGGACCTTCCTCCGTTCTCCATCTCCCGACTCCCGCAGCAGGTTCCTGCAGCACATCGACAGTAGCGTGTGGTCGCCGCCAAGAGGTGTCGTCAATCTTGAAGATCACGTATCGGTGACCCCTCCGTTCTCGATCTCCCGCAGTAGGTCCTGGCGGCACAACGTTGCGCCTCTGTCGAGCGAGAGTGTGGTCGCCGCTAGGAGGGCTGCCGTGCCGAGGACAGGAAGGAGACGCGGGGATCGCGGGGGCAGTCACGGCGCGCGGTGGATTGTGGTTTCAAATTTCAAATTTGTTTCGTGCCTGATCTAGCGGCGACTGCATGAGGGGCGGGGGCGTCTAACCGCGGCGATGGGATTTTAGGAGAGGGAGGGTGAGGACGTGGGATGAGGGTGGGAAGCCTGCCATGTGGGGTCACGGGGTGACATCCAGGCTTCCCACTCTTTTGGAAGAATCCAATTATAGTATAGATAGATAGAGATCTGATTTAAATAGAATATATATATAGGTCCTTAGCAAATATAAATAGAAATAAATGAATTTAGACATACAAGTATAAATAGAACAGAGATATAGATATAAATCGTATATATCTCTAGATTTTATTTATATCTATAGATAAAGATAGAGATAAAAATAGAATAGAGATATATACACACATTTGATAGAGATATAATAGTTATAGGTAAAATAGAGATATACTATATATAGGTCCGTACCAAATACAATTAGAATAGTACTGAATTTATATCTATGGATAGAAATATATTAAATAGAGATACAAATATCGATAATAAATAAAGAGACATACATATATTTGATATAGAGATACAATAGATATAGGTAGAATAGAGATATACTTGGGTTAAAAAATATATTCCAAAGTGTAAGTCATTCCAAGAATCTTGTAGGGTTAAACACTAAAGTTATAGAAAAAATTATAAAGATTTGTGACATCAAATCGGTATACTATGGAAATATAATTAATAAAAAAAATCCATTGATACTTAGTGGGCATTTCTAATTGCTATTGTCTTATCATATAAATTTGATTGAAGTTAAAATACTTTGACTATTCAAGATTGTTAGAATGACTTATAATTTGAGATGGAGAGAGTAGATAGAATAGAGATACAGATAAAAAAAAATTCAAATCTAGCCGCAGAATACACTACTTGTGTTTGAAAAAAAAAAGGTAGCCCAACAATATTTATTTGTCTCTTCCCCTTCCCCATCCCCTGTTCTCAACCCACAACAGAAGCTGTCGCGACTAAACTTGGTCAACACTGTAAGCTGATTCAACCCAAAACAGAAGCTGGAATGGTATCGCCTAACAAGAACGTATGACAGACATTCCGCTGCCAATGGAACAGATATATCCGAGTAATTTTCTTTACTGATCTCGATCAGCGCAGGCGGCAGGCATGCTGCATCAAGTCAACAGTACAACAATAGCCGGAGTGATCTCCACTAAAATTTCAACAACAAAATGACAATTCAAAAACAACCTAAACGTAAGAGTAACTATATCCTTTTTGGCACGGCTGTAACTATTACTATTTCCTTTTATTTGAAGTGCCGTAAAGTGACATGGTACAACACGAGAGAACCAAAACCTGTTGGTGCTTTCTTCTGACATCCTCGGTACAGCAAATTTGCACCCGAGAAGAGCAACGGACATTCTCAGTGGTAATCATGCTAGACCAGTAGATTGGTGAACATTGCCAATGCTGGATAGTAACTCCCAACCACACAATCTTTTTTTCTCTAGCGATATGATTCATAACACAGAATCAGCTGTATCCAAAACATTCTGTAAGAAGCATGCCTTGGCAGAAGAGTCGGTCAAAAACTGGCCCAAAACTGCAATTGTTGCCGTGTTGCTCCTTATTTTCTCTATCCCCCTTGAGATCATGCAAATGTGGTTGGCCTCAACAACCACCATGGCCCCATTGTGTGAAACTGAATAAACTGCTTCAGCTATCTGCCTTGTCATCCTTTCTTGAACCTGAAGCTTGCACCCATAAAAATGAACCAATGCCTGAAAATGTGACCGATCAATGCCTTCACCGCTTCCATTGTCAAAGTACCCTATGTGAACTACTCCGTAGAAGGGCAGAAGATGGTGCTCACATTGAGCACAAAATGGCAAATGCAGCTCAGATCGGATTGCTCCATGATCAGTTGTGCCTCCACCTGGCCTCTCATATAAGCTTACATTACTAAGTGTAAATCCATTCAGCTTCACATCTAATAGATTACATGCTCTGAACTTCATTAGCCACTGCACATAACGCTGAGGAGTGCCTAAAAGCTCTTTCCTGAGAGGGTCCTCTCCAAGTGCTAAGAGCATTGAGGTAACAGCAGAAACCATGCCATTAGTTGAGCTTTTCTTGCAGAGCCCATTAGACACTGGAGCCTCATGAGACCTTAAGGGGCACCAAGGAATAGAGACAAAATGGTCCTCAGCCTCCATGTCTATGCCCCTAAGCTTAAGAAGAGCCAGGAAGTCACTCCAGAAAGTGCTACTTTCACCCTCAAAAACTCCAGAGCGAGATGAATGTGAAGTTCTAATCCAGCCTTGCAAAGTCTTGCATTCCAAATTTTCTGGCAAAGGAATGTGCCAGCACTGCAGAGCAACAGCCACACCAGCAGGTTGAATGCTAGCATGCAGTGCACCACAGACTTCATTAGCTAGTCTTTGAGGGTTTTGCAACCTCTTGGCGAAGACATCAGATACTCTGGAAAGCTTGCTTAACCCAACAACCCTTCCACCTGAGGGAACATACCCAACATGGCACTGTATGCTGAATGGAAGCAAGCATGACTCACAGTATGAGAAAAGTTCAATATCTCGAACAACTACTTGCCCGCCAGTTCCACCAGCAGACCCAGTCCTTTTGTCCACACCAACCTCTGGAAACAGAGCACCCTGCACAATGTCCTTTACTTTTTGCTTGTAACCTGTAGATTTAGATATATGTTAAATACAGATCAGGAAGCAATTGAAAGAAAAGTAGAGACGATGAAAAAGAACCAAAACATCTTCATTAAGACAAAAGGTTCTGCAAAAAAAGAAAAGAAAACAGGAAACACATTCGCACAGATGTCACTCTTTGCGAAGCTATCATCAGAATAATTATGGTGGTGCACCACTCAAGCAACATGTGATTTTTTTCTCGTATTACATGGTGAGTGTTAGTCAATTTACTAGCAAATTTTCGGTACACCTGGTGCCAGTGCGCCAGAGTAACCCAACGTGGCTTCACCCCTAATGGTATAAACAGTTCTGTCTCCTTGAATTTTTCCTTTTTTTGAGCGAGTTCTGTCTCCTTGAATAAGAACACCATGACAACCTCTACTACACATGACTTTCATGGGAAGAGATTATCCAGATTTCACATGATTTTTTTAGTAGAATAAGAATGTTGCGGTTCATGTCAGGAATTCAAGACATAATCAACTTTCAGACGAGATTAGCACAAATGTTGAATTTTAGACTGCCAATTACTCCCATGTGAAGAATCTTAAAGCACAGAAGAAAAATTTATTGCCCTAACAAATGCAGGATATATCAGCTCCAATGTGAGGTTGGGCGCATTGGAGAACAATTTCTGGTTGATCAAATTATTCAATTACATTCAATTTGTAATTTTATAGTACCAAAGACACAGGGCTTCTTAGCAGCTAAAGCCTACAGCAGAAGTGTAGTAAATTAAAAAGCTTGAATATGTCAAACTTCCAGCCGTTTTCAGCTTTGGAGAAGAAGCAGAAGCTACTAACCTAACCTTGGCTTGTTTGCTCAAAGTTGCAATTTATACTGGGAGAGTGAGTTAAGCTCTTAGCAGGTCCACATTTTTATAATTGATGAATACAAAAGCCAGTACTTATTTCGAAAGAAACAAACAGTAATCAAAATACCAAAGCCAAGTGCAATGTTCTGGCCATGTTGTGGCTTTACCATGCTGCAGGTCCTATTGAGGGGGTCCAAAGAATGCCCGTGAGGCGGTGCGGCACTTTGGCAAGGCTCCTGGCGTGCCGCACAGCCACACCAAGCCAGATGGGCACTCCAAGGGAAGTAAGTAAGAGAAGGCTCATGGCAGGAGGAACAGCAGTGGATTCAAGGTTTAATAAAGTTGTTGTCCTTTTCCGTGTTGCCATCAGCACGGTGCAACCGTTCTGTTTGATCAATTGACAGTAATTAGTAATCACTTTCTACCGAGAGTAGTAGCACAATTTGTTGTCCTGGTTTGAATTTTGAAAGATATTTGAAGGATTTCATCGCCTTATCTACTGGTTACTCGTTGAGCAAGAATACAATGTTCTGTTCCACCTCTTATCAGAGCCTTGCATCTTAAATGTTCTATGATTGGAAGTGTGTTGTGGGTTCAGTTCTGTGACCTTGATGCTTGAGGTCATATATACATGGTCTTGTGATTTGGGGCGATTGCTGTGTTGACGTTCCATTTGTCATTTTTGTGAAAGCTCTGCTAGCAATCGTCTCCGCGTTCCATCTCAGCTGAATGTAGTCTACTGCATCAGCTGGAAAGGTGGCTTGGCCTTTTGGGATCTGAAAATGAAAATGGCTTACTCGTCTCTTCAAGCTAAAATATACGTGCCTTTTGGAATCTGAATAACAAAAATTGCTAACTCATCTAAGCTAAAATACACGATTCTTCCATCATCTCGTTTTGAGAGCTAAAATAGCTGTCAATGGCCATTACAGGACTAGAAAAGAACATGACAAGTAAAAAGTTCTCATGTTTCAGATGAGGACATATAATAATGTATAAAAAGGTCCCCACTGTCTAGTGGAAGACATCAAAGAAAAAAACGCAGAATGGGGTTCTTTCAAATACTACTACAGGTAACTCTTAATTCTTCGCCTGTAGTGAAAAATGATTTTCAAAAACTTGAAAAAAAAAATGAAATTAATAGAAGATCAATTTTAAACACACCAGACCCTATCTCAATTAAAGACCATTCAATGAACAAATTTATCGATGTTCTTACTCATTCTGAGTTAGTCATTAATTCCAAGACCCTTCAGAATTCATGAATAAGGAAATACATAATAATACCATAAACAACTAGATGTCTATATACATCTTAAATCAAGAATGCTCATATAAAATAATAAAAAGTTAGTGTAAGGGAGATTGGTAAAAAGAAATCAGAGGAAGTGATACTGCCTTGAAAAGGACTACACTAACTTTGGGGTGGGTGGGTGTGTCACGTGCCTTGGGGGCGGGGATTCAACTCAGAAAATCTCTAATGATCAGTAGCTGGTTAAGTTAGTGAAACTGAAGAGCGAGAAAGGGACAGTACAACTTTAAAATTACAGCAACAAAGCAATACAACTAAATCACATTAGTAATTTGTGTCAGAACTCAGAAGTGCTTATGTTCTTAATAGTAGAGGGAAAATGGCCATGGGAGTGGATGAGCTAGTGGCTTATGTTGAGATTTAGCATGTATGATTGTATGAAGTCTT
Organism: Themeda triandra; assembly: GCA_018135685.1. Lineage (NCBI taxonomy): Eukaryota > Viridiplantae > Streptophyta > Magnoliopsida > Poales > Poaceae > Themeda > Themeda triandra. Next base: position 304,870 of record JAENPR010000619.1, read on the forward strand.
CAGTGAAGGACACAATAAATAGTCAATGACTATTTAGTGGCAAGTGAAGTCCCCACACATCACTATCCTAAGCCCTCCACTGTGGTGTGGCTCCTGACAAAAAGCACAAATACACCACAGCCATAACGGTTAACTATGAAATTCCATAATGACATAGCTTGAGCTAAGCTGGACTAGAAACCAGAGGACACTGATAAGGTTCGCAGCAAGATTAGCAGTCTCTAAGACTGGACAGAGCACACTAGCTCATCTTAGTAATAACAGTGAAACAGCCACCAACCTGGGTCCTCTATGTACTCGCGTCAAAGAAGCGTTAGGTGGTCGACAGCTAATTGGCTTGTCATTTGTCAAACACCAGAACCGAAAGCGTGAAAATCTAAAATCTAGTAGTCTGACTAGTGAAGCCTTACCAGCACGACCTGACTAAGACAGATGCCAACGACCACCCACACCAAACTGCACAGCACTCCCACGATGGAATTTGCCAGGGAATAATAATCCCAAGGTTCATCGGGAGCACCAAGCACACATCTCGTCGCGAGATCCGAACAAAACCATACGTGCTCAAATGCCACACGGCGTTGTTATTCCCTTCTCCACCCAACTGAGCTCTAGGCACTAGCGTGGTGTACGCTGAGGAGCACCGCTCCACGACGTCAGGACAGCGGCGGATCAGGGAGGGCGCCATTTTCCACGCAAGAGCACGGGTACGGATCCACGAAGTCAGGGGAGAGGGGGAAGCGGCGGGTCCGCCGTACGTACGTACCTCGGGTGCCGTCGCGGAAGGCCTTGGCGACGCGCTTGGGCGTCCGGCGCAGCCCCTCGCGGCGGTCGTCCTCGCCGAGCCCCAGCAGCAGCGCGCGCACCGCCGGCTCCATGGCGTCGCCGGAAGCCGCCGCGGCGTCCCCGGCGAGCAGGCCGAGGGCGTCGCTTTCCGCCTCCACCTCCTCCTCGCACGCGCACGCGGCGGCCGCGAGGTAGGCCTCCTCGAGCGCTCCCATGGCGGTGGCGGTGGCGGTATCCACTGCCCGCGGCGACTATTATTAGGACGGGAGGCGGCCGCGAAATATTGCAGCGACGAGGGAGCAAATAAAAGGAATAATAAAAAGCGAGGGATCGATAGGTGGACCGAACTGCGTAGCGACGAAGCGATGGGGTGGGGCTGGGGCGTGGGAGCGGGTGGACGCTGGATGGCCGACGGGGCCCGCCTCGAGATGTGTGTTGGATCGGATCCACTCCCGTCGCCGCCGCCACGCCGACGTCTAGACTTTTGGACTTTCGGCCTCTGGTTGGTGGAATGGGCCAAGTCCGAGATTTTGTGTTGGTGCCCAAATAAGGAGAGCGCCGAGCGGATTTATATAACGGGAAAGATGGGCCCACCAGGCACCAGGAGAGGAAAACGGGCCCGCGTTACGGTCAGCTCGACGAGGAAGACGGGCCCAGCACGTGGTAGGCGACGAGGAAGACGGGCCCGGCACGTGGTAGGCGTGGCTGCGTTTTCCTGGAGCGCGGGGTCCAGCGGCAGCGAGAGTAGCAGGGGGGCGCCGGGTCGCTGTCCCCATGGGTCGCGTGGTGGTGATTGGTGACTCCGAGTCGCGACCACGCGCGAGAGCCGAGCGGATTTTTTTTAGTTGAGAGCCGGCGTCCCAGCAAAATAGGAGGCTATGTACCAAAAACTAAGTGGAGGCTTAATCTCTACTACCAAAACATGAAAATAATTATCATGTATTACTTTTATTGCAAAAGTATAGAGGTATAGAAGGATCGTACGATTTTATATTCCGATTCATATGCTTTAACCTACGTCTACGTGGTAAAATGAGGTGTGCAGAGTTGTGTGCTCGTGGCCTCCATCTCTATATCTTCGATCTAGGATTGAGACTAGATCTTGAGCTACAACGAACCACGACGTTGATAGCAAATACAAAGAAAATAGGAAGGCAAAACGATGAAGCCTACGTGAAAAAGAATCGGAATTGTTACGGCCGTTTTAATTTGTATCCCAAACAAAGTAGCATCTCATGGTGAAGTCGTGAACTATATTTTGTAGAAGAGTGCGCGTTTATGAGCCAAAAAATACAGCTATTGATGATTTTTTAATTAAATGAAGACCTATAATTACTATACATACTTAGAGTACTTAGTAAAACTTGAGGCCTCATAATTTTGGAGGCCTTGTTCCGTTGCACAGCCTGCAAGGGCTTAGGGACGCCCCTGAACGTCTAAGCTACTTATGCATTGTTATAGTTATCCTAATATCGTCACACCAATCCAAATAAATATCCGTTGTTGATTTGTTATCGTCATATGTGATATGATGACGCCTAAAATATATGCATTGCTATAGTCATGTCGCCCTGCCAATCCAAATCCAAATCAAATATATATCTAAAAATAAAACATCTTATAGTTTGGTGTGTTGAGAGTAGTAGGAAATGGATCCAAATAGGGACCAAGAAAGATAGGGAGATCCATGAGAAAGGATGAATAACGTTAGTTCAAAGTAGAGGTAGAACAATGTTAGTTGAAAACAAAGGTAGCATAAGAAGAATTAGTCTAGAGTGTAACATGGGAAGTAAAACTACAAGAGCAAATTAAAGTCAAGAATAGAGTTGGGCACATTTACACCAAAAAAAACCTAACTCAAGTATCGATTTGTTCGGTTCTAGCTTTGTTTTTCAGTGGAAATTAAGTTCAAGCCTCATTGTCGACTTTGGTTTCCGGCTCCAATCGAACCGAGAAATTGAAGGAACCAAACCTACGAAGAGCACGGAGGAACCATTCCCATCCAGTGCAGCTATCCCAACATTATCCCCTTCTTCATGTCTTCGACACCAGTGAAAAACATGGACAATTTGCGGCAGCCAAGAAATTTTTTGTACACAAAAACCAGCAACCATGCTTATTGTATGAATTAAAGTGTGCATAGAAACAATGCATATCTAAGATTTGATGCCATATAAGAAACAATGCATATCTACCGAATGCCCCAGTACTTTTTACTACTCTCTGTTTAAAAGGTACGAATTTTTATATCCTAGTATAGCTTTTGATAGTTGTAAATATTTTTTGTAGTATAGTGTATTGGTTTTTCTACCCATTGTTCTTACTTTGAGACGGAGAGGTTACTACTAATAAAGATTTAAAAATGTTTATTATTTTCTACCAAAAAAAAAAAAGCAAATCCAACGCAAGCAGGGTCGGATCCACGCCCCGGGCTGCCCGGGCTGTAGCCCGGGGTGTGGCCACAAAATCTCCATAGTATTTCATGTTTCACTACTGGAAACTTAAAATTTCCTGTCGGTAGGTGACCCACCGACAGAAATATAGCAATTATCTGTCGGTTATCGCGATACGAGACGGGGAAATCGAAAAACCGACAGAAAAATAGCAATTATCTGTCGGTCATCGATTATTCTGTCGGTCCATAATAGCACCGACGGAGAAATCGATTCGGGGTCTTTGCGTGCGCCGCCTGGACGAAAAACGGTGCCCAACGTGGGCCGGGCCGCGATGGCCTTTCGGACGAGGCCCAAAAGGTGGAGTGTGTTCCCCACGCGGATATATAACCCGCCTCTAACCCTAGCCGTGCTTCACCATCCCCACTCGATTCATCCAGCCGCCGCCGCCGGTCCACCTCTCGCCACGGCGCAGCTGCTCCTACTCCTCCTCAGTTGGGGGCGAGCAGATCTGACGTCGTGGCATCCTGATTCGGTGGCGATGGCTCATGGTCCACGGCGGCAGGTTTGCATCCACGTTCGTGAGCTCGCCGGGTCACGCAACCAGCGCGAGGCCGTGGCAGCACGTATCCGCTCCAGTGGCGGCGGCGCTGTAGATCCGGTGCCTGGTGCAGTCCCCTTTGCCAAAATCGCAAGGTACCCAATCATGTGCGCTTGTTGCAGCATCGTTTTTCAGTTCATGTATTCATGTACCAAATCCTATCTGGTTATTGGGTGGTTTGTCTTCCTTTAGATCCCTAATCCTGTGCCAATACATGTAGTTGTGGAGGATGAGGGACGAACGCAATCATTTGTCCATGGTGCGTCAAGGACAAGGTGCTGCTCATCCGGCGGTCACAGACAAAGGTGCCGCAAAAAAAATAGTTTTCTTGCTTTGAGTGCCTTGCTTTCAGAGTTTATGTTCTGTAGATATTAGATGAATAGATAGATACATCATACTCTAAGGTTAATGGCTTTGTGAAAGTTGAGAAAATCATTGTGTAATGAAACAGCAGGTTTCATAAACATAACTAGTAGGTTTGCAATTTGGTAGATCTGATGAAAGTTACCCCATGCAAATTATTTTTCATTGTGCAGTTTAATATATTTGGATGCTAAGAATATATACTCATGGCTTGTTTCTATTTGTTTCTATTGTAGCAGTTTTGCAGGAGCAGCAGCAGATCAGCAGGAGAAGCAAGTTTATTGATGAACAAGTTCAGGTGAAATTCTGCTCTTCCAATTTTAGTTTACCAGCAGCAGTTCGGCATCTGCTGTGTTACTGGATGGCTCAAGTGAAGTCTAGAATTACTAAAAGTCTCAAACTCAAAGCAAGGTGTGCGTGATCTATTGAGTGTATGTAGGGATATATTAATGTTCTCAATGTTCTATAGGTCTAGTCAATGTGTGAAACTGAAACTGTGCAGATTTTTCTATCCTCATTTTTTTCCCCTTCTGGTGCTCCAGTATGTGTGCATAGTGCCATAGTTCCTAGGCAAATTCAGTGGGCAGATTTTATTCACTTTGTTGATATACATATCAGTGAGAAAATTTTCCTTATACTTGTACAAGTTACGTTGAACAAGGATGAAACCTTGCTAATGCAAGTTTTCTTTATACTTCTGCAGGTCTTGTTCTAACAAGGATGAATTGAGCAATATAGGCTATCTCAGTGGCATGAAGATTAGCTTAGATTAGAGTAGACAAGGATGAACCGAGCAATATATCCTAACTCAGTGGCATGAAGATTAGCTTAGATTAGAGTAGATTATTACCATTGAGGCAAAGTTGGTTTGTGCCAATTTACTTATGATACTTGCAACTATTGGTGCCATTTTTTAGCAAGATAATTTATCAACATGGATTGGTTCTATACTAGTAATTTGAAGAATATAGCCATGTGTGCCTTTGCAGTATGATCTCCAGTATACTAGTAATTTGAAGAATATAGCCATGTGTGCCTTTGCAGTATGATCTCTTCAGTGAATTTTCTTGGAATATAAACGATTCCAGTTAAATATGAGATTATGTTTGTGGCTTTCAATACTAATGGAAATGGATTAGTATTTTTCTGTAGGTTGATTAGTATTTTTCTGTCGGTCAAATGGTGTCCAAGACTGATGGCTGAAGATTTTTCTGTCGGTAGCTGAAAAATTTTCTGTCGACGCAACCACCGACAGAGAAAATGGCTAACCGACAGGGAAATTAGTCAACCGGCAGAAAAATTGTATTTTACTGTCGAGCTATTGCTGTCGGTATTTTCTGTCGGTAAACCGACGAAAAACTGTTTTCCCATTTTTTTCTGTCGGTATTTGCTATTTTCCTGTCGGTTTTAACCCGACAGGAAATTTTCGGTTTCCGTAGTGTTTTTAGCCTAAATTAGCTTATAAAATATGCATGAGAATGCATTTAGCCCTACCCCATGCAGCTCAAAAACCCCTTACGATATTTTTAGCACCCCCTTGCTTGGTGTTTTTGGATCCGCCACTGAACCCAAGGGATGGTTTTACAAGAATATTGCCGATTCTGGGCACTCCCTGCCTCTGTAGTCTGTATCTGTGTTGCTCTCACCCACTCCCTGCCTCTATAGTCGGTATCTGTTTTGCTCTCACCCACCACTTGCTAGGACCTAGGAGACCGTCTCGGACCTCGACAATCTTTCATTCTCCTCTCCGACGAGAACAGCAGCGGCGCCTCGACAATCTTTCCTTCTCCGGCATGAACAGCGCGGCGCCTCGACGACAATCTTTCCTTCTCCGACATGAACAGCGCGGCCAGTCCCATGTCATCGCTCGCCGGCCGGCCGGCGCCTCCCCGGACGCTTTCGGGGTTCTGTTGATGCGGGCTCGCTGTGGTCTGAAATTCCTAAGCTGTTTGACCGTCTATTTTGATTTCGGCGGTCTCCTCTGCAGCTCCGCTCGCCAGTCAAACCATCAGCATTCAGCAACATGCATGGGGTTGGAACTCAACGCTGCTTCCCTCCGGAGTACACTATATCGAATCTAATGCAAAATCCTCCCTTTCGATAATCTGGCACGAAATCCAGACTCTTTTTAATTTGTTTCTAGCTTATGAATCAACATGCTTGCTGCCCAGTTGCAACCTGACGGCGAGCCAGCCAGCCGTGGAAGGAGAGGCCTCCGGCGGTGGCTCGAAGCGCGACGGCAGGCCTCGGTGGCGAGGGCGACAACAGGGGGAAAGTGTCGCTGCCGATGCAGCACAAGCCTGACGAAACTGAATGTGATCGGCATTGGCATGCGATCGGTGACGGCGGGAAGCAACAGGCTTGCTCCTCGCGGCTATTTTAGATCCAATGCGATGGAGGCATCGTATCTGAGATAGGAGTACGCGGGAACACAAGACGAATCCTGGATATCCGTGAGAGAGCCCAGAATCATGAACCAAAACAGTGTTGTGTGGCATTAGCATACTTCATTTTGCATTGAGCGAAATTGCACGAGGATCTGTTCTTGGGGAATTTATAATTCTCTTCTCCTCTCAAAATACATAGATAGTGATAAACAAGTGCTAAGATACATAGCTCGAGATAAATAAGAGCAGCTTGCAAGTTGCAATCGTCAACGAAAGCACATACAAGATTATCGCATCTAGTCCTAATTAAAGTGTAGTTAAACAAATAGTGGTAGCGGCACTGCTCTGTTGCTGCTTCCCTCGGACTGGAAGACCTGAAAGCGCACATACATGCACAAGTAAGCCATTTGGAGTAAGAAAAGCTCCTATAGGATAGAAACAAAGCACGAGAATGTCTACTAGCACGCAGAATGGAAAGGTGAAACAGTAAATAGATAAAAGATGCTTACAAATTCTGTTAATGATCAGAGATCGAATTCTACAGGCAGGGTGATGTTCCTCGTGATATGTCCCAGAAGATCATAAACTTCAAGCTATAAGAACCAACAAAACATAAGCTTAATACTTTTTTGTTATCTTCAAATAATAATAAATGTAACCCAACAATGTATATTGCATATAACTTCAAGCATACCGTGAGATCAGTTGTGGAGCTTGAATCGATGTTTTTCTCCAAGAATTTCCAACCAAGAGAGAGAAGATAGTCTTCCAACTGCAGACAAATTGTGAGCATGTTGACAATACTTATGCCTAGATAAAATGACCTATGAATATCAAATATATTTTTTAATTACCTGAGGTAGAGTGTGAGAACGCAGCCCATCAAATGAAACAATCACATCACCATATCTAACGCCAAGCCTCTCAGCAGTAGAGTCAGCCTCTACCTAGATATATCACAAGAGTTTGTCGTGTTAGTCTAAATTGCATTGCACAGAGTGAAAATAATAATATAGTCATACCTCATCGACGATGTAACCACTGTGGATGTTGTGATCATGAGAGATCACCTCCTGGAGTGACACCTCCAGCAGCTCCACTGTCCTTAAGCGCAAACCATGTGCAGGTCGAGCAATCCGACTGAAATAAGTTGGATTAAACTAATCACATATCAAATTCAAAATAGGCATAATGTCAAGCCTAAGATAACAATTCCATATGATCGGACCATTGTCACTTAAATGATACCTTATCTCAAGGATATATTCGATTCATCTAAAAAATATATGTATTTCAAGTAGCAATTGTTTTTTTTGAAGAAACTGGAGCAAAGCCCCTACAGTAGATTTATTGCAAACATAAAAGAGATACAAGTGCAATTGTTGCTATTAATTTGTGGGTACAACAGTAATCATGACAGCTCTTTTCTCGCATTGGACTTTAATTTCAAATGCCATTAAGCTCCGAAAAATATTCCCAGAACACAATCGTTGGACAGAACCTGCTAAGGTTTAGCAATTTAGTCTAGATATGTACCATTAGTATACTATATGTTGATTCCAATATATTGTACTCTCTGCGTTCTAAATTATAAGATGTTTTCACTTTTTTTTATACATTTCTTTTACTACGTACATAGACATAATGTATATATCTAAGTACCTAATAGCTGATCCAGGCTAGCGCATGTTTGGATGACAATAATGCCACCACAACCAGCTTTCCTGTCTTCCTAGTTGTGATGTTGTCATCCCACATATTTTCCAAGCTTGGTAGTATGTGGGGTTCCATTTTTACATTCAATACAAATGACGAAAACATATATGTTTCATCATGGAGTAAGTTGATCAGTAAAGTACTATCAAATACAAACTTTTAGAAATAAGGGATGAGTTGCAACAGTACTGCATATATAACCCAGAGAGTGTAAATATCGAGACTAATTTAAGTTAGGTGTTATGGCATTAACCAAATTACATCAATGCAATGAAAAAGGGGTTAACAAACCTGAACTTCAACCACATTTCAATGCATGTCATGATAGTGGAAATGGCAAGAATACTAGGTTTCAAGCTAACAAATGCCATCCCAACGACTTTGCCATCATGGTCAATCACTGCTCCTCCAACGCCACTCTGCATTAAATAAAAAATACTGAGTAAACTGAACAATGAAGCAATAATACATTATAGGAACATGCTATTTTAATTATTACCGGTGGTAGATCACAGTTAAGAAACATGCAGTAGTTGATCCCAAAATAATCTAGTCCATCAGTCCACAAGATTCTCCCATGCCTAGCCATTAGGTTTGACTCTTTACCCCTAGCCAACACAAAGACTTCCTGACCATAGTTTGGGGTAGAGCCAAAAGAAGGGAGCTGCAATGGTAAGTCTGACTCTGATGAAATCTCCAACAAAGCAATATTATAATGTTTATTGAAGAACAGAAGCTGTCCCTCAATGACGGTGTTATTTGGCAAGCGCACATGTATCTGAAAGGGGCAAAACAATGAAGATGATCAGTCACGGAAATATATAGTTGACTGAAAAACCACAACGAAAAAAAAATCTAGAAAAGACAAATACAATAGCACTGATTATGCATAAGCAGATTCAGCAATGTGATGCATAGGAAGTAAGTTGAAGGCAGTAACACTTGATACTAGCCAAAGTAGCAGGTAAGATCATGAAAAAGAGTCCAAAAAAAGGAAAATAGGAGGTCAATCATTTCATGAAAATAAATTGCAGATAACAAATCTGAAAAAAAAATGAAAACATGTTTCGCACCTGTACTAGAAAGCAAGGCATAATATATTTTGAGAAAAAAACATCATCATAGAGCCTCTAATGGTACAGGTGTGTTTTAAGTGGATTCAAAAACTAGTGAGCATACACATAATAGTTACTTAAAGTCATCAAGCCGGACATCTTGAAGTTGCAGGCAGATGGGACAGAACATTACACATGTCCTTAACACTAACTGCAAATAAAAGGCAAGGCAAGCTCCATGCACATAGTTAAGCACAGCAAATTTTATTTGTACCTTATGTTTGTTATCAAGTCCATCAACGATATCAGAACTAGTCAATATTCGAGCGCACTTCTTGGTCTCATTCCAGGCGACAACGATGCCAGTGAATTGGCAGGTTTCGTCGTCATCGTCCCCTTCTGTAAGTGTGTCGTCATCGTCCCCTTCTGTAAGTATGGCATAGTTGTTAGCTATCAACTTATCATCAACTAGAAGGTCAATCAATAGGAATACATGATTATCAGACAATTTTATTTACGTACCAAGTGCGACAGAAGAAACGCTAACGATGGAGCACCCCACACCCCGGACTATCGCCTTGTCTCTTGGGCAAGCCACACTATCGGCGGTGACTGGGTCCTTGGTCTCGATGACAGTAGGAAGACGCCTACGAGGATCTGAAGAAAGGGGGACAAACATGATGTATATGCATCGAAAGTTAATTGCCCACCACAGAAACGAGATTGAATCTTGAGTTCAGAAGCAGGTAACCTTTTGCAGCAAGCTTGGAGATCCTCCTGCATTCCTTGTTCCACTCGCGCAGAGCTTTCCGCTTGCCAGACTTGGGGAATGGAGGGCAGCGAAGAGGGAGTGGTGGGAGGGTGTCGATGGCGGGTGCAACAGGTAAGGCACCAGAACCCTCCCCTACTGCAGCAGCCGCCATCTTGCTCTTCTGCTTCTCCTGTCCTGTGTCATTGTTGCTCCCATGAATGAGCTCAGTCCCCGCCGGCTCCGGCGGTCCCGTACGGTTCCCGGTCGCGGCCATAGTGTCCCTTTCAGTCTACTAGTGAGTAAGCCTATCGCTAGACGCCCCCCTCCGTCTCGCCGGAATCCTCTCCTCACCTATCGCTTGTCCGGGTTAGCGAATTTTCGTAGTTGGTCCTCACCTCTATTTATGAAGAATCGAGGCGAGAGGGCATACCGTGTTCGAATAGAAGTCGATCACGAACACCGCGTCAGTCTTAAGGGCGCGTTTGGTTACCTGTTTTTCCGCGGCCGTGGCTGGCCGGAGTGCTAGACGCCATGGGGGCAAGGTTTTGGGAGCCTGGAGTGGCGGTGCAGGTTATCTCGACCATGTTGGAGGAGCTAGCCTCGCTGAGGATCGGATGCCCAAAAGTACGAACCTGCCGAGAAGCCAGAGCTGTGCAAGCCGCCAGATGAGGGGCGGATCCACAGGTATAGCGAGGCCTGGCGGCCGCCATACCTCCCCGCCGGCGACACTCCCCTACCCCCGTGCATCGCACTCTGCTATCCGTCTCATCCTGTGTTCTGCAGCGTTCAGCTCTGTACAGCGGAGAGGCCTGAAGTCGAAAGGTAGACGATCACAGCGAGCGAAACGTTTCCTGCCTTTGGTTTGGGCCAAGTATGGGCCTTGTAGCAATAGAGAAGCCCAAGTTGAATTAGATTAATGGAAGTCGGTCAGTCTGGCCCATTCGGCAGTCAGACTGTGATTCAGCCTGGCTTCTCTATGGAAAAAAAGAGAAAGGAGTAAGTGTTGATTATTCTTGTACTAGTCCGTCCGGCAATAATTAGAGTCAAGTTTGATACACTCAATAATGTGAAATACATCCTTCATTTTAAGATTTTCGTTATGTTTATGATTAATTATTAAGGAAAAGTCCATCTTTGATATAATTATTAGAACATAATTCTTGAGATTTTGTGACGTGAGCACACATGATTTATCGATACATATAAGTATATCATCATTTTTCCTTGTTATTATCTCTTATCTTGTGTATAGTAATTTCATCACACAAATTAGGAGTACAAAAATCCGCCATAGATGAATTTTTGTTTTGGATCCACCACAGTGGAGAGGGGTGGGTGAAGTTCAGCACTAATGCAGGCTTTGATGTTACGACTTGCTCGGGACATCATGGTGTGGTGTTCCGCGATCATACTGGCCAGTGCGTGGTGAGATGGTTTAACAATGTACCGGATTCTCTAATGGCTAAGGTTATGGCAGCCAAAGAAGGGCTCGAGCTTGTGGTGGAAAGTAGCTATGGGAAAGTCATTCTCAAAGTTGATTGCTGCGGCTCAAAGACTATGCTAGACGCGCGTGATGGTATGAGGTTGTCTATTGGAGGCCTTTGTTTTGATAAAGAAGAGAGTTGTGTGGGTGCGTAGGGACTCGGTGGTCCATTTGAGGTGCAAACATGATGTCGATCATTAAGCGATCTAGTTCCGGCTAGACAATATTCTCGATTGGTTATTATTTAGCTGCCGTCCACTGTTGCATTTTCTGTTTTCTGTTATTAGTTAATTATAACGAAAGCTCTATGATGTCTAAAAAAGATGAGACGATGTGCACACGGAAGCAAACTGGGATATGCCCCGAGAAAGGCAAAAACGTAGTACTGGGCCATGGGCATGTGAAAGAATAACGGTAGCGGCAGCCCGCAGGAGAACGGAACCAATCGTTGACAGCTGGGCCACCTACTAGGTCGGCCCCACAAGTCATTCTCATAGATTGGCACCATCGAAATATCTCTCCAGGTCCACGTTTAATAGCCGGCTCCACTTGCCAAACCCAGTGCAGTAGTATATCCACACTGCGCACCTGCTCGCGAAAAGTTCATTCCGCTTGTTTCAAATCCATCCCTTTGCTTCCTCTGCCCGCTTCCTCGTACCAAATCTAGGGTTCCCGATCGGAATCCTGCGCCGCCGCCGCCAGTACCGCCGCCGCCGGCGATAATGTCGGCCAGCGCCGAGCCCGGGAAGGCCGCCGCCGCTGAGGGCGACGAGAAGACGGAGGCGAAGGGCAGCGGCTCCGGCTGGGAGCTGCTGTACTGCGGCGGGACGAGCTTCAACACCATGGGCCGGAAGGTGGTGGGCGGGGCGCAGGGCAACCTGGTGTCGCCGACGCGGCTGCGCCCGCTCGTGGGCGTTGACATCCGCTTCGTCGCCTCTGGTTGCAGTGAGTCCCGTCGTCCTTGCCCGCGTCTGAGATGGTGCGCGCGCCAATTTTTTTGGCGGGACGGGAAGTGCTGCAACCGGTTGATTGCTTATAAATGTTTAGATTAGTTTATGATCGTAGATGCAAATCAAAGGAATAGCGAAAGCAGGTCGAGGTTGTCTGTGGTCCTTGTCTTGAGTCTAGATTCGTTCAGAGTTAGATCATTCCATGGGTTCACGCTGAAATGTTGGCCTGTCTGGTTTTAGAAGTCTATCTATACAGGAAATGGGGGCAAAAATAGGTTACTGTGGTACCATTGTGGGTATAACTTTCCAGGTCAGTTAGTCGAACAAATGTAGAATATTAGTTTGAAAAAATATGCAAAGGGAGTACAGAATTGAAACTTCGTTTGTACCTCTACCTTTTATCATGTCATTTTTATCAAAAACTGTAACTGAGATAGCTGCATTTTCATTGGGATGTGAGGGCGTTAAATAGAACAAATGGACTCCACGAAAAAAAGGCGCCTGCGGGGTGAGGGCGAGGGGTGAGTGAGCAACTACAAATGGGTCGGTTGACTTGGACAAAAAGAAAAGAAGGGAAGTGACAGGAGCCCTAAATATCGGTACCCAGTGCCGTTACCTCTTGTCGTTTTGCCTCCTGTGCAGCCAACTTTCCACTCTTTGCCCCTCTTCCTCTGTGCACGTGGAAGGGGAGCAGAGGCGGCAGGGAGGTCAGGAGTGCTCGTTGGCAGCATGCAGATCAGGGCTTAGCAGTGACGTGCCGTGCCGACGTAAGAGGCTGATATGGGCTTGCACACTCAGACAAAGTCCTCACTAATTGCGGCATGTGAGTGAGGGGGCCGGGGGTTGTAATTGTAACGGTGTGGTATGGAGATTGCTTGAGATGGAAACCCACCAATTTACTGCCCCTTTATTAATAAAAGTCACCTTTTGCTTGATCTGATTGTTGAATAAATTGAGGTACTGTTGTAATCATATATTGAAGGTTATATGCTTTGCCATATTGTATATTTGGTTTCAATTATCTGAATTTCAACTCAACATACTTTTCAGTCTTTGCTAATGACTTGTTTTAACATTTTTTGCAGCTGCTTGCCACTGTGTTGCTTTAGATGCTGAAGGCAAATGTTACACATGGGGTCGCAATGAGGTATAAATCTGAATAGTCAGGTGCACTTGTTCTATTTATTGCTTAACACTAATATCTTCTAGCAGAAGGGACAGCTAGGACATGGAGATACTCTTCTGCGTAACCTGCCGACTGTTGTTTCTGAATTATCAAAGTAAGATAGTCTATTTTCCTACAACAGCAAGCTCTTTACCTGCAGCTTTATTGTTAATAACTGTCTATAGTATTGGTAAACTCGTGAGCTAATTAGGTAATATGACTAGTATGAGTGTTTCGAAGCCGTTAAACATTCTTTATGTGTTCTTAGATATTAACAAACACTTGTTTAACCTCCAGATACAAAATCATCAAAGCAAGTGTTGGAAGAAATCATACAGTGGTTGTAACTGATGATGGGAAATCTTTTTCTTTCGGCCATAACAAGCATGGACAGTTAGGGACGGGTTCCTTAAGGAATGGTTGGTACCTTTCACATCTTTTTGCCTGTGAGTAGTCACAGAGGTGCCAACACACACCATTTTGGTGCTAACATATTGTTATGTTTTTCAAGTTTAAACAATCATGATATGCTCTGCAAACATGTAGATATTTTAATCAAATTTCTTTTTCCTATTCTGCTCGATGAAACCGCTAGTACTTTGATGTAGTATCTCATGTGAACTTGAAGTTATCTTTGAGTACTTGTTGGAAATGGCATTTCATATGTTCCTTTTGCCCTCAGGGTCCGTGGGACAATTGATAAACTTAACTTTGTCATATTCTTCAGCATAATGGTATTATCATTGTCCAGGATTGATAATTAGTCTTGAGAATCTTGTGGAGGTTTTCCCCCTCTTCGATCTTTCATGTTGCTATTTTACTGTGGTTTTTCAATTGCTGCAGAGATTGAGTCATCGCCAGTGTCCTGTATTGTTGCGGAAGCAACCAACGCTGTCTGCGGGGCTGATTTTACTGTCTGGTTGTCAACTGTGGAAGGCTCTTCTATACTGTATGTCTTCGCTGGAGATTAAAATTTGAAACCTTCAACCTCTTTTGATTAATATCTGCTTTGGCTGCGTTAGTGGGTGTCGTTTGTCAGTTTTTTTGAGGCAGTCTTTTATTCTTCTTTGCTATTCAGTACAGCAGGCCTTCCCCAATATGGTCAACTTGGGCATGGAACTGATAACGAGGTTGGTTGCTACACTTAAAACACATGCTGTCTTTTCTCTTATCTTCTATCAATTCAAAATGATTTGATTTATGTAATTTCAGTACAATGCTAATGCATCGTCTGTCAAGCTGACCTATGATCCCCAGCCCCGCCCCAGAGCAATAGCTGCATTCTCTGGGAAAACTGTTGTCAAAGTTGCATGTGGAACTAACCATACAGGTTCTTCTTCATTCCTTCCTTCTTTTTAGCCATCATGATTAACACTGATATCAACCCTGTTTCTTTACTTGTATGTTGCAGTTGCAGTTGATTCCAGTGGCTTTGTTTACACGTATGTGTTTAATTCATCATTTGTTTTACACAATTTCAAAACTAATATTTAATAATAGGTGTGAGTGCCCTCTATGTATGCTGTATGAAGAACACATATGTGCAGGACTTTTTTTTTTTTCAAATTTAATGACTTCTATTTTCTCTTACTGTTTTTTTTTTTTGACAGCTGGGGTTTTGGTGGATATGGAAGGTATGATATTATTGGCATGCATCGAACTGTGACCATGTGATAGTTCAAACCAAAGGAGGTTCATATAACGACTTGCTTGTTACTTAGGTTGGGGCATAGAGAACAGAAGGATGAATGGCAACCTCGCATGGTAGAAATCTTCCAGAAGCACAATGCTCTGCCTCCTAATGCTATTGTCTCAGCTGGTGCTGCGAGTTCTGCATGCACTGCTGGTATGTTACAGCTAGCTCTGGTGCACAGGTCATTCTTATAGTCATTTCATTTAAGCTTATGCCATTTAGACCTGGGGTAGTAGAGGTTTCTGTGGTATCTTGCTTGTTTGCATGGATGAGCTATCATAAATGATAAGTGCTGGTAAACTTAACATTTTCCTTGTATCATCTGTTGGTAACTTCCCTATATTTTAGACGATGCATGCATTTTCTTAAACCCAAGTTTTTACCCAGCATTCTTGTAAGTAATCCTACGGAAACTACTAGTGGAACATTTTCCTCAATACTTGTTTACATCATGAATCTTGATTTTTTTTTTACAGCAAAGCATGCAAGCATTTTTTTTTTTGCATATTACCTGTAAGCCTCTTCTCGTTCAGTTACTTTGATAGTTGACACTGGATGCCACAGACGATTTAGGTTTTGTGTGCTCTGCTGCTTCTAAACCTTGTTGCAGCCCATTTATATGTTCTTGCTTTCTATACAACAACAACAAAAAAGGATTTTAGCCAGCTATACATGTACCTGGATGGCAAATATAGTATTTAGATCCCCAAATGTATGTATATATGTGTATGTATATATGTTTCGAAGCAGGTTTTCTTTCCTTCCCCTTTTTGGTGGTGTCTCTTGTTGGGCTTCAGCTCTAATCTACCTGAACCTGCTTTAGACTACAAAGCTTTGTTGTTATTGATGTTTTATTAAATAAAAAAACTACTTGAGAAAATAGGGAGATAGAACCTTACAAAAAAATATCTTGCCAATGTTTTACGCTTGCTTTTCTTAAGCAGCTTCAAAACATACACATTACAGCAGGTGCAAGTTAACCCTCTTCTATTTCTTTAGAAGTGAATTCTTATCAGATTGTTTGCCAGCTAAGCTATTTATTGCCAACCTATTGAATCTGGTGACAAAATACTAGTCAAATGACTCTATGCTTTATCACTACATAGGGTGAATAATAGCCCTTTGAACTATGCAAGGCAATGTCAATGAGGTATACATATATTTGTTTGTTCAGTTACGATGTTTTTGCTTTGGTCTGGTTTTAGGCGCCAATTTGACCATGAGGCATCTGGTGTTACCCTTGAAGTAACCTGGTCTATAGTTAAACATTTTTTATTTCACATACTGCTTCAATTCATTGACTGAAAAGAATTATCAGTATAGTTGAGCTGCTAAGAACCTCCTGATTGTACTGCAAAACCCATAATTGACATCAGTGTACTAATTTCTGTCGGGTTTGATTTCTAGGTGGTGGACAGTTGTATATGTGGGGAAAGATGAAGAATACAGGCGATGATTGGATGTACCCGAAACCTGTGATGGATTTAAGGTTCGTCACACACTTGTCACAATACTTTATTGTTCTTGTCCTTGTCCTTGTCATATGCTTTTGTTTTTTAGTTATTTGTCATAGTTAACTTCATGATGTAGCATTGTTATGCTTGGTTTTCTGCTTAACTGTAGTGGTTGGAACATTCGCTGCATGGCTTCTGGTAACATGCACCACGTTGTTGGTGCTGATGATTCTTGCATAAGCTGGGGTGTTGCCCAGAATGGAGAGCTTGGTTATGGGCCTAACGGCCAGAAGTATGTATATATAAAAAATATTAGAATATTTTCATTATATAGTACTTAATAGACTGTTTGACTGGCCATTGTTGTACCATATATTTTTAATATAGATCATCAGCGAATCCCAAAAAGGTTGACATTCTTGAGGGCATGCATGTTACAAGGTAATCACAATATCACATTAATCAAATACATGGCTGTTTGTATTCCATCCGTTTTAAATTTGGTCTATATTAACTTGAGAACACTTCCTCCAGTGTCGGCTGTGGATATGGACTGTCTCTGATTGTTGTGGACAGAGCAAATGTTGGTGATCGACTTGATCAGGTAACTTAATAACACTTTGCATGGATGCTTCTATTAATTAATGTTAGGTTAAGCATTCAGTCGAATGCTTTATATCGTGAGGTAACCAAAAGGAACGGGTCTGATAAATTACCAGCTGTCCTTTCCATACTAATACGTGGTAGTGGTGTTACACTTTTTGTTTCTGGTGTTGGCATTGCACAGCTCTTACATAATTTTGAAGCTGGTCATCCCTAGCTCTAGAAATTCTTGAAGAAGCTGGGGGCATATTAAACAAATGTTTAAAGCAGTATATTTCATCCTACAAACTCCAAATCCTGCATTGCTGTTGGAGCTGGAGCTGTGTTCTTAGTCTTTCATTGGCTCAATCTAATCTTGTAGATTTATTTTCTGCTCTGCAATTGAATAATAATGTTTAGTGATACACTCAGATAAAGGCAACGGATGAAATGATAAATAAGGGATTAAGGGGATATAACTAGGTCACAGTCCAACAAAGAACTTATCCAAACGCTATCTCATTTACTTGGATTTCTATTTACATGTTTAACATCTACCACCTGTTTTATTGCCTTGCGATATCGAGCCTTTTTATTTTACGGTTGTTTGGTGGACATGTTTTGATCATTATATTTTAATACACTTTTCTTTTGTTGCTCAGCTGGAAATTTATGACGGCGATACCTCTGCTGAAGGTTTGTATTCCCTTGTGTTTTTTGTTTTGGAATGGCATGATTTGATTGTGCAAACAGACACTTAAATCTTCCATGCTTTTTCCTGCATGCAAATGAAATCACTTAATTTATTTTGCCTCAGCTGTACATTAACCTTGCATATATCTGGAGTACATTTGTGCCGGGCTGGGTCAACCCATTCATCATTTAGGCCTACCCCATGGCCTATGTTACTACAAAAATGAACATGCACTCTTGCTGGTTATTTATTTTTGTTCACTGTGCGTTCTCAGATTTTGGATGCAGAATAAACACTAGGGATCTGAACCACTATTTGCAGAAAACAATGAAAATGCGTTGGTTTATGTTTTACTGTCTTCTCAAACATCGTTTGAGTAGACAACCAAAATTCAGTTGGCTTGCCATTCAAGTTTGCTTCACAACTATAATTGATTTTACATTTTGCCGATTCACATATCTTATTGATGGTTTTGAATTCACAACTGCAGTAGAGAATGTGGAGGTGCAAGTTACCAAGAAGGCGTCTGCCAGCACCACCAATTCACGTGCCAACAAGCGCAAGAAAACTAAGGATGTTTCTGAATCTGAATCTGAAGAAGAGGATGATGATGAAAGCGGAGATGATGAAAATGGTGATATAGAAGAGCCAAAGGGTAAGCGTGGCGGCAAACCCTCTAGAGGGAGAGGCAGGGGAGCCAAAAAGGCAACCCCTGAGGCAAAGCCATCTGGAAGGGGCAGAGGCCGCCCTAAGAAAACCGAGAGTCCTGCTCAGAAAGCCGGAACCTCAGGCAGCCGTGGTGGAAAGAGGAGGAGGAAAAAGAGGACGGCCACGCAAGTGATCGTCTGTTGTCAGTAATGTGGTGTTGAAATCAGTTCAAGTGATCTCTAACACCTGATGTGATCCAACCATTGAAGATTCATTTTGGTAGCAATGCCTATTGCCCTGCCCATTTCTCACCGATTGTGGCTATTCAAAGACAGTAGTTTTCCCCCCTTATTTCCAAATGGAGTGTGCCATTTCGTTGTAAGTCTAGAAATGCTTAACATGTACATCTGTGTTCCTCATTGATGATAATCTCTTGAACTATAGTGCTGTTCTGACGCTTGTTGCCTTGTTGTTGTAATCAGTTGAAGGAGTTCTCTTAACACCTGATGTGATCCAGCCTATTCAATTTTGGTAGTAGTGCCTCTATATATCATTTCCTGCTTCGGTTTTAGGTTATTATGAACCCTTCGGCTCGGTTAGTAATTTATCCTGTTTGTAGCCATCAGTTACAACTATCTCGTTGTGTGATGCTGCTCTATCCTTTGCATATGACGAGGCAGGCTTATATTCTGTTCTGTTGGGCCTATTTGACGTGGTTGTTCCGCACCTGCTTTATTCGCTTAAGATCAAATCATTTTCTATTGGAGGACAGTATAGTGTGTACAAGTGTACTCTGCTGTGCTGCTGTTCATTTTCCATTCATTTCGCTGCTGGGCGATCGGAACCTTAGAACGCACAGCTTTGTTCAAGTAAATGTTCGTTAGAGTACCGTTTGAGTCTACTTGTCGATGGCCACGTCGTTGCCTTTGCCACACCTGGTGCAAGCAAGGGCAGGAAGCGTGTCGGGCAACCGCGACCGGGTCGAGAGAAGCAGCAGCAGGACAGCGCGGCCCGTGCCACTGGCCGCTGCCTGTGCTTGATGGGGGCGTGCGGGGGCACCTCGATGCAGAAAATGCCGGAGGGAGTGGCCGACGGACGAAATCGACGGTGAACGGGCCACCTCGGGGCATGAGATGGTGGAGGCCTGGTGCCCGTTGGGTACTTTGCATTGCTACCGTCGGTTTGCCAGTTTGAACCAGGACAAGCAGCTTGTCCTCCATGACGGGAGCGGGAGTGGGAGCTGCAGGACTCAGTTGGAAGATGGCGTGCTTCTTCTCCTTGGACGCCGGCGCGGAGTAGCAGTTGTTCTGCTTGGTCCGTGGTGGAGGTGGCACTGGCAGTGGTCCGTGGTGGCGGCGGCGCTGGCAGTGGACGTCCTTCTGCCGGTGCCGGCCTTGTTGTTCTGCGCCGATGCTGGCTACTCGTCTGTCTGGCGCCCGTCGATGCCCATGAGGCGCACGCTGAGGCTGTGTGTCCTTGGCGTCTCGGCCTCGGATGACGGTGTTGTCGAACACACTGAGACGTTGCCCGCCAATTATCGCAGTCCTGCCGAGCGTGCCATAAAACAAAGTACCATGTATCTGACAGGTTAACAACGGAGGATCCATCACCAAGTAGACATTATAAAACAATTCTCAACTCAACTCAGTAGAAGCTGGCTGATGCTCTCCTAGCGCGAACAGTGGTAAGGGCCTTGCTCTCAGAATATCAATGGTTTCATAGTGCCATTTTTAATTAAACAGGTACCCCATGTTTCATTTGAGAAGTTTGCTAGTTTACTGATCTTCACTTTTGTCTCAACCTGGATACCTCAGCAACACATCAGTTAATTCTGAAATACATGAAACAAGAATATATCTAACCTCAAATATCCTAGCAGCAAGGCAATGGTCGTCTTGACCAAAATCAGGAGTACAATGGCAACACCAGTTCCACTATCATGTGTAACAAAGCAATGGACTCCATTAACACACATTTGAAAGCCAAAAAGAAATATTGGATCAACACATAGTGTACAAGAACGAATCAGATTAACAAACTGCATTAGATGTTTCTGTGTCCATTTAAAAGATTACGAAAAAGACAAATAATTCTTCACTGTACTTGATAGTTGGTAGAGTGAAAAAAGAATGTGCACATCTGAATTAGAAAAGGAACAGTAACAGTAAGAAATCGCTTGCATATGCAGTTTCAAATGTATAGATATCATAAGCATTGTGTTTTCAACGCAGGGAAATGACTTATGATTGCCCACAGCTTTTGCATACATAGTCAACTAAACCATATTTGAAGTCATTTTGATCTTTGGCTGCAACTGAAATTCCGGAACAGCCAAAACTGCAGAAAGGGCCCTGAGTTGAATCAAACCATAAATGCCACCTTGAATCCAAATGATTTTGAGCGCTTGAACTCTAATTTTAAAATGTGACAATCTTAAAATCAATTCCCAATTGCACAAGCAATACAACAAAAATCATCATATTTATAGCATGACAATGGAAACTGCCAGTGGTTTTCTTCACCATTCATATTCCAGGGTGCCCAAGTTGATCATGCCAATCTAGAATGCGTCAACATCTTGGAAAATTATCTTACAAACAACATGCTCTATGGGCTTAATATCTGCGTACTACAATCTAGACTGGACTAGACTTTTTTCACAAATTCGATTGCCATATCTACTCTATCTAGTAAGCTTAATAAGAGAAGATTTTTTTTTTATGTGTCGCCATTCTTACAGATGTCTGTATAACTTAACATGATATTGCTCGAAATTAGGATACTACAAGGATTTAACTATCAATGCAAGGCTTTTGCTACGGTACTCGAAATGACTGTGGACCGTCCATTCATTTCGATCCAACGGTCACAATCATCTATTACCTCCTCGGAGGTAATAGTATTTATTTTAAAAAATAAGATAAATAAGGAAGATTTGGTTGATGCATGCGGTTGTTAATATCAAAAATCAGGCAAGCTAGAAAATCTTTTTATGTTACGTGGCCGGCGGTTAGCATGCGGTTGCGCATGCTAGAAAATCTTTTTATTTTTTATTTTTGTTTTTGTTTTATTTACGTGGCCACCGGTTAGCATGCAGTTGTTAATATCAAAAATCACGCATGCTAGAAAATCTTTTTATTTTTCATTTTTGTACTAGCTCATTGTATACGTAGCCAGCGGTTAGCATATTATCATGTGTTAGCGTGTCATGTCAATAAAAAACGTATCATGTCATTTAATTAATGGATCTAGGGTGGCCATGCGGTGCGGGATGCGGCTCAGCTTCAGATCCAGCCGGCCGGCCGTTCCATCGGGACGTAGCATGTGTTATCGCGATTTTTGAATTAGATCTAGTGTGCCGTCCGTTCCAAATATTTGCGCAAAAATCTCAGGGGTCTAGCCATGATCCTAAATTCACGGCATGCAAGGATTTTTTTGTTTTTGGAAACGGACGTGCGGAGGCTGGAAACGGCCTGCGGGTGCGGGTGTTTTCTTAAATTTATTAATTTATTTAGTAATTAATTAAATTGTGAAAAAGAGGTTGCCGGTTTTTTAGGATCTGATCCAAAGCGGTGGGGAGGAAGAAAGAGGAAACTGCCGTGATTCTTTTTAAACGGGCCAAGCGGGTTGCCACACCGTGATTAGCGGCATGGAGGCCAGTCATTTTTCTTTTTTTTTTGGATTTATTAATTTATTAAGTAATTCATTCAATTAAAAAAATCAACGGTCGAGATCTGGTTTGAAATCTTACCTCCTTACAAGTAATCGGAGTACCTGAGCAATGCAAACATCTAAATAGACATCTATCCCCAGACAGAGATTGTCTATTTAGTCATCTACAAGTTATTTAATGCTTGCATGTAACCATGATCAATTATGAATATTTATTTTCTACATACTATTGTGTTGCTAATTGATACAATAAGTATAAATAAGTTGAACTAGGAGAATACACCGTGCGTTGCTGCGGCGTAATTTAAAATGATATTGGACTTGTATATTTATAGTCATATAAATTAAACTATCTTAAATTAATTTTGGTAAGTGATTTGACACATTGACGTGGACAACTAAATGAATGTTAGATGAAGAGATAGCTATCATAATTACACGTGCTAGTTGGCTTTAATTGCAAGTTCTAGTGGATTGTTGATGTGGATAGTTTACATGCCAAGAGAATTCATTAGTGGGGTTTATTTATATAAGAAGTTAGATATAGATATGATTGTAATATTTTTTCAAGTCCATATTCCGTGTGAAGTCTCCATTTTTTTATCTAAGACTTCTTGAAGCCGCCGTGTTGTTTGCTTCAAATATTTGAAATATATAAATTTAAAGCTTAGTGTTATTAGATCACGAAGAGTTCACTGAAACCTACACGTACTATCTCTTGATAACAGCAAAGCTGACATATATAACAGCCAAACTGTAAGCACTAGAACTAGCAGGAACTGAAAAAAGAATTGTAGTTCCATTCAAAGTTTGGAACTGACAAGCAGCTTTCATTCAAGTAGCATTACCATTCAATTTTCAGTATTGTCATTCAATTTTGATTAAAGTAGTTTGCACTTATTTTGTTAAACTATTTGAATATTGCATTAAGATAGAATTCGGAGAGCATGTGAGGTGTTCATGAAAGCATCACCAAGACTGAATTCACCAGTCCTGAGCCCTGCGCACAAGGAATTCAGCATCACCAAGACTGAACTCAGCAGGTTTGGAACTGACAAGCAGCTGTAGTATGCGAGAGCATTCAATCATATTCACCAAACATCCAGTCACTCAGAAAACAGCTAACATCTTCCTGAAAAACCAGAACTGCTATTAGGTATAAGACAAGAATCTAGCATTGACATGAAGCTCACCACAACAGGCTGCATATGAACAATCCAGGCAACAGGCAAGGCTTATGCCATGCCGGCAGCTAAAGCTGATTATATACAACAACCAAGAAACTGAGCAAAAAAATTTTTGACCGAAGTCAGCAAGGGAAACCCTGGCCTATTTTTTTTTATTTTTTTTTTTTAACTGAGCAAAAAATGGAAGGGTGGAAAAACAAAGTGGGTTTGGAAAAGAAAAGCAAAAAATAAAACATCTGATCTACAAATGGTTCATGACACAACAGCTGCTCTTGCATATGCAACCGGTAATGATAGCAGCTTCTTCGCCTTGCCTACATACACACGCTTGGTGAAGTTGTTGTAGTCGTTTGCCTCAATGGCATCAAGAATCTGCCTGTACAGCCACAGAGACGAGAGAACCTGCAAAATTAAAACTATGTAGTAAGCAATTCAGAGCCTGCAAAAAAACCACACGCTTCTCCTGAAAAATTAAAATTGTACTAGGCACATACAAGAAATAGAATTTCTACACTCACATACTGGCCATCTGCTAGCAGAGTCTAGATGGGCGACACCCTTCTTAGAATCATCAAAGAACAACCGGGCACACTGAATCTGGCCCTTCATGAATCTCCTCCACTTATCTGTCACTTTCAATCCGATCTGCCTGTGCAAGCTCGTCCAATGGAAGGTATATTCTCAACCTCCACGCACTCAATCAAGAAATGAAAAGAAAAATATTCTGAACAGCAACAAGCCCATATTGAAAAGAAAATACCATCTAAATTCCACATGCATATTGGATTGCTCTGCCATATTCACATCTCAACTTACGCCTTATCACTGGCCAGGACAAACAATGAAAAAAAAAACAATCTCCACACTGCCTTTGGGCATGCCAAAAAACTTCATGAGAAAATGTGCTGGCAGAAGTTTTTTTTAATTTATTTATTTGAGAAACGCTGGCAGAAGTTTAGTAATTAAATAAAAAAAAAACTCATGTCAACCCTTTCTGCAACCAGGCCGTCTCTTGTTGGGCCGAGGTCTATTACTGGGCGGATGGGGTGCACGCCGACGTCGCCCGCGTGAGAGACGTTCTTCGAGCCTAGATCCCTCACCGGCGAGCGGCGACGCGTTTGTCGGCTGCGCCTGACATGGACCGCGATGCGCCGGTGCCGAGGAGGAGGAGAACGGAGAGGGGACATGCCGGGGAGCCCTCTTCGGCTGCGGCGGTGGAGACGACGAATGGGCGCAAGACAACATGGTTGTGGGAGGCGGGCGGGAGACTAGTGGAGACCGGGTCCGTCACTGCCGGGCAGACGATCGAGACCGCCCAGGCAGCTCGTGGACCTCGGCCAGGTGCGTGTTCACAGCTTCAGCAACATAATGTCCAGCTCTCTGATTTGAGTAGCTTGCAGTCTATTCTTGCTGATTTGCATGTGAATGGAAATCAAACTCTTTGAGATGTCACTTTCAAACAATAGTGTGAAGACTATTTAAATATACATTAAACTAATCCTTGTTTGATTAGTACAATTCCTATTGCTTGATCTAGTGCTCATCTCGGTTGTTTTTGTGGAGTGCAACACAGAAGAACTGGAGGACGAGGAGTGGATCATCTCATCAGATGATGCCCCTCCCCTCATCCCGAGCAAGCGTGCTCTCCCGCACAGATGCCCCATGTTCCCCAAGGGTGGAAGCCGGGAACAGATTGCAGAGTGGCACAGGGCTACCACTGTCGCTGAAGAGCTGGCTAAAACTGGTAATTTTCTTCATTATTACTACTCCTTCGAGAAGCCGCCCCCTGAACCTCACCATGCGCGGCTAACTCTTTATTTTTGGTGTTCTTTGTTTAGACCCTGTCTCCAATCCTCCCCTCCTAAGGGAGACAAAGGGGAGGAAAACACCTTCTTCCAGTGAAGTGACCTCCATGAGACAAAGAGAGATGCTTTTTAGGCTATCTGGCTCGATTGTCAATATTTCATCGATCCGGGTTGGAGATGGTAAATTATTCTGAACTTTCACTTACATTATTATAACATAGTAAATTAATTCCCTCATAGTTAACTTGAGATCAGTTGCTCCTGTTTTTAGATGGGGTGCCAGCATGGGAGTTTACTGGAGTCGTCATTGGTTCATCTGAGTCTGATGACCACTGTAGGATACTCACCACTTCTGATACTGTTTGTCATCCTGATGGTAAACTGTTCCATCGCAAGGTATGCAACCTTATCGTTTACAAGACATCAAAACCACAGGGTAGAACGCCTAAAGGCCAGCTTGACCAAAGGGCCGCTTAGATTGCATTAAAACTTATAAGACTTAGTTCACAAGATGGTCTGCCGCCGCATATATAGTGCAAAGTGTTTGTTTTCTGCCTCTACCTACTCCTTAGCATATTCCTGATGTATAAAGTAGATGCTTTGGTTCAACTTGATAGCCAAGGAACAGTAAATATACGTTAGTCATAGGCTTAACTATTGGTCTCCCCCTAAGCCTAGTGTTAAATGATCTGCTTCAGTCCAATCCTCTGCTGATAAACATGACACAAAGGGGATACTACAAAAAAACCAAGCAAACCTCACCGACTATTTGTTATCTGCAAGTCTAGAAAAAGGCAACGTGGGAACCTGTAGCAGCAAAGAGAATTTTGATTTATCTGTTTTTTCTGTTATGTTCTTGCCTTTTTTTTTTTTTTGTAAATCAATCCACTACTTCTTTAGACACCATAAACATACAATATACTATGCATATTACGTTGACATATTCTGTAATTAATGAAGCAGATGTATCTTTGACAGGAACAGGATAGCATGCTAAATTGTTAATTGATACATAACTGATGTTACCACACAGCCAAATCTTTTTGGAAACATGCATCAGTTATTGAATATACATGCTACTGAATATGCTTTAGACACCACACACCTACAGTACATATGAATTAACAGAGTTACGATTTTCTTGTAAATAACACATGAATCTCTTGTGGGTTTCAACTCCATTAGAGTGGCTGATTTTTAATGTTGGTTTGCCAGACCTAACACATCCTCCTCCTTTACTCGGGCTTGGGACCGGCTATCTTTGACTAGGCTTAACTATCGGTCTCCCCCTAAGCCTAGTGTTAAATGATCTGCTTCAGTCCAATCCTCCTCGTTTCCTAGAATTTGGCCTTGCCTAGTGGCATGGTGAGTATGTATGCAAGCTGATCAGTAGTGGCCATGAGGTTGGCCTTGATGCTCCCGTCCTCCAAGCAATCCTTTGATGAAATTGTACTTGATTCGGATGTGCTTGCTACGGTCATGGACGACTTGTTGTCCACCTTTAGCTCCACCACATCCACCTTCATATCCAGTAGCTCCCTGAGCAGCCTAGACAACCATATCGCCTGTGTTACCGCAGTTGAAGTGGCAATGTAGTTTGCCTTGCAGCTCGAAGTGGGCAGCTCTATATAAGCTGAATCCCTCCACTTTGTATTCTAAGCTTTGCAACTTACCAATACAATCAAAAGGCCATAGGGGGCAAACTGACCTCTCTCAGTTCCTATGAGCCAATTGCAACAGAAACTCCAATGCAACATGATCGCATACCTTATGGGATTGCGAGGCAAGGCGAGGAACATGCTCCTAGCCGCTTGGGCTAGGCATTGGGGTGAGAAAATTGGTGCTGTGATGGTTGACGGGTCCGTTTGAGTCTATAGACAGGGTGAAAAAATTGGAACTAGAGTTGAGCATTTTCGGTTTCTTAATTGTTTATGTGATGCATTACTGATGAAATGTTATTTTAACTTCAATTTTCATTACAATTTGTCTATCTAACTTAATTTTTTTCAGCTATTAGTTCGTTTGCCAAATAAAAAAGTTAAAGATGGAGAGCTCTTGTTTTTTGATCCTTACTATGGTATTGCTGTATTGGAGATACCAGTTGATAATCCATTACATTGCCCTTCTTTCGTCTCAAGTTCTGAGTATGGAGACATGGTACTTGTATTGGCGAGAGATGTAGATTCTTCGTTGTTGACCACGACAGGAAGAGTCATGTGTCACAACGAATCTTATTTGGGCCGCAACTATTATCTATATCTGAGCTGCGTGCTTCCCGAGGTATTAATTAAGTTACTTTTATTCAAATATTGCATCTTGCTTTATTCTTATATTAAACTAAATTATTTGTACATGTTTGCAGGCCAGCACATTTGGAGTGGTCATTGATCAAGATGGAGATATTGCAGGATTGGCATTTTTTGTTGGGTGGTCAAAAACCGCTGTTCTTCCAAGCTTTATTATCAGAACATTGATTGAAATGGAAAGAAACTTCAGGTATTAAAAACAACAATGAATATCATGATTTTGTTATTTACAAAAGCACTTGCAATTTTGGATTCAATCAAAAGTAGGTGATTAACATGAGTATCATTGCTGAAAATTAGGGACAAATAGAGAACTAGGCGGAGCAGCCGCACCAACACATATTATGTATATCCTAATCTTGAGAAGGTCTTGCATCATATGCTAAATTGTAGTAATAGAAGTTTAGGGTTTCAGGTTATGGCATTGCAAATTTCAGAAACGAAGTTCAGAGCAAAACTTTAGAATTGTGCATTCGAACTACAGTATGCCACATTTGCTTTACCTTGTTTTTGGCAAACATAAGCATTGCAGCCTGCAAAGCATTGAGACTAAAACTAATATAATTAGCTTCCCTACCTATAGGACATTGCACAGTGTTTGTCAGCATGGTTAAACAAGAAGTAGTAGTTAAATGAGGTTAAATTGCTGCTAATATTCAGAATTTCAAAGCAGTTCGCAACTATTGACACTGAAAATTTTAAGCTGTGCCAAGCTATGAAATATGATAACCTGGACTCTAGGAGACACTTAAGACAGAGCAAGGATACTTCAATTATGTACTCCCACATGGTTTTGTTATTGCACACTTTCTTTACCTGTTCCTGAAGTGAGGTTTGTGGAAATAGGATAAGATTGTTACTCATTAGGAAGAAATCACTTTTAGGTGAAATATGATCACCTAAATATCGTTCATCAAGAGAGTATGAATAAAGAATTTTTGAACTTAGAGTTGGAAAGTTGATACTCTAATTAGGACAAAATGGATATATAAAAAGGCTTACAGCAGCATGATATCCTTTGTATTGTACTCTGTTATCTGTCTGCTTGCTAGTATGGCTTAAGAGTTGTGATAAAATTCTGAAAATCAGTATGATCTGAGCTAGTATGGTCCGTATCACATTTTGGTAGATCTAATGGTTAGCGGGCTAACAGGCAACATGGCCTATCTGGTGCCCTTGGTTTGGCTTAGGATTCATACGGTAGAGATTAGATGAGGGCTGAATTAATCAAGCAAAGAGTAAATTAGCAAGTAATGACATATTATTCTACAATTTTGTTGATGAAACTTATATTTTTGTTCCTATTTAAGTTTGCTGTTGAAAATGACATGGAGAATTTAACAGATATATACATGTATATATAGTTTAATTCTATATTTGATGATTGGTTAAATGTGGACTGTTGTAGGTGTATTGCTCGGCCAGTACATAATTTGTGTCTAAGAGCGGTGCAGTTTCTGGACATTCATAAGAGGGAAGAAATCTTATATGAACACAATGTTGATAATGGTTACATTGTTGATGAGGTATGGATTTATTCAACTTTATTCAGTCTATTCATATTGTTGTTTTTTATTTGCCATACTGTTAGTCTATATATGTGTTGTTGGTATTATAACTCATTGTATATTTTTAGGTAAAAATCAGGTCTACTGCAGAAGTACTTGGGATTAGGAATGGAGATGTGATCATTTCATTCAACGGCGTGCGCTCTTAGACTATGTCAGAGGTAAACTGATAATATGTCTAGTTTTATAAAATATGTGAAAATGCATATTTATGAGTTATAAATTTGTTCCTAGTTGGATATATTCTTATGTGTTCGAAGTTTGTTCTCAGTTGGAGAATTATCTACTTCATCTTGGTTTGGAATTTCTGGAGAAGAAAAATAAATCATATAAGGTGGTTTTAAAGGTATGTGTAAAGTTCTGTTTAGTATATTAAAATGTAAATTTTTAGAGCTTATTTTTTAAAAAGGATTAAGTCCACTTTTAGCCCCTCAATTATGTTCATGGTCTAATGTTAACCCCCAACTCTAATACCGTCCAGATTAGGCCCCTAATCTTCCGAAACTGTGCAACTTTGAACCCTGGGCGGGTTTGGGGCTGTTTCGGGCTGACTTGGAAGTGGTTTTGCATGCCAATGTGGCATTGAGTGCCACGGTGGACACCTATGCTGTCGCTGGTATAAAAATGGCAGCAGCTAAGTACCAGAATTCAATCACATTCCTGAGCATGAAGCCACGCAAACATGAGTTACCAGAATTCAAACACAAATGAGTTTTTAACAAAATTCGACACACACCAAATGAGTTCAACACCAATCGAGTTCAACAAGATGATTTTCTGGAATTCGTCACACACAAAGACTAACACAAATTCTGAACATAAATCTCAGACTTGAGAACTTGGACCTCGTGGCAACAGTGATGAACAATGGGTGCCCTTGTCATTGTGTGCCTTTGGTCCTCCTTCCCTTGAACGCTTCCTGCTATTTGCTCCTGTGGCCGAGATAGTTACCATAAAGCTAGAAGGTCCAGAAATATGGACAATAGCTTTGGAATGTTTGCCAGGCGTGGCTTCGAGGGTGAACTTAGCTTGAGCGCCATTCTTCAGTGTTGTCCTTACTCTAGCAGATGAGGACATACCCATTTGCCCATCCTATAAAGATAGAGTTAGTACACTTGTTTATAGACGAAAGAAATGCTTATTTATAGAGGAATGCTTATTTATAGAGGAAATACTTACACTGGAACCAACAGTTAACTGTGAGCAGTGCTTTGGTAGTTCCAGTACTAGAAGCAGCACCACTTGGTCTATGTCAATGAGAGGCAGCAGCACTTAGTGCCTGTGAATGAGCACGAGCAGCACTTGGTGCACCGCTACCTCTGGTTGCCTGGGAAGCAGTATTCGGCTGAGAACCACCTCCACTTTGGGCTCTAGAACCTGTCCTCCTGTTGCAGCTACTCTTGTTTTGTCCTACTCCTTTGCACACCCTGCACCTAATAACAGTCCCTTTTCTGGACAGCCTACCCCGAGTTGGCTTCTTTTTCTCTCCATCCTGTCTCTTCCTCTCCTTCTTAGGTCTTCCAGGCATCCTAACAAACTTTGGGGGCAATGGCTTCTCTCTTCAGATACTGGCTAGAAAGCCTTACCTTCCACTGGTTGAAGGCATACGTCAGATACTGGCCAGAAAGCCTTACCTTCCACTAATTTGGACGGTATTAGAATTGGGGGTTAAAATTAGACCATGAACATAGTTGAGGGGCTAAAAGTGGACTTATACCTTTTAAAAACAACAAAAGGTTAACAATTGATATGATTCTTGTAGCTAAAGGTTTATGATCCCATCGAACGCCAGGAGCATACTGTAAACCTACCTGTTGGATTTTCATGCTTTCCTTCAGGTAAGGATGTTGGGAGGTGAAACCTAATTTGTATTTTGTTTTATTAGAAAATCTGACATGATTTGCATGGGAATAACCTTTACGAAAGGGTAGTTCAGTAACTAGTTACTCCCTCCGTCCCAAAAAGAGTGCCGTTTTTTTATTTCCGGACATCGTGTTTGACCACTTCATCTTATTCAAATTTTTTTAAGTATATTATAAAATAAATAAATCAGTGTTAAAGTATCTCTAATGATAAATAAGTCATAAAAAATAAATAATATTTATAAAACTTTTTTGAATAAGACGGAGAATTAAACATGATAGATGAAAAACCTAAAGTGACACTCTTTTTGGCATGGAGGGAGTAAAAATCTACTGGATCCAATGGAACTGCGAAATAATGACATGATTTGTTTGGGGTTTGGGGTACTGAGTGGGAAAGAAAAAAAGGTAAGTTTGAAGGACAGGCTTGTATATTTTGTTTATTTGATTGTTGAGAATGAATATTGTACTAGTGGTAATTCTGTGTGTCGTAATTATAAGACTTGACTACACTTTGTTGTTTTCCATTTCTCATGGATGGTTTTGATTTCACCATTGCAGTAAAGGAGAGGGCGGAGGTGCTAGTAACTGAGAAGACATCTGCAAGCACCAAGCACAAGAAAACCGCTTCTGTGCCGATGCCTTCTGGAAGGGTCTTACGCCCTCGTAAGAAAAGTGAGAATAAGTGAGTCCCAAACAAGCTGGAAGCTTAGGTCGTGGTGTTGTGCATAGAGTGAAGGAACTTTGACTATGGTCTGCTGTTCTGCTTGTTGATGAAATCGGTTGAAGGTGTCCTCTAACAACTGATGTGATCCATCCATGGAGGATTCTGTTTTGGTTTAGGGCCTATTTGGTAGAGAGCTCTGACGGCTCTGGCTCAAGTCAATCTGACGCATGATCTTCTCTAAAAGGAGAAAAGCCTTTATGAAAAACGTTTGACAAAGCTGTTCTTCCTTTTGAATGGATGAAGGATGTTGAATGTATGAAGTGCCCCTGCTTATTTGGTATTGGTAGTCTAATGTAGTTGATAACATAAGTTGGTTAGATAGTCAACCATGGTTTCCATGCAGTTTGTAACATGAGTTGATTAGAGAGCAAACTATGGTTTCCATAAACGGTTCCTACTCCAGCTTTATAGCCATGGTTCATCGGTTTCTCCTGATCTTTTGAATGCATGAAGGATGAGTATCTGAAGTGCCCCTGCTTATTTGAGAGCGGATACTTTGATATCTAATAAAAAAAGGGTCAAGATAACAAAACATTACTCGTTCACGTTCCAGCAAGCCAGCCCCTGTTCATGTGTATCCGTTCCTATTCCCATGTCGTGTACCGTCTCTCCGACACAGCGGTTGTTAATTTCTGTCCATCGGCTGCCCGACTGAAGAAGCCACTGTTCTAAGCTCTAGCGTACTCCCTGGTCCTTGCATTCGCATACCACAGCTGTAGGATCTCTGGAAGTGTAAATGGCCTAGAGGGGGGGGGGTGAATAGGCCTATCAAAAATCAACTCGAGCAGATGTCAGAATCTCGGACGGCAGATCGCCCCGCTCGGATCGGGCGGCACGTCGCCCAACAAATAATAATCTGCTGAACACGAAACTTTCCGAGACAGACTACTCACGAGCTTGACTTGCGGTAGAGTTCTAGCTACAAGTCCGGCTCGAAGACCGGCTCCCACGTAAAGGTAGTAACCTTGAAGATCTAGAGAAACAACTCTAAAACAAACTCAACAATAAGAACCGCAAGTGAAGTAAACCGAAGCACGCGAGACAAGCTATTTATCCCGTGGTTCAGCTCGCCACAAAGGCTTGCCTATGTCCACGTTGTTGAGGTATCCACAAAAGGATTGGACGTCACCACAAAGGTTGGTCCTTCCCTCGATCTCAAGTCAAGAGAGTGAACTCTTGAGATGAGAGGGTAATTTCTTTTGCTGCAGATTGAGGTTACAAACCTCCCAAGGTTGCCACACAGGTTGGCAACTCAAGGGCGACGCCTAGCCGTCTAGGAGCAAGCTCCAAGAGTAACAAACCCTAGGGTTCATCGGCCAAACGTACACCAAATGCTCTCAAACTTTGGGGATCAGTGGATCTGCTCTTCGATTGAAGTTTGCTGCCTTTTTCCTCAAGATTTGCTGGTGGGATTTGCAGATCGGCTTGAGGAAGGTGGGAGCTTCAATGGAGGAGAGAGAGAGAGCTTTGGTCTGTTCTGAGTTCGAGTGAATGCGCAGAGGAAGAAGATGACCATTGTGAGAGAGAGAGCTGCTGTATAAATACGGGCAACTTCTGCAACGGTAACAGTGGGCGACACTGCCGCCCATTATGGGCGGCACTGCCGCCCACCAAAGAAGACTGGCCTGGATGTGAAATTTGGCTGGCTTCTTTGATTTGGTATATGGATGTGTTTGGTAAGTTTCGAGCACTTGGTTGCACACTTGTCCAACTAACCTAGAATCCCTCTTGATAGTACGGTTTTTTCCTAAACTCAAGATTCGAAAGTAAAATGAATTAAACCTCCTGAGCCCGGTAAGCCATCCATGAAGATCTGAGGGGTACCTGCAACCTGTTCACCAACATCCTTCTACATCTCCTGCTTGTCAACTCGATAAATCTCATTAGTTCTCTAATTAGGTGGTCATTAACACCGAAACCCACAAAGTGGCTTGATTGCACTTACAATCTCCCCCTTTTTGGTGATTGATGACAACCCAATTAGAGTTTACAAGATAAGTATAAATAACTGAGATTTTTCAACACATGGATGTAGAGGCCTCTCCCTGAAATTGTGAGTGGAGATTTGAATTCTCAGATTTGACTTAGAAGTCAATACTCACAATTTTAGGAGAGAAAGAGCCTCCCCCTACATCCATGCCAGCTGTGGGTGACTGAACAAACAACAAAAAATATGAGTAACAACTAGCAGTTCAGTCAAAACAGAAAGCAAATTTGGCTTCATAGGAAGTGGGCGACACTGCCACCCAGGCAGGGCGACACTGCCGCCCGGCAACAAACAGACAAAATGAAGCCAAATTTTCACAGCCCTTAACATGCATCTAAAGCAGTAAAACCACACAATATGATAGGCTAGAAAGTAACCTCTAATACAAGTTTAAATCTGAAGGAAACTTGAGTCGAAAGCTTAAACTTATTACAACTAAAAAGAGTTCTCAACGATCCTCACACAACCTAGAATCTACTCTCAACGGATCTGAAACGAAATGCTGCAGCTGGACATCCATCGTCGAAAAAGAATTGACCCCCCTCTAATTTTCTCCCCCTTTGGCATCAACCGCCAAAAAAGAGAGGAGAAAAGAAGATACAAGTCACTCGCTGTCACTGTCATGGTGTTGTGGCTGCTTGGATGAACTTGGAGCATCCCTTGGAGCCCTCCTGCTGTAGGTACGAAACTGTGCAGCCTGAACATTTGGATCCTACTCTCTGACTGGAATCTCTGTACCGACAGTGGGGTACTGTGGTGCCTGAGTGGATGCTTGAGGAGGATAGCCAAAATATGTGGATAGATCATAGTAGTCATACCCCTGATACTGCTGCTCTGGCTACCAATATGGCTGCTGGGTCCCCCTGTCTCTCTGTTCCTCATCCTCAGAATCAGTGTCAGACATGTGAGGAAGATCCACTCTAGGAGGAGACTGAATAGGTGGTAGTGGTGGAAGACCAGCTGCCTCTCTAGCTACCCTCTGCTCCTGTCTCCTCTCCATTCTGTCCTCATAAGCCATCTTGGACTGGTAAGAGCAGTGAGTGAACATGCCCTTCAGATAAGTTGCCATCTTAGACCACCTGGAGTCAATTTTCTTCCTTCTTTCAGCAGGCTGTGGAGGCTGCTCCTGTGGAATAGGAGTCTCCTCAGCTGCTATCTTGCCTTCCTTCTTCTTGTTGATATCATAGGCAGTGTGCTCAGTGTCCTTGGGATAGGATATTCCTGTCACCCTGTCAATCATATACATAATGTAAGGTGCATAGGGAAGCTTCCTTCTACCATTATGAATTGCAATCCTCAGCTCATCCCAAATCCACCTAGAGACATTGAACATATCACCACTAGGAAACCTGGACAACACATTAGTGATCAAGCCATTAACATCAGTAGCATTGTCCTTTGGGTTGAGGGTGGTGGCAAACAAGTTGTTCATGATGTAGTAAAAGCTCTTCAAGTGAGTTCTAGACCAATTAGGGACAGCCATATTCTGATTTTCCCACATGAAACTCACTTCTATTGGCTCAAGTCTCCTAAGACTGTGAATCCTCTCATACCCAAGATGCTCATCACTGAGACCCAACAACCTGTGAAAAGTCACATAATCAATCTTCCAGTGTTTGTCATCAGTCATCCAGTGCATCTCATCCTTCTCCTGATCACAAAAATAAGTAGCATGAAACTGAGAGAGGATTTCGTTGTTCCAGTCATAGCTGAACTCCATGATGTTTGCCAAATCGAAGTTATAAAGTGTGGAGATGGCTGCATTAAAATCTGGATCATTTCTGCTCTGCAATTCAGTGAGATCAATGTACTGCATCTTGCATATTTTACCTTTGTCCCCCTTGGACAGAATAGCAGTCTCATAATAGTCAGCATGGAAAGCTGTCCAGAACATGTAATCAAGTCCTTCCTCTTGAGCATACTCATAGACATTTTCCCTTCCTGCCTCTTCAATCTCCCTTGTC
Source organism: Themeda triandra (assembly GCA_018135685.1). NCBI lineage: Eukaryota > Viridiplantae > Streptophyta > Magnoliopsida > Poales > Poaceae > Themeda > Themeda triandra. The sequence continues at coordinate 340,669 of JAENPR010000619.1, forward strand.
TGATTTGCATAGTTAATGACCCTTCTGTTGACAGAATGCTGTGGCTTTCTCAGAAAGTAGTCACTAGTTTCCTTCCTCAGCATCTCAACATCAAATTCTCCAAGAATCTCAGGTTCCTGTGGAGGGAATCTGATAGTATACCCTGATTCTTGGCTGCCTCCATCATCACCTTCCCTCATACCAACATATCCACCTTTTCCTCTGCCTCTCTTTGGCTTTGCCTTTTCAGCCAACTTCTTTCTCTTGCTGCCACCAGCAGAACTTCCACCCTCTGCTCCATCTATGCAAGCAAACACATCTTATTTAGAAACTGTTACTATGGTGTGAATACAGGAAGCAATGCTAACAAGAGTTAACTGTGGAACTTGAGTTGAAACCAGAACTGCAAGATTTACTGAAAAATTCTTCAGCATTGATGGGCGACACTGCCGCCCGGCAAAATCTTGCAGTTTTGAGTTCAAACCAGTTTCTACAGTTAAATCAAGTTTTCATTAATTCCTATGCATCACCATCATCTCAGAATCTAACTCCAAATAAAAATGTGCACTAATTTTGACATGGTTCCATTTGCTAGAGAATGAAAAAGACTTTGAATTGATTTCAGTTTATGAATCGACTTGTTCTGTTTTTCATCAAATGAATCCACCTAGGGCAGTGGTTGGAATCCACTTGGAGCCTTTTAAATCAGCCCCTACAAGAGGATGCTTCATCCTCCCCCTATGTCATTCAAATGGTGAACCCTAGAATCAAATCAAACTAATCTCTAAAACTGATTCTAAACCATTTAATCTCATCATTGCATCAAGAAACCATCTCCAAACCAAGCACATGGCATAGATCAAGATAGGTTAGGGTTTCACCTTGAGAGCACCTCGTGGAGGGAGGAGGAGAGGAAAGCAAGCCCCTTGCCCAAGGGGATCACACCAACTCGGCCGGGAGATGACTTGCCGAGGTGGAGCGACACTGTTGGCCACCAATGGCGGCAGTGGGGGCGCTGCCCTTCTTCTTCTCCAAGAGGGAGAGAGTTGGAGAGGAGGAAGAGAAGCTTGGGGAGAGGAAACTGAGGGAGAGAGAGGTGGCGGCGCGGGTCGAGATGGGATAAGGCAGAGAGAGGGCTCACCCACGCGCCAGAGAAATCTAGGCCCGTTCTGGCCTCAGAACAGTGGGCGGCACTGTCGCCCAGCCCAGAAAGCTGGGAATAAGTCCAAACTTTTTCCTACAGTTTCCTTCAGACTTAAACAAGTATACTACCAAGTTTCATGACCAGTAAGCATACAACAATTCAAACTATGGTCATGCCCCTTGTTAGAGATTTGCAAAGCACTTTGAAAGACTTGAAACTGAAATTTTCTGAAAGATTTTCCTATCATACTAGTGATTCAAAACAGTGGCATGCTTAACTTCAAGCCAAGTCACTAGAATCCAAAATATTGAGTTCACCTCGAAGTTCACAAAATCTTGACTCACTCAAAGGCTTAGTGAAGATATCGGCTAGTTGTTTTTTGGTTCTCACATAGCGTAATTCGATATCTCCTTTGGCTTCGTGGTCTCTCAAGAAGTGATGTCGGATGTCTATGTGTTTTGTTCTTGCATGGTCTACGGGGGTTGTTTGCAAGCTTTATGGCACTTTCATTGTCACACAAGAGTGGGATTTTGGTAAAGTGACATCCAAAATCTTGGAGGGTTTGCTTTATCCAAAGTAGTTGAGCACAACAAGCACCGGCTGCAACATACTCGGCTTCAAAGAGTGGATATGGATACACAATTTTGCTTCTTAGAGCTCCAAGACACTAGGGACCGTCCAAGGAATTGACATGTCCCCGAAGTGCTTTTTCTCTCTCGTGCAACCGGCATAGTCGAATCGAATAGCCCAAGAGTGAACTTGGAGCCCTTGGGATACCATAAGCCAAGATTTGGTGTGTGAACTAGATATCTTAGGATTCTTTTGATAGCCATCAAATGACTCTCTTTCGGGTTGGCTTGAAATCTAGCACACATGCACACACTAAACATAATATCGGGCCTAGATGCACACAAATAAAGTAGAGAGCCGATCATGGAACGATATACCTTGAGGTCCACGGCTTTCCCTTTAGTGTCAAGATCAAGATGTCCATTTGTTGGCATGGGAGTATTAATTGGCTTTGCATTCACCATGTCAAACTTTTTCAGCATATCTTGGGTGTACTTGGTTTGACTAATAAAAGTTCCTTCCTTCAATTGCTTGATTTGAAAACCAAGAAAGAACTTAAGCTCACCCATCATTGACATCTCAAATCTGTCCGTCATAGTCCTACTAAACTCCTCAACATACACATGATTAGTACTACCAAATATTATGTCATCGACATATATTTGGCATAGAAAGATATCATTTTTAAGCTTATGTGTAAAGAGAGTAGGATCGGCTTTGCCTATATCAAAGCCTTGCTTCAGCAAGAATTCCTTAAGGCATTCATACCATGCTCTTGGTGCTTGTTTTAGCCCATAGAGCGCCTTTTGGAGTTTGTAGACATGATTTGGAAACTTGGGATCTTCAAAACCCGGTGGCTGCTTGACATAGACTTCCTCTTGTATTGGGCCATTGAGAAATGCACTCTTCACATCCATTTGGTGTAGCTTGAAATCATGATGTGCAGCAAAGGCTAGTAGAATCCTTATTGCCTCAAGTCTTGCCACTGGTGCAAAAGTTTCTTCAAAGTCCAAGCCTTCTACTTGAGTGAAGCCTTGAGCCACCAATCTTGTCTTGTTCCTTGTCACTATGCCATTTTCATCTTGCTTGTTGCAGAAAACCCATTTTGTTCCAATGACATTAGTCTTGGGTCTTTCCACTAAGGTCCAAACTTTATTTCTCTCAAAGTTGTTGAGCTCTTTTTGCATAGCCATCACCCAATCCGGATCCTTGAGTGCTTGATCTACCTTAAGAGGTTCCAAAGAGGAGACAAGAGAGTAATTTTCACAGAAATTTACAAGATGTGAACGTGTTACCACTCCTCTTCGAATACTCCCCGAATGTTGTGCACCGGATGGTCTCTTTGGATAGTTTGTCGAAGTCTTGGATGCTCAACATCTTCTTGACCATTTTCGGACCTTCACTTGCTTCTTCAAAGATGGGATCTAGATTTATCCCTTGATGTGTTGATGCGGGGAGTTCTTTGGAGCTGCTGCTGAGGTAGAGGCGGTGCTTGCCACCCATAGGGGCGGCTGCCGTCGCCGTTTTCCGAACAGGTGTGTCTTTGCCCTTTCTTACGTAGTTTGTCGGCGGAAATTGGTGCAAAGCAACGGCTTGAGAATCTTCATCATCTCGAGGCTACAATTTCTTGTGGCCTCACATCTCCAATTGCCATATCCTTGATTGCCTTACAAGGTGGATCCTCTTTACCTACAACACTTGCATCAACTTGCTCTACTTGAGAGCCGTTAGATTCATCAAATGTCACATCTACCATGACTTCAATTCTGCCCATGGCCTTATTGAAGACACGACGTGCTCATTTGATCCATAACCAAGAAGAACACCTTCATCAACCTTAGGTGCAAATTTAGGGATTTTGGCTTAACAAGAGAGCCAAAGACCCTAAAATATGACACCTTAGGTTTATTACCGGTTAGGAGTTCATATGATGTCTTCTTGAACTTCTTGTGGAGGTAGAGACGGTTGATGGCATGACAAGCGGTTTTGACGGCTTCATCCCAAAAGAGGTCCGAAGTCTTGTACTCATCAAGCATTGTCCTTGCCATATCAATGAGTGTCCTGTTCTTCCTCTCTACCACACCATTTTGTTGAGGGGTATATGGAGTTGAAAACTCATGCTTGATTCCCTCTTCTTCAAGAAATTCTTCAACTTGAGTATTCTTGAATTTGGTCCCATTGTCACTTCTAACTTTCTTGATAGGGAGACCAAATTCTCTTTGTGCCCTTCTGATAAAGGTCTTCACCTTGTCTTGAACCTGGCACTTATCATAGACAAGAAATACCCAAGTAAAGCGAGAATAATCATCAACAATAACTAGACCATATTTGTTACCTCCGAGGCTCAAGTAGGCAACCGGTCCAAAGAGATCCATATGTATCAACTCCAAGGGTTGAGTAGTCATGATGCTCTTTGGTGGGTGAGGTACACCTACTTGCTTTCCAAACTTGGCAAGCACCGCAAATCCGTCTTTCTCAAATTGAACATTTGTTAGTCCTAGGATGTGGTTGTCTTTTAGGAGTTTGGCCAAGTTCCTCATCCCAACATGAGCTAGCCGACGATGCCATAGCCAACCCATGCTGGATTTTGCCACTAAACAGGTCTCAAGCTTAGTCTCACTTTTGTTGAAATCAACTAAGTAAAGCTTATTCTTGAGTTGGCTCAGTAAAGACAATAGAGGAATCCTCCCTCTTAAAGACTTCCACACCCACATCGGTGAAGAGACAATTGTATGTATCAAAACAGAATTAGTTTCAGATTTAGGCCCCCTAAGTTCTTGGGGCCTTGCAAGAAAGCAACAAGAACTTTGGGAACCCGGATAACGTATTTCTAAAAACATTTCTGCCCTTTCCTATGAACTTGGCAACCACACCACCCTTGCTGTCTTTCTGCAAAACAAAGTTAGAATTCACAACATAATCATATGACTTTGCAATTGGGTGGTTGGTCTTTTGTTTTTGATTCACAATCACTATTTTCTTCTTCTTCGGATGTTCCGCTGCACTGATAAACCTTCTTCATGGGTTGGTTCTCGAGCAGGGAAACAGGAGGTGGTCTTCCCTTTTCGTAGGCGACACGCCGCCCTTCCTGGGCCGGGCACCGCGCCCAAGGCCGGGCCGTGCCGCCGGGGCTGGCTTTGTGTCACCTTCTGTGCAGACCTCTCTGTACCTCCTAGACCCCTACTCATGAACTGAACACACTCAAATCCATTTATTACTTTTCTCCCATTGGTTTTACCTCCATGAGTGAGTCCAAGCCCATCTTTGATTCTTGGATTTCGCCATCAATGTATTTAGGCTTCTTTGCTTGTTGGTTCCTTTTGCAAGCGGGTTCCTTTCCCTTTTTGGATCGCTTTGTAGCAGAGCATTGAGCCTTGCATTCTCCTTTTTCAACACTTCCAAGCTAGCAAGGTTAGTGGAACAAATATTTGCATAATTTTGGCACTTACCACTTCCCTTGCTAGTTGAAGCCTTAGTAGTGTCATTTGAGCTAGAAGATGATGAAGTGCTCTCCCAAAGAATGCTATATTGCTCTTCAAGTTTGTTGTGCTTTTCACTTAAGACACAATACTTTTCATTGAGAGCAACATTTGCCTTCCTTGCAAGAGCTAGTTCTCTTTGAGCCTTTTGCAAGGTCTTATTCAAAGAGTCCATTTCACTATCTTTAAGCTCAAGAGCATCCTTGTCGCCTTTGTATAACTCTTCAGTTTTCGAAGAGTTTCATCCATTCGGCTAGCTCAGCTTTGACACTATCTAATTCTTCTAGAGTCTTGATGATAAAGATTTTTGTCTTGGGATCAAGGTTCTTTGAAAGTTTAGCACATTCTTTAACACCACTTGACTCCTCCTCACTAGAGCTATCACTTAGATCACTACTTGAAGCATCACTAGGAGGGGAGGAAGTTTTCTTGGATTTCTTTACCTTCTCATGCTTTGCCATAAGACAAATATGAGGTGAAGGACCATCATCATCGGACAAGTTGTTGAAGAGTCTTGGTGTGGAGGATGATGCTTGAATTGCCACTGTAGCTATCTTCTCATCCTCATCACTTGACTCTTTAGTTTAGTCCCATTCATGTCCAATGTGTGCTTCACCCGCTTGCTTGTATCTTCTCTTGTGCTCATACTTCCCATCATTTTTCTCCTTCTTGTTCTTGATTGGGCACTTTGCAACAAAGTGCTCGGTCCGCCACACTCAAAGCAAGTTCTCTTTTTCTTGTTGGAAAACTTCCTTTGGACAATCTTGTAGCCATTCCTTTTCGGGTCCCTTGTGGTAGTCCTTCAAGAACAAAGCCATATCATCAATCTTCTTGTAATCAGCCCCATCATCTTCATCTTCACTTGAGGAGGTGCTTGAGTCATGATGTTGATGAATTTGCTTGTCTTCCTTGGGCTGACTTGAAAGTGCTTGCTTGCTGCCCTTTTGCTTGCTGCTGCTTGTGCTCTTGTTTGACTTGTTTGCCTTGAGTGCTACCTCCTTGATTTTCAGCCCATCAAGTTTGGTTTGCAACTCTCCAAGTCTTTTCCTCTCATTTGCCTCTTCTCTTTGCATATCAAATGTGAGAAGACGTCCAAACACATCATTTGGAGTGAAGTGCTCAAACTTCTTCTTATCTCTAATCAAGGTGACCACTGTCTCATTTCTTGGTGAGTAAGCTTCCAACATGACTTTGACTACCTTATGATCATCAAGCTCACTACCACCAAAACCTCTAATCTTGCCAACCAACACCATTAACCTATCAAACATCTCTTGTGCCCCTTCTCCTTCATTAATCACAAACCGGTTGAGCTTTGCCATCAAAAGATCAATCTTGGCCCTCCTTACTTTGTCCACACCTTCATGTGCAAGGATCAAAGTATCCCAAATCTGCTTGGCCACATTGACATTCATCACCCGGTTGTACTCATTTCCATCAAGTGCACTTAGGAGGATGCTTGTGGCTTGACTATTGAGTTGGACAGCCATGATTTCCTCATTTGTTGGTGCCTTGGGATCTTCGGGTTCTTCAAAACCTTTCTCAACAACCTCCCAAAGACCTGGATGTATACCACAAAGATAAGCCCTCATCACATGTTTCCACTTGGCATAGTTGGTCCCATCAAAATGAGGCAACTTCCCCGTAGGGAACATTGATGAAAGACTTTGCATCACGGTTAGATAAATAAGAATAATTAAAGGATACAACGGAGTATTTCTTTTTTCGCTGCCATCCTCTTTCTTGCTGCTTTCATCTTTGCTCTTGCTCTTGCTCTTGCTTTTGCTCTTGCTCTTGTTGGAAGCATGATAGGAAATATCATCATCACCATCATCCGAGATGCTAGAAAGCTCACTAGATGATGACATTTCCTTTTGTTGCTTCTTCTTCTTCTCATTTTCTTTAGCAAGTTCTTTGGCCTTTCTTCTTTCTTCTCGCTATTCACGAGCAATTCTTCTAGCTTCTTTTCTCGCTCTTCTTCTCATCGAGCTCTTTCTTCTTCTTGATGGCTTTTCTTCTTTCCCTCTTCCTTCTTCTTCTCTCGGTGTCGCTCACGTCCGTGGATTTGTCACCATCACGTACAGTAGCATCACCTGCAGTTCTTACCGATGCATTGCTACTGTCCTCTGAGGTGTGCACATCGATATCCGATGCCTTGGGAGCATGTTTCGACGCTCCGGCCTCTTCCATACTTCACGCGGTTAAGCGTTTGCGAAGCAACCTTGCTCCGATACCACTTGTAGGATCTCTGGAAGTGTAAATGGCCTAGAGGGGGGGTGAATAGGCCTGTCAAAAATCAACTCGAGCAGATGTCAGAACCTCGGACGGCACTGCCACTCAGACTGGGCGGCACTGTCGCCCAACAAATAATAATCTCTGTCGAACTCGAAACTTGCCGAGACGGACTACTCACAGAGCTTGACTTACTTGGTAGAGTTCTAGCTACAAGTCCAGCTCGAAGACTGGCTCCCACAGAAAGGTAGTAACCTTGAAGATCTAGAGAAACAACTCTAAAACAAACTCAACAATAAGAACTGCAGTGAAGTAAACTGAAGCACGCGAGACAAGCTATTTATCCCTTGGTTCAGCTCACCACAAAGGCTTGCCTATGTCGACGTTGTTGAGGTATCCACAAAAGGATTGGACGTCACCACAAAGGTTGGTCCTTCCCTCGATCTCAAGTCAAGAGAGTGAACTCTTGAGATGAGAGGGTAATTTCTTTTCGTAGATTGAGGTTACAAACCTCCCAAGGTTGCCACACAAAGTTGGCAACTCAAGGGCGACGCCTAGCCATCTAGGAGCAAGCTCCAAGAGTAACAAACCCTAGGGTTCGTCGGCCAAACGTACACCAAATGCTCTCAAACTTTAGGGATCAGTGGATCTGCTCTTTGATTGAAGTTTGCTACCTTTTTTCTCAAGATTTGCTGGTGGGATTTGCAGATCGGCTTGAGGAAGGTGGGAGCTTCAATGGAGGAGAGAGGGAGAGCTTTGGTCCGTTTCGAGTTCGAGTGAATGCGCAGAGGAAGAAGATGACCGTTGTGAGAGAGAGGCCGTATAAATCGGCGGCTTTGCAACGGTAAATGTGGGCGACACTTGCCGCCCATTATGGGCGGCAGATTGCCGCCCACCAAAGAAGACTCGGCCTCGGATGTGAAATTTGGTCGGCTTCTTTGGTTTGGTATATGGATGTGTTTGGTAAGTTTTGAGCACTTGGTTGCACACTTGTCCAACTAACCTAGAATCCCTCTTGATAGTACGGCTTTTCCTAAACTCAAGATTCGAAAGTAAAACGAATTAAACCTCCTGAGCCCGGTAAGCCATCCATGAAGATCTGAGGGGTACCTGCAACCTGTTCACCAACATCCTTCTGCATCTCCTGCTTGTCAACTCGATAAATCTCATTAGTTCTCTAATTAGGTGGCCATTAACACCCACAAAGTGGCTTGATTGCACTTACAACAGCGTCTCTGATAGACTCCACACAGCCACTGAACAAATGAACAGTGATTCAGTGAACGCGAGCTTACGGATTCCACGCCGTCCCGAACTGTGAGAGTTGAAACGCCCATGCGTAGGTGCGGTGATGAAACGCGCACGGAAAGATAGTATAGCAGCACTAGATTTTTCTTATGTCCTTTCTTCGGTCTGTGGCAGCCATCGCACGCATCCTTATTTAGTCACTGGTAGTAGCCACGGTTGGATTTTTTGGCCCCCGCTCACCACGTGGGGAGACACGGGCGGCGAAACTCCTCGGCGGCGGCGCCGCCGTCCCTCTCCACTCCTCTTGCGCCGCACTCCCGCCAAAGTGGGCCACCGACAGGCTGCGCGGCCCGCCGGATGGCGGGGGCGAGGTTTCTCCAGGTGGCGTGGCACTCCATGACGACGGTTGGCGGTGAGCCATGGGGCTAGATCAGGCGGCAGCAAGGCCTTAGCCGGCCTCGGTTCTGGTGTGCGCGACGTATCGGAGGTGGCCGACGGCGGGAGGATCTCACCCCACGGTGGGTTCTAGTTGTCGTCCTTGGCGGCAGCATACCTCCCACCTTTACCTCCGGTTTATCGGTGGCGGCAGGATGACCCTGGTGAGGTCGACGTCATATTATGGCTGGCCGGCCTGCTTCCCCATCGGGGCTTCTGGTCCTGCGACGGACAGGGGTGAAAACCCCGCCCTTTGGGCTAGCGACGGTGGCGTAGCCGCGTCATTACCTCAATGGAGGCGCCGTCATGTTATCCATCTACGATTGCCGGAGCAACCGCAAGGTCTGGCCGTGCCGCCGTTTGGGCTGGGGGCGGCGAAGTGGACCGGGAAAGGCATTGGCGTGCGGCGGGGTTTCGACGGCCTTACTTGCAGCAGCAGTGGCAGCCATCCTTAGGCGAACACGACGATGGTCAGTTCAAGACGGAGGTGCCACTTGAGGCGTAACGGCTCGGCTACTGGTGACCAGTGGTTGTTCTTCCATGTTCACGGAGATCTCTCCGGTGAAAATCAATCTCCTGTGTTTTGGTGGAGTGATGGTGGCGTGTGTGGATGTCAATTTTCTTGTTGGAGACGTCGCTTTTGGAAGACCCCTTGAATGGTCGCTCCCTGCAGTTGCACCAGGGCCTTTGTGCTGTTGCCAGGTTTCAATACCCAGGTCATCGTGGTGTTCATGTCCGACGATCTTTCGGTACTCTTGTTGGTCGTACAGACGTGTGGCGACAGTGTCTCGATGTTGGTGGTCTTGTTCTTGTGGAGTTGATATCACGTATCAAGTCATGTGTCATGCAGGATTACTGCCCTTTGTTGAGGATGTAATTCTCTTCCATCAGTTTTTGTTTTTTAATTTCCTCTTGTAATAATTTAGCCTGATGCATTTTCGTGAGAGTATGACTGAGGCTAGAAATATAATTTCCTTTATCTAAAAAAGTAGCCAAGAACATTGTTCAGTTACCACTTTATGATACGAATTGGCTTGTAGTTCAATGGTATTGCGGTTCAGTGGGACGCTACCCACCAGGATTCAAATCCTGGTGCTCACACTTTTTTCTAGGATTTTCACAAGAATTTACCTAATCTAAAAAAAAATCTATGCCGGCCACCAGGGATAGTTAATAGTTAACCTGTAGTACGATCGGTGTCGGTTCTCCCCTCTCTTGAAGGCCTCAAGCTGCTAAAAAAAAAATACTACAGTACCATCAGAATATTCTCCTTCTAACAACAATTTTTTTTTGAGAATCACAATTTTTTTTAGATTTTTTTTTTGGAGAAGGTAAATGGACCTGAGCCTGTTGAGCCTGGCCCAGCAGGCATGCACAATCTCTTCACCTCGAGAGGCAGGCCAGACCAAATTCGACCCACCAATGATGGACTTAGGATTTATTAAGCCGACTACAACACCAACTGTGGGGTGCCGTGCCCTCAAACTTCGTTCCTTCCCAAAGCCCAATCCCCCTCGCCGATGATGAGCACGAGACAGAGACGTGACGAGGAGCCCTCTTCGGTTGTGGCGGTGGCGACGACGAAGAAGGGCGGCAAGTCAACATGGCTGTGGGAGGCGGGCGGGAGACTAGTGGAGAATCGGTCCGTCACTGCCGAGCAGACGAGCGCGAGGAACACAAAAGAGGCGGCGGACGAGGAGTGGATCAACTCAGATGATGAGGCCCTGCTCCTCATCCGGAGCCACCGTCCTCTCCCTATTAGCTACCCCGAATTCCCCCAGGGTGGAAGTCAGGAAGAGATAGAAGAGTGGGACAGGGCTATTAGTATGGCTTACGAGAAGGCTGTCAACGGTTGATTTTTTTCATTATTACTCCTCCAATTAAAGTTCCACCGCCCCTGCTAACTCTTGTATTTTTGGGTGTTCTCTTTGTTTAGATCCTGTCTCCAATCCTCCTATCTTGAGAGACACAAAAGCTAGGGAGACAAAGAGGATTAAGACATCTTTCACTGAGGTGATCTCCATAAGAGAAAGGGAGATGATTTTTAGATTATCTACCTCGATTGTCTGTGTTTCCTCTACCCCGGTTGGAGACGGTAAAGAAATTCCGAATTGGCAATTTACTGGAATCGTCATTGGTCCATCTGAGTCTAATAAGCACGCTAGAAGGGGCTGGCTTGTATATTCTTTTATTTGATTCAAGTTTAGAATGAATATAGTACTGGTGATTCTATGTTTATATAAGAAAAAATAACAACGATATGTTGATCTGGTTGCAATTTAAAACTTGGTTCACAGTCCCCACTCAATACACTTTTGTTGTTTCCTATTTCTTATGGATGGTTTTGATGTCACCACTGCAGTAAAGGAGAGGGTGGAGGTCTTGCGCCCTCGTAAGGAAAGTGAGAGTCCTTGGCAAGAAACTTAGGCTTTGATGTGATGCTGTATATATAGAAGTGTCTACTATGTTTTCGCTCCTAAAAAAACAGAGCTCCGGCCGGCTCAGGCCCATCTGATGCAGCGGCTTTTCTAGAAGGAGAAAAGCCCTTTTGAAAAACGTATGGTAAAGGATGTTGAATGTATTAAGTGCCCCTGCTTATTTGGGCTTGGTTGTCTAATGCAGTTAATAATATGAGTGTATTAGATAGTCAACCACGGTTTCTATGCAGTTGGTAATGATTTGATTATAGAGTCAACAATGGTTCTCAAAATGGTTCCTACTCCGGCTTTAGCCCTGGTTCCTCGGTTTCTCCTGATTTTTGAATGCATGAAGGATGAGTATCTGAAAGTGCTCCTGCTTATTTGAGGAAAAGAGGGCAGTACTTTGATATTTAACCGATACAAAGAGGACCAGCTCCTAGAAAAAACCACGTCCACGTTTGCTCAAAAGTTTTCTACCGTCCGATCTCTTCACGTGCGGCTCTCCTTCTCACGCGTCTGAGAAGCTGGAAGCTACTTCGCTTCTGAAGTCGATTCACTCACCAGCTTCTAGCTTCAGCTTCTGCCTACCAATTATTGGTTGCCTCGGCTTCTGCCCGATCTGGTCAGCGACGACGACCAAAAGTGACCCGTCCTCCTGTCGGCCGTGCTCCAGTTGGAAACTCCCTATCGTCTTCTCCACGCTGCTGCCGCCGCCTTCGTCTTCGTCTTACTGCCGTTCAAGTTGGTTCTCCGCCGAGTAGGATATGGCTTCCGGCGCCCGCTCCGCTCCTCTCGCGGGAACGGCTAGGGAAGGCCATCCTTCACCGCGTTTCGTCCGGCGCCCGCATTGGATCTGCGTTCTCCTTCATCGCCGCACCTCCGGAGCTGCTCCCTTCTCTTGGGGTTTGACTTATCTTCTGGTTGTCCAACCTTTTCTTCTGCCTTCGGATCAGTATCAGGTTACACATTTCTCTCTAGATCCGTTTTCAAGAACCTTGTGTTTGCTGCAGGGATATTTTGGGTTTCTCCTCTGCACTTCTGCTGGAGACAGTGAAAAACAAATATGTGGTGCGTGCTGCTGCTGTCACTGCCTTTCAATTTCTGTTGGGTTTACTTACCTACTCCTTGGTTCTATCTTCCGCTACAGGAATTGCAATCTTCACCAAGTGCTGCAAGGGGAAGTGCATTTGATTATTGCAGAAGGTATGCACCCAACAAAACAATGTCGTTGCTTATCATCTCCCCCGTGCACATGCAAAGGTTTTACAGGCATCACTAATAGATCTATTTGTTTGCCCTACACGGAATGAATATTCCTGTAGGCTGGTGTGTGAAATTTTGAGTGTGTCAAAAACAGAAAAAAAAGTGTTTTCCTAGCGGTGTCACAGATTTTACGGCGGCCATATTCCCCTCTCCATTTTTTATAAAATATCATTGATTACAACAATTTTGTAGGCAGCATGTTCTCTGTTCGGATCTCCTACTTATCTCTGCTACAAGCAGTTGCTCAGCGATGTGCCCTGCTTTATGCAGACGCTGTCCATGAGAAAGTTGACGATGGAGATGATCTGTTTGGTGTGGAAATAGGTTTACCTTTACCAAGTTTAAGAGTCAACCATGGTCATTGCCTGTTCTTCTGGGCACCATCTGGTTTACAGCGTATGAGGTTGCGTCCCTGCAAGCTTTGAGCACGCTGCAAGACATGTTTGGTTTTGTCATAGTAGATTACAGTATACATGGTCTGTTACTGTACAGAGATTTGGCCCAAAATCTTTTCCCAGTTGCTAATAGAGGTGTGCAGCTTGCTAGGCTGATCATTGAGTCGGCCAGAGATGAAAATATGTAGTACCCGATTTTAAGGACAAAACCAGATATACACTATATGTGAGTCACTGAAGACAAATCTCACAGATAGCTACAAGTAAGGGCAGTATCAGTAAACAATGCTTAAAAGAAATAGCGTACTTAGTATTAGAAAGAGATATACCCTTAGGTAGCAATCAACGAGAATACACTCGATCTTCGATTAGACTCCACTCCACCGGATCCAAACCGACCGGTTGATCACAAGCCTAAACTCCACTCCCGAGGGTGTGGGGGAATTGCAAGAGTGAGTCCATGTCGAACTCCGCAAGTATAACAAGTATAGTCTAATAACCACATGATCAGGTAAACATGATTAAAGAATAATAATTAAACAACATTCTCAAATTAAGGGGGTGATCACTTATTCCATAAGAATCCCTTGGCCGCCCTAACCGTGGGCATGGACGATAATCGATTTAACTCTGCGCAGAGGTGTACCCTTTACCTGTGAGTCGTGATTCCCATATGCTCGGGTTTGCAAATCCCATGACACTACCAAGGTGAATGAGCGGGGGTCTCACTATAAAGCCACCCAAAAGTTCGTCTAACAAGCAAGGGTCGCTTTGTCGTCGGATATAGGAATCCCTCCTCCCAAAGTGGCACACAACCTACCCGGCTATACACACCATGGAGGAGCCGCCCTATACCCAATTCAGCCCTCCCTCTCACAAGCTAGAAAAGGTCTCTTGAATGCGCTAGAGCCAGAGCCATATAGCCCCCACAAGGGCACGTTAAATCCCGGATGATCGCATGTGTAAGTCATCTTTTATGTTTAATCATATATTCATTAATCAAGCTTACTAGATCATGGTCACTAAAAGATAATCCAAGCTATACTTGCCTTAAACTTAGATCCTTTCTTCAAATCCCAAATCTTCATGGAATTGCTTCTCGGTCTCCACTTCTTCTTGAGCACCAACTTCGATCATCAACGCAAAGCTCACCGACCGGACACGATTATAGAGCACCACACAAGCATCCGAGCAATCATACATGAAGCAAACAATATGACTATATTAGAACAGTACACCAATCATAAATAAATAGAAAGGAAAGTTTATAAAATAACTCTAATCATTTCTACGATCACATAGACGTCAACTTCACCAAAAACGGAGCTATAACGACGACGATATATGAATTTTCCAAGTTTTTCCTATGGACTAACAATGCATTAAACATGAACTTGAAACCTAACAGCAACAAACTGAACTAACAGTAGCACTAATGCGTAATTTACAAAATTACGAATCCAACGCATTTTGAATGGACCAAAACGGAGTTAAAACGGAGATTTTATGAGTAAAACAAGATGAAACGTATATTTGTATTTCCTTGTATTTCGAGATTTGTTTCGATGAAAGAAAATGGCAAGAAATTGTATGAATGATGTCATCAAGGCTAGTAAAGATGTCAGCAAGCTATGATAGTAGCCGTCACGGTAGGAATTTGACTTATGAACGAAACACAGAAATATGATGATGTTACGTAGATGTGTTCACTTTTGATCCATGCGAGACGTGCTCACGATCTAGACGATGGTGCGTCACGTAGGACTGGGAACACGTACTCAAGCAGCAGATCGATCATCACGATGGGTAGGGTATATAGATGGATGGCCAGCTTGCTATTTGATCGAGCCTATATGCTGTTGATTCTAGTTCTAGCTTCCTTGGCATGCATGGTCTTCGGCTAAGAGAAGCCACGTGCTAGTATAGTCACATGAGATGAGATGAGACGGTTGCCAACTGATTAGTTACGGATACCGACTATGCTTCAAGGACAAAACGTCAAAGCTAGAGGTATATATATATATATATATATATATATGCAGAGGGTCTCTTTATCAAAGAGATGATGAAGGTGTATGTTCTAATCTGGATTGTCGATCTGAAAATAAACGGCTCAAAAGGATTGGAGATATATGTGTATTTGCATTGTATTTTCAGATTTGTTTTTCTAAAGGAAAATGGCAAGAAAACACAAGGTGACGTCATCAAGCTAGAATCGACATCAGCGAAGCAAGCAAGGCAAGGCACACGGTGGAGGCCATGGCCGGCTATGGTGCTGAACGATGGTGGGAAGATTGAGCCAACATCGTGCTCACCTCACAGATAGGTAGAGACGAGATGGATACGGTGCTGAGCAGCCGGGTTCAACGGAGCGGCAGCAGCTTCTGCCATGAGAGACGCACCACGAGTCAAGGAAGGCGGAGAAGCTGACGATGGACTCTCCTGCAAGGTTCGGCTGTGATGAGCTAAGAGCAGATGTCGAGAAGGAACAAGAGAACAGCTTCTACAAGACTGTACCTTCGTCACCTTGACGCCGACCTCGGCAACGGATCGCGAATGGTGGAGAGGCAACGTATAGTACAGGGGTCTCCACGGCGAAGTATCAGCAGCAGCTTCCTGTGTTGTTTGACGATGATGTGAGCAAAACAGAGAACAAGAAAAAGGGAGGGAGGAAGGCGCAGGGAGATCCTGTACCACGGGAAGACGCTCGACGACTAGCGTGTTGTTATCGGTGATGATGCGGCAAGCGGCCGTGGCGGCTTCAACAGGCGAGCTCGGCGAGATCCAAACGGCGAGCTTAGAGCACGAGCTAGGGCGACGGCTTGCGATAGAGTGGAGAGGAGGCAGTGGAACAACAGAGTCGAACTTCGGACGGCGGCGCTTAGGGCTTGGTGGTTGCTGAGCTAGGGTTTGCGGCTTG
Source organism: Themeda triandra (assembly GCA_018135685.1). Taxonomy (NCBI): domain Eukaryota; kingdom Viridiplantae; phylum Streptophyta; class Magnoliopsida; order Poales; family Poaceae; genus Themeda; species Themeda triandra. The sequence continues at coordinate 356,754 of JAENPR010000619.1, forward strand.
CAAAGAGGCGAGGTGATGTGCAACGGGGCTGCTATTTATGGGGCAGAGTGCGTGGGTTGCACGCCAAGGCATGAGGAGACGACGTCGTGGCGGACTCGAACTCGACAGAGTTCGTCTCGGCCACGAACGGAGGCAGGAGATGGCTGACGAGAGGCCAACGGCGTCAGCGACACATGACAGAAAAAGAATTGGCACAACACGTACTGCTGGGCTCGGCCTTTGGTCCAAAAGAAAGAGAGCAGACCGTACAGGCCATAAGCCAAGGAGAGAGAGGAAAGAAATTGTTTTTCTTTTATTTGAAAAACTTTTCAAAAGGATTTGAATTCATTTTCAGGTTTGATCAAAATCACTCAACACGAATTAAAATATGCAGCAGCATGTATGCTCAAATATGTTTCTAAACCCTATGATAAATTTTATTTAAATGAAAAAAATATTATTTACCTAGGTTTTCATGAGCACAAAAAAATTCAAATTAAACCATTTTTACTCTATTTTCAAAAATGCAAATTTTAGGGTGTTACAACTCTACCCCCTTAAGATGAATCTCGTCCCGAGATTCGGAAGATGATGATCAAAAAGATTGGGATATTCTGCCATTAAATCTTCTTTACTACCTTGAGTAGTTCTATCTTACTGACAAATGGTATACCTTTTAACCATACTCCAAATTACATGCTCATCGATTCCAAGACTTCGACGAACACTCCAAACAACTTACAAGTAACTCCAAACCAATTGTCAGTTAATTTCCAACTCTTAAACCGTACTCTTTTTCTTAAATTAACTATTGTGGACTCGGGGTGCTAACGTCTCTACACACCAACACACATTGCACTTAACATGAAGATCATCTTAGGATGGTTGTGCGAACTTGAATGTATGGCAAACCATTGTCATTCTGACTCCAAATTACAACACAAGTAGTTTTAGCATGTACCACTATGTCCCCCTTTTGCAACCTCTTAATGGTACCACTGTAGTGTAATGCTAGTTTACTCTTGACACAGACACTCTTTATTGCTCTTAAGAACCACCTTACTGTCAATTGTATGACAAGCTTTTGTTCCCATAGATTCCATAATATATCTTAACTTGTTCTTTTCCTTTTTAATCCATACTTTCACCTCTCCTATTTCCATCTTCAATAGACAATTGACTTTTGGGTCAAGTTCCTCAAACCTCAAACATAATTATTAACCCATGGCGACATCCAAAACTCCTTAGCATAACCCTCCTTTGCTAAGAGCAATGGTAACAGCAATTCCTTAGTTCTTTCTTCTTCCAATTAATCGTTGTGGTTCCTCTTGTTCAAAGGTGAACTTTATTAACTCTCAACTATATAGTACCAGTGACATCACTTGATTGTGCACTCAACTTGATCTTGGTGTCATTCAAACTTTTATAACACCCTTTATATGCTAATATCACTGACAACAACTTTTTCCTTTCCAAATGACTGCATCCTCCAAATCTCCAAGGCATAAACCATGTTTAGGACCTGTGGGTTATGGCCCATTGTAGCTCCATATCGATAATTATCAATTCCATTCCAATTATAGTGTCACTACATCAACATCAACTTATTAATGATCCTTTGCATTTCTTATGATCAACCTTGATGTCGCTCCTTATGTCAAAGTAAATACCTCTGTCCACAATGGATAACTCAACATCTAGGAAGTTGATTAGTTCAACTCATGCCTCCATAACCCAGTGCTTTCTTACATAGAGCACATCCAAAATCTTGCCAAGACACATCCTTTTGTCCAATTTTAGTGCTTCTAGTGAACCTTCGATAGAATCTGACCATCCAAAAACATTTTTAAGTTGCTCTTGCATATATAGGTTGTTTCCAAGTCAACACTTCTCTCTTGAGTTCTTTGTGTAATTCCATCATTAGAAACATACCATAACCCAGAAGAGAACTTTCTCTAGACAAATCTCACACAACTTGATTAGCGTAAGCATTGAGAATTCCCTAGAATTTCAATTGTAGAGGTGTCCGACATCACATTATTCCCATGTCATCATCACCAACTTGACTTGAGGCATATGTAAGCACTCTACTTTCTTTGCATAAGAACACACCTCCAACCTTAACAAGATGCATCACAAAGCTTCTTACTCGACTCGGTGACACCAACACTAGAGTTAATTTCTAAAACTAGCTTCACTCTTTTCAGACCATGGGAACTTGGCATTCTCCCCTCATATCGCTTTCATGAACTTAGCAAAGTCGGACAATTGTTTATTAAACCTCCTATAGTAACCAGCCAAACAAACGAAATCAAGGATCTCACCTACATCAAGTAGGCGACTTCTAATTCAACATACTCTTCACCTTCCCGGACCTTTGCTATACCTCCAATACAGACAACTTGACTCAGAAAAGAAACTTCTTTTAACCAAAACTCACACTTGCTCTGCTTAGCATCCAACTTATGTTCTCCACACTTTTGTAAGACTTCACCTTAAGTGTTTCATCGTGTTCTTCTTTAGTCTTAGAGAACACCAGGGTGTTAGCACCACAAACTTATTAAGACACTCCATGATCACCTTATCCATCAAGTGCACAGGATAGGTAGGTGCGGATGTCGACCAAAGAACATAACCGTGTACTCATGCAACCCATACCTCGTGGTGAAAACCGCCTTCGCATTTCGCATTCCGAATCTTCAACCGATGGTAACCGGAATATAGATCCATCTTAGAAAACACATAAGCACCTCTTAATGGATCAAAACAAGTCATCAATCATCGGCAACGGGTACTTGTTCTTGATAGTCACTTCATAAAGGAACGATAATCATCACACATACGCCGTGTATCATCCTTCTTGTAACAAAGAGCACCCCATGGAGACGAACTAGTGTGAATGAAATTTTCTCTTGCAACTCTATATCCAGCTTCTTATAGATCACCCAACAAGTAACTAATACTTGCTCATGGATAGACCTCTCAATAACGGTGATGGTTGCTTCCTTCCGGGTAATGTGCTTGAGTACATAAAACTTTCACCTTGCATCTTCTTCTTCGTGGCTACCCCCCTTAAGAAAAGATCTACTAGGGGCACCAAGGGTAACTTTTGTATTCAAGTAAGTTGATGGATCATGTCCTTCTACGATCCCAAAGAAAGCTCATATAAATGGGAAGGAACTTGTCACATGCAATTTCTTCATGAGCAGGAAAACAGCAGTGCAGAAAAATAGACATAACTCCAGTTCTGTTGATCCAATGAAGCCATACTTCACACCGTTGTAAAGCTTATAAAATTCTCCATAACTCTCATATAGAATACTTTTCCATATTATGTAGTTAAGATAAGCTTTCATAATCATACAAAAAATCTGTCCAGAAAATCTGGCAGCACCAATGCAGTACATTGCAACAGTTATATCTCGAGCTCTGTTGATCCTATAAAGTCGTACTTTACACCGTTGGAAAGCTTATGAAATCCTCAGTAACTTTCCTGTAGAACATGTGTCCAGATTCTGTAGTTAAGTTGGTCGAAAATACTCCAAAACAGAAACTGTTCTAGATTCCAGACAGCACAGATACACCGCCTTGTGAATTTCATAGCTCCCAAACTAAAGTCGATATGAGGGTGATTCTGATGGCATTGGAAAGGTACAGAAGTCTAGATTCTCCCCAAAAAAATTCATGACCATTGCTCAAGCAGAGAAAACGTTGTGACCAGATCTTTTCAGACTGCTCCAGATTTCTGACAGCACAAATTCTTTGTCTTGTGATTTTCGTGACTCCCAAACCAGAATAGATTTTATGATGATTCTTGCGCTCGGATAAAGATATGGAAGTCCACTTATGACCGGAATTTTCTCATGATTTTTGGTCATCCAGGAACAGAGATATAATCCAAAGAATACAGATTGCTCGGAAGAGACAGGATGCAGAAAACGGGAGGAAGTGGAAAACCCCATCTAGCTATTTCATTAATCCTTATACCTTAGGCCTATAAGCTAAATGAAATTGTGGATCAACCACAAGATCATTGCACTCATTACAAAAATCCAAATCAACCATTAACATAAGCACAAAACAACTAAGCAATTAAAATTCACAAACCACACATTGAGACCGACTGACTCTACTAACTTCGCAACAAACGGTTTATTACAATAGGGGACACTAATTCCTACTTCTTGAAATACGGAGTGATTGCAGCAACATCCGGGGTAACATCTCTTGCATGGGTTTAAGCGGGACAAGTCTTCCACTTCATTTATCTTGGGTAGGCTAGCACAACTTCTCCACTCATCTACCTCATCAAGAGCTTCCTCATATTGTTGTCTTACTTCGCTAACTCTAATTGGCTATCTTCCGCTTCTTATGTCGCAGCTTGTATGGTCAAAGCCATCTCCTTTTTTGTTCATTCCGCTCGTAAGGCAAGATTAGTTTCTCCATTCTGTGGTCTTGTTAGAGCATAGTTCCATCTAGTGAAGCATGATCCTCCAAAGCTGGTGCTAGCGGCCTTCTCGTTACTAACCATCTAAAGAGAGAAAATTTAGAGGAGGAGACAAAGTTTTCATAATGGAGCATAGATGAGCATATCTTTTAGAAAATAACAAGGTTGGAGAGATTGCAAGAAATCAACAAGGATGAGAACAAGGGCTTTCAAATAGGCATCAAGGAGGAGATGAATATCAAGGCTAGAGACATAGTGGAGAAGAAAATATCAAGGTATATAGAACAAGGTTGTTCTAGTGATTTCAAAACTCTAAAACGACCAGTTTCTAACTAGGCTTGCGTCCTACAGTCAGCATTGAGCTGATACCACTTGTAGTACCCGATTTTAAGGACAAAACCAGATATACACTATATGTGAGTCACTGAAGACAAATCTCACAGATAGCTACAAGTAAGGGCAGTATCAGTAAACAATGCTTAAAAGAAATAGCGTACTTAGTATTAGAAAGAGATATACCCTTAGGTAGCAATCAACAAGAATACACTCTGATCTTCAGATTAGACTCCACTCCACTGGATCCAAATTGACTGGTTGATCACAAGCCTAAACTCCACTCCTGAGGTGTGGGGGGAATTGCAAGAGTGAGTCCATGTCGAACTCCGCAAGTATAACAAGTATAGTCTCATAACCACATGATCGGGTAAACATGATTAAAGAATAATAATTAAACAACATTCTCAAATTAAGGGGTGATCACTTATTCCATAAGAATCCCTTGGCCGCCCTAACCGTGGGCATGGACGATAATCGATTTAACTCTGCGCGAGAGGTGTACCTTTACCCGTGAGTCGTGATTCCCATATGCTCGGGTTTGCAAATCCCATGACACTACCAAGGTGAATGAGCAGGGTCTCACTATAAAGCCACCCAAAAGTTCGTCTAACAAGCAAAGTGGTCGCTTTGTCGTCGGATATAGGGAATCCCTCCTCCCAAAGTGGCACACAACCTACCCGGCTATACACACCATGGAGGAGCCGCCCTATACCCAATTCAGCCCTCCCTCTCACAAGCTAGAAAAGGTCTCTTGAATGCACTAGAGCCGAGCCATATAGCCCCAGTGGCACGTTAAATCCGGATGATCGCTACAGGTAAGTCATCTTTTATGTTTAATCATATATTCATTAATCAAGCTTACTAGATCATGGTCACTAAAAGATAATCCAAGCTATACTTGCCTTAAACTTAGATCCTTTCTTCAAATCCCAAATCTTCATGGAATTGCTTCTCGGTCTCCACTTCTTCTTGAGCACCAACTTCGATCATCAATGCAAAGCTCACCACTGGACACGATTATAGAGCACCACACAAGCATCCGAGCAATCATACATGAAGCAAACAATATGACTATATTAGAACAGTACACCAATCATAAATAAATAGAAAGGAAACTTTATAAAATAACTCTAATCGTTTCTACGATCACATAGACGTCAACTTCACCAAAAACGGAGCTATAACGACGACGATATATGAATTTTCCAAGTTTTTCCTATGGACTAACAATGCATTAAACATGAACTTGAAACCTAACAGCAACAAACTGAACTAACAGTAGCACTAATGCGTAATTTACAAAATTACGAATCCAACGCATTTTGAATGGACCAAAACGGAGTTAAAACGGAGATTTTATGAGTAAAACAAGATGAAACATATATTTGTATTTCCTTGTATTTCGAGATTTGTTTCGATGAAAGAAAATGGCAAGAAATTGTATGAATGATGTCATCAAGGCTAGTAAAGATGTCAGCAAGCTATGATAGTAGCCGTCACGGCAGGAATTTGACTTATGAACGAAACACAGAAATATGATGATGTTACGTAGATGTGTTCACTTTTGATCCATGCGAGACGTGCTCACGATCTGGACGATGGTGCGTCACGTAGGACTGGGAACACGTACTCAAGCAGCAGATCGATCATCACAATGGGTAGGGTATATAGATGGATGGCCAGCTTGCTATTTGATCGAGCCTATATGCTGTTGATTCTAGTTCTAGCTTCCTTGGCATGCATGGTCTTCGGCTAAGAGAAGCCACGTGCTAGTATAGTCACATGAGATGAGATGAGACGGTTGCCAACTGATTAGTTACGGATACTGACTATGCTTCAAGGACAAAACGTCAAAGCTAGAGAGGTATATATATATATGCAGAGGGTCTCTTTATCGAAGAGATGATGAAGGTGTATGTTCTAATCTGGATTGTCGATCTGAAAATAAACGGCTCAAAAGGATTGGAGATATATGTGTATTTGCATTGTATTTTCAGATTTGTTTTTCTAAAGGAAAACGGCAAGAAAACACAAGGTGACGTCATCAAGCTAGAATCGACATCAGCGAAGCAAGCAAGGCAAGGCACACGGTGGAGGCCATGGCCGGCTATGGTGCTGAACGATGGTGGGAAGATTGAGCCAACATCGTGCTCACCTCACAGATAGGTAGAGACGAGATGGATACAGTGCTGAGCAGCCGGGTTCAACGGAGCGGCAGCAGCTTCTGCCATGAGAGACGCACCACGAGTCAAGGAAGGCGGAGAAGCTGACGATGGACTCTCCTGCAAGGTTCGGCTGTGATGAGCTAAGAGCAGATGTCGAGAAGGAACAAGAGAACAGCTTCTACAAGACTGTACCTTCGTCACCTTGACGCCGACCTCGGCAACGGATCGCGAATGGTGGAGAGGCAACGTATAGTAGGGTCTCCACGGCGAAGTATCAGCAGCAGCTTCCTGTGTTGTTTGACGATGATGTGAGCAAAACGGAGAACAAGAAAAAGGGAGGGAGGAAGGCGCAGGGAGATCCTGTACCACGGGAAGACGCTCGACGACTAGCGTGTTGTTATCGGTGATGATGCGGCAAGCGGCCGTGGCGGCTTCAGCAGGCGAGCTCGGCGAGATCCAAACGGCGAGCTTAGAGCACGAGCTAGGGCGACGGCTTGCGATAGAGTGGAGAGGAGGCGGTGGAACAACAGAGTCGAACTTCGGACGGCGGCGCTTAGGGCTTGGTGGTTGCTGAGCTAGGGTTTGCGGCTTGCAAAGAGGCGAGGTGATGTGCAACGGGGCTGCTATTTATGGGGCAAAGTGCGTGGGTTGCACGCCAAGGCATGAGGAGACGACGTTGGGGCGGACTCGAACTCGACAGAGTTCGTCTCGGCCACGAACGGAGGCAGGAGACGGCTGACGAGAGGCCAACGGCATCAGCGACACATGACAAAAAAGAATTGGCACAACACGTACTGCTAGGCTCGGCCTTTGGCCCAAAAGAAAGAGAGCAGACCGTATTGGCCATAAGCCAAGGAGAGAGAGGAAAGAAATTGTTTTTCTTTATTTGAAAAACTTTTCAAAAGGATTTGAATTCATTTTCAGGTTTGATCAAAATCACTCAACACGAATTAAAATATGCAGCAGCATGTATGCTCAAATATGTTTCTAAACCCTATGATAAATTTTATTTAAATGAAAAAAATATTATTTACCTAGGTTTTCATGAGCACAAAAAATTCAAATTAAACCATTTTTACTCTATTTTCAAAAATGCAAATTTTAGGGTGTTACAAAATATATCTATCCCGGGCGTTCTAGGAACTGCCCAGCAAATTATTGACGACATCGGTGCTATTCAGGCCCAGGTTCCGATTCAAAGTTCTGTTTCAGGAACTATTTAAATCCAAGTTTCCACCTTTTTTAAAACTATTTTCCCTGTTCTTCTTCTATTGAATTGAATGCTTCTATCTGTAACATGAGGAGGAAAAATATCTGCAATAAAATTTCGTTTGCCAAATGAAGTTGAGTTTTCACTTTTTTAAAAACTATTTTCCCTGTTCTTCTTCTACTGAATTGAATGCTTCTATCTGTAACATGAGGAGGAAAAATATCTGCAATAAAATTTCGTTTGCCAAATGAAGTTGTATTTGTCGTTGCCCTCTCCATGACCGGGTTACCTACCTCCTCGCATAAATGCAGCTTCACCAAAGTGTACAGAATCGGAATCCTCACTTGTTTAATCATATAAAGTTCAAGAAGTTCTCCTGCTTTCCACAAACTAACTTTAGATTTATACCGTGACCATCGATTTCGCATTTAGGGTACGTACAGAGTACATGTGTTTGTTGTTTCTGCATGATAGTTAGTTGCACGCTTACTGTCTGCCATGGAACCGCCTGCTGTCAACGATGGCCAGATCATTCCATCTTTAGGTACGTATGTTGGCCATGTATTGCTTCAGTCTGCTTTACCTTGCTCTGATATTTCTTAGTCTAATTACTATTTATAAATGCTCCTAGCTGCGAGTCAGGGGGCTTACAACTAGCGATAGCAACACCATCTGCCGTACGCGCACGAGGACGTATGTGCCCTCAACCGTCTACGACATGGTGCTTTGTTTAGTGCTTACTGCTCTTCAACAACGCACGGTTGCACCTATTTTAGATCAATCTTCGTACATACAGGTGCGCGGAGAAATCAAGCCGCCCATAGTTTAGAGCCAGGTCCTTCCTCACTGCACTCCTCGAGAAGACGCCGGAGACATACGTAGTTTGATCACAAACTTTCTCTCAACTAAGCTGCTCCATTTTCTTTACACCACATATATGATTCTATTATCCCAAATCAGCTAGGAACACATCTCATGCTGTTGAAAGTGGCGATCCAGCGGTGGCCAGGAACAAAAGAAGACTCCTTCTCCAACAGCATCGCATGGTTTGGGGAGGTAATTGGATTTACCTTCCAATATGGGATCAAATGACTCTCTAGGGTCAGACCAGGTCAACTGACCTATGCTTTCTAGGTGCTGCATCAATACGCAGTGCCAATCTACCCTGTGGACATTTTGATGAAGCTTTTGTGGCTGCACTTATAGGTACATGCTTGCACAGGTCCCTCAGTTGTGTCCACAACCAACAAAATCTTTTCTCCTGTCCATAGCAGAACCTTCAACCATCCACTCCGTTATGGTCATATCTTCAAAGATCTATTTCCAAATCTTGCTGCAGTTTCTTATCCTAGGAGATCTTACTTTGGTGGACCTGAACAAGAATGCTCAAACTGTCACGCGTTATTTTGGTATGCTGAGAATGTTGGAAAGGATCCTGAAACTGGAGCACCTATATACAACAAATGTTGCAGAGGTGGAAAGGTTAAATTACCGCCATTCCCGCCAAGGCCAGAACCGCTTGCTTCTTTGGCACGGTTCGATGGCGGCTCCACCTCAAACAAATTCATGAAAAACATACGGCAATACAATTGCCTCTTTGCTTTTACATCTATGGGTGCTGACATAGATCGGAGTGTGAATGATGGCGGTGGACCTCCAGTTTTCAAGATTTGTGGATAGATTCATCACCGTATTGGTTCTCTGCTTCCTCCAGAAAACACTCCACCAAAATTCATTCAGCTCTATGTGTATGATACCGAGAATGAGGTGCGAATAGGATCTCAGTGCTAAACCCAGACGATCACCGGGGTGTTGACTTCGATCCTGCCATTGTCCAGTCACTGATTACCATGCTAGATCAACACAATCCATTGGCAAAACAGTTTAGAATGGCAAGAGATAGGTTGCAAGAAGATTCTGATGATGAATTTGTCATACAAATTGTAGGTCCACGTGATGGAGATCCACCACAGTATAATTTGCCAGCCACTAGCGAGCTTGCAATGTTGGTGGCTGGTGACTTTGGACCAGAGTCGTACGAAAGAGTTATTGTTGTTCAGACAAAGACAAATGATCTGCAACGGATTTCAGCTTTGCACCCGGCTTTCATGGCTTTACAATATCCACTTTTGTTTCCATTTGGAGAACGTGGATTTCAAACTGGTGTGCCCTATGCTGGTTTAGAGCCAACAGAAGACAATGCATACACAAAAATTACAATGCAAGATTATTTCTGCTACAATTTGCACTATAGAAGAGGTCAGCCTAACCCATACATCTGCTATGGACAGCTCTCCAGTCAAGCAAAAGTGGATGCAAGAGCCTGCATTGATGAAAACAGGCTGAGCTTCCTTATTAACAAACAAAAAGATATACGAGTAGAAAGCATTCAAGGCATTTGTGATGCCATCACAAGGGGATCTACCCATGGTGAAGATATGGGCAAAATGACTGTGCTACCAGCATCTTTCACTGGTGGAAGAAGATACATGATACAGAACTATCATGATGGTATAGCCATATGCAAAGAACATGGTCCTCCAGATTTTTTTGTGACATTTACATGTAACCCAAAATGGCTAGGGATTACAGAGGCTATCTTTGATGCTGGAATGAAACCGAATGACCGATCTGAAGCAATTTCTCGTGTGTTCAATTTGAAATTAGAAGAGCTGCTGCATGATATTAAATCTGGATCCATATTTGGACCTTGCAACGCAAGTATGGCTCTCATCTTTTGTACATAACCCAAATCATTCATTCAACACCCTCCTATTGTCCTTTCTATGAACACACTGATTTACCTTCCACTGTTTCTTCCACTGCAGTGTTACACACAGTTGAATTCCAAAAAAGAGGTCTTCCTCATGCACATATCATAGTGTGGACTGTAGCAGATACATCGAACCCAACACCTACAATGATTGACAGTTACATAAGTGCGGAGATCCCAGATCCAAGAACAGATCCGTTAGCCTATGCTTTGGTTGCTGAACACATGATGCATGGACCGTGCGGTGCACAAAACCCTCGATGTCCATGCATGAAAAAAGAAAAATGCTCTAAACGCTTTCCAAAGCCTTATCAAGAAGAGACAACTGTGAATTCAGATGGATTTACAACTTATAGAAGAAGAAGATCTGATTTATATATAGAGAAAGGTGGTGTCCGTTTAGATAATAGCTAGGTTGTCCCATACAATCTACATCTTCTTAAAAAATATCAAGCTCACATCAATGTTGAATGGTGCAATAAAACAACCTTCATCAAGTACCTATTCAAATATGTGACAAAAGGTGCGGATTCTAGCAAAGCATATTTACAAAGGGTGAAGAGAGGAGATCCTGTGCCCTATGATGCTGAAACCAAAACAGCTAACGAGATCAAAGAGTACCTAGACTGTAGATACATATGTCAACATGATGCATGTTGGAGAATATTTGGATATGACATACATAGATACCATCCTGCAAGTAGAAAGAATGCCGAGTTCATCTTCCTAATGAGAATTTTGTTTCTTTCAAAAAGAAAACGAGAATGGACAAGTGAGGCATCAATAGAATTCTTAAAAAGAACTATGCCGAGTAATGGTTTGTATGCAACTAATACAATCCTTCGGCTAGGGACCTAACCTATCCTGAATTCCCTTCTAAATGGATATGGGAACACAAAGATAGAAAATGGAGGCCGCGAAGAAACAAGGAGGGCAAGATAGGCCGCATGCATTATGTTCATCCTTCAGCAGGTGAAAGGTACTTTCTACGATTGCTTCTGATCACGGTGAAAGGATGCACTAGCTATGAAGAAGTCAGATTTCACAATGGAAGGTACCACCCAACTTTTAAGGAAGCATGTAGATCGCGAGGTCTGCTAGGTGATGATCAAGAATGGTACGATGCCTTTGATGAGGCAGCGGCTTGGTCCACTTCTGCACAGCTACGAAGATTTTTTGTCACAATGTTGCTTTATTGTGAAGTTGGAGATGAGAATGCTTTCTTTGAAAGGGTATGGCAGCATATGTGTGATGACATCCAGTACCAATACAGAGAGAACATTGGAGATCCCAACTATCAACTGCCAGAAGGACTAACCAGAGATTACCTTCTAGATGAGTTGGGTTCCATGCTTGCAGAGGGGGGAAAAGATATTCGTAAGATGAACCTCCCTCCTAAGACCCATTCTCGATATCCTCATTTCTACAATCGTCTACTAGAAGAAGAACTTTCTTATCCCATTGATCCCGAAGTGGACATGTCCAATCCCTACCGCCGCACCGAATGAAGGTCAAACACATGCATTTAATTCAATTGTCCAGAGTGCTCGATGAAGAACCGTGGTTCTTTTTTGTATCGGGATATGGAGGGACTCGGAAAAACTTACCTTTGGAACCGAATTGTATCATACCTTAGAGGAAATAACAAGATAGTACTGACTGTGGCTTCCTCTGGAGTGGCAGCGCTCCTTCTTCCAGGAGGAAAAACAGCTCATTCACGGTTTAAGATCCGTGTGAGATTGAAGATGATACGAGTATGTGATATATCGTGGTTCAATGCTTGCGTAATTGATTGAACTCACGAAGTTTAGTCATTTGGGATGAGGCTTTCATGACCAATCGCAAAGCACTTGAAGCACTCGATAGAGCCTTCAGAGATGTACAGAAAGTCCAGAATCCTGAAGCTGAGCACATACCTTTTGGTGGCAAGGTTGCTGTTTTGGGTGGCAATTTACGACAGATACTTCCAGTTGTTGAAGGAGGGACCAAAGTTGAAGTCCTAGATGCTGCGATTAGCAAATCGCGGCTGTGGGTACATGTGGAGATGCTGAGCCTCACAGAAAACATGCGGCTAAAATGTGCGTCTGCTGATCCTAACCAGCAGCAGGAAATTGCTGATTTCAGTTCGTGGATTTTGAAGGTGGGTGAAGGAAAGATCCCGCCCACGCAGAGAAGGAGTCTCGAACCAACATGGATTAAAATTCCATCTCGATCTGCATCGAACACCGAAGGCGACAAGTTGCAATGCATTGTCAAGTGCAATATATCCAAATATACAAAGCAGATTCCTTGACCCACAGTACCTAGGTGATAGAGCCATTCTGACTCCTACAAACAAGCTGATGGATACAGTAAATGACCACGTTGTAAACTTGGTTCCCGGAAATCCAAAAGAATATTTAAGTTCGGATAGTATAGAGAAAACTACAGGACCCGATGAGGCTTACGAAATGATGTATCCAGTTGAATTCCTCAACACTTTGAATGGAAACAACTTCCCACCGCACCGCTTAGTACTCAAAGTAGGAGTTCCTATTATGTGCTTACGCAACCTCCAACCAAATTATGTGCTTGGCCTCAACCAGCCTGCCTCTAATGGCACAGACTTATTGTTACAGCAATCGGAGATTGGAGCATTGAAGCTAGAATAATGAATGGTCGATTTAAAGGTAGACCTTTTTCCATCCCACGTATCACGCTTCTCTACGAAAAGCAAGAGATGGCCTTTCACCCTTAAAAGGCGCCAATATCCAGTCAGAGTTTGTTATGCAATGACAATCAATAAGAGCCAAGGGCAAACACTATCATATGTTGGCATATATCTCAAAAGGCCTGTTTTCTCTCATGGACAACTCTACGTTGCTATTTCACGTGTCACATCAAAACAAGGCCTCAAAATCCTCATTGAAGATGACAAGGGCAACTGCACGGATGAGACAAGGAATGTGGTCTACAGAGAGATACTGCAATACCTACCTGAATCATTGAATACTACGTCATAAATCTACTGTGCTATTTGTAAACAGATATTCAGGCACTTGAAATGTAGAGAAGCCTATAGGTTTCTCAGAAATCATCTCTAGCTGAGAATCAAAGAGCTACATTATTTTGTTATGAAACATTTATGCAGCTACAATCTATTTATTTATGTTATACATTTCATTTACTTGGTCCTTGCAATAGACTCCTGTTTGCTTTGGTGGTTAGCGTAAGCACTCATTACTTCATAACTATGTGCCAATCGAACTTTCTGCAATATTGCCTAAGGTGTTTTGGGTACTCCAGATGCTCTTATCCTAATCTTACCTTAACATCTCATGAACCAACAGCTAGCTAATTCCTATACGCACTACATAGGTTCAATGCCTATTTGCTAAATTATAAGATCCTTCTTGTTTTTAACCATTTGTTTTTTTTTAATAGGCACTGAGCAGAACACCTGAAGGTATTAGCAATGAATGAAACAGTCACCATTAGTGGCCTTGTCAGAGGATGCGAAAAGAGGGCTCTCACAGCCAAAGTTGTGAGGAAGTGGATGGTGAGAGAGGACTCAGGAAGTGGTCAACCACTGTATGTAGGCATCATCATCGCAGATGCCCAGGTATAATACTCCAACAAATAGAATGCTCCTTCTTTGACATTTACATTTTAAGAGAGTTCATTATATTAACATTTTGTACAGGGAGACTCCTTGTATGCAGAGATCCCTCAAACATTGATAGCTGAAAAAGAGTCTCTCATTGATGTGGGCCAAGTTTATATCTTCAGAAAGTTTAATGTTAGCAGTTCCAAAACAACATTCAGAACAATTGACAGAGAGCTGATGATTGAAATTTCCGAGTACTCAAAGAATGGACCCCGCTAGAGAGTATCCACCCAACATTCCGAAAAGTATGTGTATAGGCTTACACCATTCCCAAAGAATGGAACCAAGAAAGGCAGAACGTCATTGACTATGTGGGTAAGTATAAAATAAGAGAGGTGAAAAGAATTGAGTCAAAGAAAGCTAAAAATGTGAAAAAAAACATTAAATTTACTTACCATTCCCCCTGATGTCTGTTCCATTTCTTTTTTTCCAGATGCAATAGGTTATATTACTGAGTACAGTGACCTTGAAAGCAAGGTGCATAGAGGCAAAGAAAAAGTTACACATTTGAGGAAGCTGTACCTGAAAGATCTAGAGTATGTCTTCATACAATACCTTTTATGTATTCTATGTTGACAAATGTTACATCTCTAACTGAAATGCAATTTTGCAGCGACAATGTTATGAAAGTAACCATTTGGGGCGACTTTGCTATCAATTTCAGCATTGACAACATTTATAATGAAAGCGCTGGAAATGTTGTTGTCTGCCTTGTGGTAGGTTGCACACCAAAACAGGAGTGGAATGATCCAGGTACAATTATTTGACTTTCTTTTCTAGACAACATTTTACACTACGAAAAATTACATCGTTAAAGGCAGATAAGAAATAAAGCGCTTGGAAGAAAAAAAGAAAGGAAAAAAGAAATCATAAGAAGACATACATTAAAGAAATGGTCAATCTAAAGCATTTGACTTTTTTGTTTACAACATTCTTGTATACTATATACTTAAGTGGTAGCTCGCTTGCTTATTACTTGAATCCACATATCGAAGAGGCAGCTCGTACTACACCAGGTAAACATCTTCAACTATCCCCTGAGAAAACTAGGATCTCTTAAAGGTTGAATTACCAAAGTATCATTTACTGATACCCCAATATAATGTAGGTTCAAGGATACTCCTATTCACATCAAACGTCCAGCAACAAAAACTGTTGCAACACCTACAATGATGGTTGACAAACCACTTAGGTTTATGTCAATAGTTGAACTGAATGCTATTAAGGATCCCTACGATTTCGAGGTACAGAGGTTTCCTGACTTGAAACAACGCTAAACATGGACATATATTAGTATGCATAGAAAATAAAATATATTGCTACAAGTGTTTACGTACTAACTGATTTATCCTAACAGGATGGGGCATACAAATGCGCAGTCACCATAGCTTCAATACTCACAAATTCTAGCTGGTGGTACATGTCATGCAAACGTCACAAGAAAAAAGCTGTGCAACAGAACGACATGACTTACAAGTGCGCAATATGCAACAAACCTGCTACTTACACAAGGTGCTTCTGCTCAAATTGCGCGCTATTTTGTCTGATTGATGCCTCTATCACTATACAAGCAAAATTAACTATTTCCAATATATTTGCTTCATCCCCACAAATATGTAGGTACTCGCTACCTTTTATGGGAAGAGATGAATCCGGTGAAGCAAGGTTCTTTGCTTACGATGAGAATGCTACAAATATCGTTGGTAGAGATTGTGACAGCATCATGAATCCCCTAGGCCAGGCTAGAGGACTTCCTCAGTAGTTACAGAATATAATTGGCAAAAGATATGTGTTTTCTCTTGACCTTAGCAACTCTGCTATTAGACAATATGTCGTCAAAGCTGTTCTCGAGCGCCCCAGTAGGAGGCCAGTGCAGGGTGAAGAAGGCGGCTCATCCTCTCAATCTCCAGGATCATCGTCCCAAGCGCTTCTAACGCCGTCAAAGCCAATGTCCTCTTAGGTTACAGAGCCCGCAGACACCACAGAACGTCCCGGGTTCAACAACAATATCAGACAAGGTATGTTCCTTCTCAAATTATAAACTCGCTTTACACAATATAAACTGAAAGATTAATGCAACTTTCTGATGTTATATATTTCAGGCACCTGTTTCAACTACTCATTCTCGGGATGCCTCACCAGCTGAGAGTAACAAGAGGTATGCTTCTATGAAATCTAATTTACTACAATGCTACAGGATAGATGCAATGGATGCATATGCTATGTTAACACGTGCCATGTTTCACACACATGAACAAAACAAATTACCAGTGCGTGCAAGAATCTGTTTGGCCAAGCATCTGACATTGAAGAGGTCCTTTCCACAACACATCTACAATTCATTTTATAGATGTACCCTTCACAGCTTATTCGTTAATCACATTTTCTTCCTCTCAGAATCAGGAAGAAAGTGATGAAGAAGCTCAATCTGAGGACGATGAGGCACAGACAAGTTCTGAGACTATACCACCTAAGGGTAAAATGTAACTACCTGTTCTTTCATAAACCTTGATAACCATGAAACCAACCACATAAAGTTAATGATATGTAAACTGTAACAGGGCAAAGACTGGTGCCAAGAAACAAAGCGTGAAGACAGGCACGAAAAAATCCAAGCCATGAATAGCTTACAAGCAACTTCTAGGTAAAATCTAAAAGTTCTCATTAAATTAAGATTCTATTTCACATTGCCTTACTCAAAAACATATAAACGTGTTAAGATAGCACGAGAGGAAAAAAAAAGAAAGAAACTGATACATGATCGTTTCTTCTAACAGGTGCCTTTGACGACAAGACCTGAGAGCAATCTTTTGTGCAACCAATTATCTATCTATCAACTTTGCACCAACTACCTGCTTTGAACATCTGCCAGTGACTGTTTCTAAATCACCTACCTTTATCTCTGAACAATTAGACACTAAGTATGTCCTTTTGCAAGAACTTAAGAACAGATGGATATGTATGGTTCAATGCGTAGTTTGATACTGTAATAACCCTCTATATGGGATACGTGATTCTTATCACTCCAGCTATGTATAATTAAATTTGCTTCAGTTCCAAAGTACTTTTCAAAGCTTTGCGACACATATGTCAACATCTGAAGAAAGAACGGTACAGTATGCTCCATTTTGCACAAAAAAAATTGGATGTGCATAACGAAAAATGAATATACACATACTATCCAGTCTTTTTTTTAGAAAAAAAGGACACATATATATAGCTTCCAGACAAAAAAAAAGAAAAAAAGGCCCACAACTACAACAATTTCAGACTAGAACACGAATTTAATATTTTTTTTGGACGGCCCACAAGATCCACAAAGCCCAATACCCCACAATTCATCATCACCCTTCTTCTTCCTGCCTTCCAGAAAGGTCACCGATGCACAAAACCTTATCCATCTAGATCCATGGTGTCTCTTGGAGAGCACGAGAGCAACTACTAAAATCGCCCCTTACAATAACCATCTGCCGCAGTTCAGATCACCGTACGCCAACAACAGCACGAAGACGGAAGCAAGTGTTCCATCGTATCCGGCAAATTCAGTGGCGTCCCCATCAGGTATGTCATCTTCATCTCCCCAAAATTTCCGCAATAAACACCATTGAGTTCGTCCAATTAGATTCGACAATGGCTCATCTGTCTTAACAAAATAGATAACAACTCACGTGCATAACCTAAACCATCAATCGATATTGGTACAAGCTCCCTGTTTTTATTGGCAAAATACCAGTACCTTGCACAGTCAAACGGAAACTGAAATTTTTGTTTACCTTTCAATAGTGAACAAACATGGACGCGTCCACATCCAGCTACAAGATCTCTTCTATACCAAGTAAGCGATGTTCAGTTCATCATGACAGAATAAATCACTTTAGCTCAAGTATAGTTACAATTTCCTGATAACTACTGCCTTCAGTTGTAGATCTACGACAGTTAACTTCTGTGATAGGAAGACCAAGACCTACACAGGGACATAGTTTCAGCACTGAATATATTCTAAATGCTCTGGCCAGTGCTTTGACAAATTACAATTTGCGAAGTACCATATACTATGTTGAACCAAATTATATCGTTCAACCTGACGATGCTGACTTCCAGCAAATCATTCTTTCGTGGTCACCTATATTCACAAACTCACTGGTGTTTGATTTCCTGCCATGGTGCCGAGAGTATGAAGACGGCCAACTACCATGGATGATATGTGATAATACAAAGGCTCACAATCTGTCCATCGACCAAAAAATTGCCACTCCAATAATATCTATTGATCCTTTAAGCATCCTGCCTCTACAAAGCAACACCAATTACCATTCAGGTACATGACTGCCATTTGTCCTTATTAATAAGCTTAACTTTACAGCAATAGTAATATTTTTTTCATAAATGCAGCAATATCAAAGCTGAATGATGGATTTGCAAGTGACCTAAGTGTAGACTATGATCTCACTG